>LNAC01000056.1:4054330-4165519 GCA_002007465.1 Ailurus styani | reverse complement strand
CCCCCCGCCGCAGGGAGTTCAGGCACAAGAGCAACATCACCTTCAATGACAACGACACGGTGTCGTTCCTCGAGTATCGCAGCTTCCAGTTCCAGCCCGACAGGTCCCATGGCTTGGAGAGTGACTATATCGTCATGCCCAACATCCTGGTCTTGGTAAGTCTGCCCCTTGGCTGCGTCCCTAGTCCCAGCCCTCATCCTTGTCCCTAGAGGCTTTGTCTCTCGTCCTGCCTGCCCTCTGTCCAGCCGCCCTGGGGGGAGGGGGTGTGGGGCAGCCTGCGGCTCATGGGACCTGACTCACAGCCCACGGAGTTTCCCAGGTGCGCCCTCCTGTCTCTGGTTTGGGGGTCCTGGTCTTTCCCGTCTGAGTCTGCAAATCTAGACTCTCCACAGGGAGGTACTAGTGGGGGACTACACGGGGCTCCCCCAGGCCGTGCCCTGGTCCGCCCCACTTGCAGGCAGGGGCCCCGTGCTCTATAGGTGAGAGTCATAGTCGTAGCTGGATTTCCCGGCCTTTGGCCTGGTGCACCGGGGTCCCCGAGCTCACCTCCAGCCTTGCTGACTCGCCGGGAGGGCTCGCAGACAGCGTACTGTCCCGCTCGGGGCTCTGATGCGTTACAGACAGCAGAAGGGTGAGGAACCCAAAATAGCAGAGGAGAAAGTGCATGGGGTGGAGTCCAGGCTCCAGCGTCCTCTCCCAGGGCAGCCACACAGGACACCCTTAATTCCCCCAGCAACAAGTCGTGACAGCGCCTGGGAAGGGTTGTCACCGTGGAAACCATGAGAGACTCCGCGCCTGGGATTTTTACTGGGGGCTGGTCACGGAGGCACCTTCTGCCCAGCATGTATCAAAATCCAAATCCCCAGAAGGAAGGCAGGTGGCGGTCAGTGTGACGCGTACCATTTGTACACATGGTCCAGACCCCGTGAGGCCCCCAGTCATCAGTCAGAGAGTGGTTGGAGCTCCCTCAAAACCCAAGTGGCCAGATGCCAGCCGGGCTTGCTGGCTGGCCTTTCTAGAGAGAGTGGCCTTGGGCCTGTTGGGTTAACTGTTTGCTAACACGGTGTGTTAGCACTTAGGGCTTATGGGCCTTACACATATTACCCTGTTAACTTGTCAGTGACCCTGGGACTGGCCCTGGGCTGGGCTCTGGGTCCGAGGTGCACTTGCCTGCTGAGTCCATCGGATGCACAGGACGAAAGAATAAATACGCCTCACAACCTTATACCTGCACCGCCCCCCCACCCCCGAGTTACATCTTGAAGTGTTGGCAGTGAAGTCACTGGCCCCCGCCGACGAGGTTGGCAAAGACCGTGTGGTCACGCCCAGGCATACGGAGTATTCGTGGAAACAGACACCCTCATATACTGTTGTGACGAACAGAACCGGTGTGAGCCGTGGGCAGGCAGGGGGTGACTTTAAATAGAAATTGCACACACCTTTGACCTCAGAAACTTCATTTGTAGGGATGTGTCCTTTTGATAGAATCACACAAAGAAAGATGTGTGCACGCAAGGATATTCAGTGTGGCAACATTGTCAGAGGAAGCTTCTAGAAACAGCCTAAAGATTGTTCCATCATCTTCCATCGTGCTGATTTATGACAGCGTGGCACAGAGCAGTCGCTGAGGTCTAAGTGAGGGAAAGGCGAGGTGCAGAACGCACGCACGGTGTCACAGCTTATTACTTACAAAGGAGAAATACTTGCGCACACACACCCACTTACACACACGTGTTTTTTTTTTTTATATGTTTTGAGTAGATCGGGCAAACTTCTGTAAAGGGCCAGATAGTAAATATTTTAGGCTTTGAGGGCCGGCTGATCTCTGTTGGAACTGCTGATGCAAAAGCAGTCAAAGGCAACTTAAAGGAGTAGGGATGGCGATGTTCCAATAAAACTTTATTTCATATAATTTTCATGTTTTTTTCAAATCGTCTCCCCCCATCCAACTATTTGAAAATTAAAAAAAAAAACATTCTTAGGTCTCAGACTGTACAAAAACGGGTGGTGGGCTGGCTTTGGACCACGCACCATAGTTTGCTGGTCTCTGGTGAGGACGTCTCGGAGGAATGAATACCCAAGAACCCACAGCAGTGGGTAGCCTTGAGGGGGAAGAATGGGAAGGGCTGGGTCGGGGGTTGGAGAGGGATGTTTATTCTATAGCCTTTGGTGATTTTTTAAAAAATCGTGTGTTCGTTCCCTTTCGAAAATGATTGTAATGGTACAGAGATCCTGGTGAGTTCCCAAGGAAGCAGACCTCGTTGGCCCAGGTTTTAGGAAATGCTCGCTGTGTTCACTTTCCCGCTCTTGGATGAGGTGCCTTTAAAAAAAATAAGCCAAGTGCCAAGACAGTACCTCCAGCGGAAGGCAGAAATCAGAAAATAAATTCACCTGCATCCGCAGCACCCAGATATTGGGGAGAACAGATCTCTGGGACTCTTGGTGTTGGGAGAGAGATACCAGGGAGTGGAGTCGAGTCTTGATGAGTAAGATTCTTTTGGATGCAAGGTGACAATAAAAGTTGCTCCAAACTGGCATAGGCAAAAAGGGAACTTATGGGCTCACCTTACTGAAGGGCAGACGTTGCACTTGTTTCAGGTATGGCTTGATCTAGGGTACAAATCGGGTTGCCCAGATCTGTGTTGGTGCTTTGCTCTGGTGGACCTCAGGGTGGTTACAGCCTTCAAGGTCGGCAGCAGGAAGCTCTCCTTGCTACCTGACAGCCCCAGGGGAATGTTTCCTGTGTCTCGTGGCTCTGCTTGGGCCCCATTACACATTCCCGAGCCAATCATTGTAGCCTGAGGGAAGAACGTTTCTGATTGACCAGGGGCCAGCCATAGCCCGCCTCTGGGCCTGGGGATGGAGCTAACTTCACCTGAACCCACTGACACAGAAGGGTTAGGGAATGGTTCTGGATGCCCCCATATGTCCTCCGTGTCCGCTGCGGGGACCTTCCTGGGCCCGAATTTCCTGTCCCCTGATGAACTCTGCCTCGGGCCCGGCTTGAAATCCAGGGTGCATGGACCCCTTGTGTCTAGCCTGTAACGTGTGGCGTCCCCTCACTCTGCAGGCTGCGGCGATGATGATGGAGAATAAGCCCATGAGCCTGAAGCTGATCATGACCTTGGCGTTCAGCACGCTCGGGGAGCGCGCCTTCATGAACCGTACTGTGGGCGAGATCATGTGGGGTTACGAGGACCCCCTCATACACCTCATCAACAAGTACCTCCCGAACATGTTTCCCTTCAAGGGCAAGTTTGGGCTATTTGCAGAGGTAAGCGTGGCCCAGCAACGAGTCCGGGGCCTGTGTCTTGTTCTCCATCGACACAGCCTGGAAATGAGTCGGCAGCCGGGCTGGGGATCTGAGGGCAGTGGGCTGTAAATGGCGGAAAACCCAACTCGACTGGCCTAAGAGAAATAGAGAATTTATTGGCTCATATACCTGAAAATTTGAGGTAGAGATAGAGATGCAGCTTGATCCAGGCTCAGAGGACTGGGCTGAGTGTGGACAGCTGGGGGCTGCTGCTGGGAGAAGGGGGAGAGGCTGTTGGGGAGGAGAGTCGCAGATGTTAACTATGACCTTGCTCGGAGCTGCCTGCTCGCCCCTTCTTTCCTTCCTTCCTTCCTTCCTTCCTTCCTTCCTTCCTTCCTTCCTTCCTTCCTTCCTTCCTTCCTTCATTCCTTCCTTCCTCCCTTTCTTTTTTAAAAAGATTTTATTTATTTATTTGAGAGAGAGAGTGCACAAGAAGAGGGAGGAGCGGAGGGAGAAGGAGCGGCAGACTCCTCGCTGAGCAGGGAGTCTGACCCGGGGCTCGAGCACCAGACCCTGGGATCATGACCTGATTTGAACGCAGACGCTTAACCAACTGAGCCACCAGGTGCCCCTGCCTGCTTTTTTCTTGATCTTGACTCCCGGTCACCTGGTAGTGACTGGTCTCCTGAGCCGGGATCTGATGCAGAGTCTGACCCCTGACCATGGCTCCCTCCACCAAAGCTTTTGGTGAGCCTTGTCGGCTGCTCCAGGCTCAGCCTCCCCTCGGGCTCTGCTGATCTGTTTTGGGGGGAGCAGAGGAGAAATTATGTTTCTGTACTTGGCACATGATAGACACTCAATACATTTTTAACCGGGATGACAGGTTCTGAGTTTGTGGGTAAGTTGACAAGTTTGGAGTGACATGATTCCTTTGAAAGCATCTTTTAAACTTGTAAACATGTTAAAATTATTACAAAGTGAGTAGCGTACCTGTAATAAATGTTTGTGTATAACAGAAACCCCAAAATAACATTCCAACAGCGACTGTTCAGTATTGACGTGGTGTCTTTGTATCCTTCAGGGATCTAAATTCTTCTACCATGCTCTACCATCCTTATGGTGTGGTTTTCATGCTCCAGATTACCACATGGCCCAACATGGCTGCTAAAGCACCAGCTACCACATCCACATTCCAGGAAGCACAAGAGGAAGGAAGAAGTGGTTGGGGATGGAGAGACAGGCAGGGGGAGTTGAGAACAAAACAGCATGTCCCACCTGTCTCCCTCCTCGGAAGGGAGAAAACCAATTTCTGCTTTCCTTTGGCCAAAACATAGTCACATGGCCACACCTGGCTGCAAGGGAAGGTGGGAAGTGTAGCCTTTTAGCTGCTGTGCTGATGCCCTGAGTAAGGTTTGTGTTTTTTATGAGGGAGGAAGGGGAGGATATTTTGGATACTAACTGGCGATCTCTGAAATACTTTGTCTATAATGATTATTATTCTAGTGTTCTCTTGGGGGGAGACTTTATTATTAATAATAATAAAGAGTAGCATTTGGAGTTCCTACTGTTTTTTAGGCACTGCTTAACAGTGTTGACTGTTGACACATTCCCTTTGTCACACTCCCAGTGTCTCCGGGCCCCTGTTACTCTCCTCATGAAGCTCAGAAGAGACAGGTGACATGACACAGATATTAGGAGGCCAGAGCAGGGCTTCAAGCTGGTCCCTGCTCTGGAGCCTGTTTGCCTAACTAGTCAGTAATTGATTTCGCCATTCAGCCGGTAAACAACCCTGTAGAGTTCTTTTTTTATTTTTTTATTTATTTTATTTATTTTTATTTTTTTAAAGATTTTATTTATTTATTTATTTATTTGACACAGAGAGAGAGATTACAAGTAGGCAGAGAGGCAGGCAGAGAGACAGGGAGAGGAGGAAGCAGGCTCCCTGCTGAGCAGAGAGCCCGATGCGGGCCTCGATCCCAGGATGCTGAGATCTTGACCTGAGCCGAAAGCAGAGGCTTTAACCCACTGAGCCACCCAGGCGCCCCTTTTTTTTTTTTTTTTAAAGATTTTATTTATTTATTTGACAGAGAGAGAGAGAGATCACAAGTAGGCAGAGAGGCAGGCAGAGAGAGGAGGAAGCAGGCTCCCTGCTGAGCAGAGAGCCCAATGTGGGGCTCGATCCCAGGACCCTGAGTTCGTGACCTGAGCCAAAGGCAGAGGCCCTAACCCACTGAGCCACCCAGGCGCCCCACCCTATTGAGTTCTTAATGTGTTTTCTGTTACTCNCGGCTTTAACCCACTGAGCCACCCAGGCGCCCCACCCTATTGAGTTCTTAATGTGTTTTCTGTTACTCGGCCTCCTCAGGGGGAACATGGTGCTTCTAGATTTTGCCCCGTGGTTTGTACGCTTTGCGTGTCTTTGCTGTGAATTAGGCATCCGTCTCTAGGAAAGAACCTCAGGGCGCCAGGGGCTTCCGATCCAGAAAACGCTCAGTAAGCCTTGGGTCCTGTATCGGTTAGTATAGACCAGGTCATGCTGTGCAACAAGCAGCCCCAGGATGTCAGTGGCCTGAACCAGCAAGTTGGTTCCTTGTTTGTGTGCCGTGTCCGTGTGGGTGACCAGGGGACCCTCTGCTCTTTTTGGTCACTCAGGGAGCCAGGCTGAGGGAGGCAGCAGCTTGATAGACGCTTCCACGACCCCCGCGCAGCAGCAGAGAGCACGGTGACCTGTGCATGCGCTAGTCCTAAACTTTCCACCTGGAAGTGGCATGCCCCATCTGCTTTTTTTCATTGATTGGAGAGGTCACATGGCCATACTTCATTTTCAGTTGCGGGGAGGGAGTCATTCTGCTCTTCACCTGGGAGGACAAGCCGACTCTCCTTGAGTCAGGAGGGGAAGGTGGGACGCTTCCTAGGAGGGACGCTGTCATCCAGGGAGTCCCCCTTCTAGAAAGTTCTCCTCCTCTTGGTCCTCGGGCACTGGGGATGCAGCAGAGAACACGATGTCGAGGCCCCTGTCCTCTGGGTGAGGCGGGAAATGGCCTCTAAGTAAATGGGTGGGCATCAGGGCTGGGCCCCGGGGCCTTTGCCCGTGCCCTGAGGCTTAAAGATGCTGTCTGTGTTGTTGTCCACAGCTGAACAACTCCGATTCTGGGCTCTTCACCGTGTTCACAGGGGTCAAAGACTTCAGCAGGATCCACCTCGTGGACAAGTGGAACGGAGTCAGCAAGGTGAGGGCAAGGGTGAGGGTCCGCCTGCTCTGGGGCTGGGTGGGAGCAGCGGGGGTTGGGAGGTGCCGCCCGGGCTGCGCACCTTGTCTCTCCTGGAACTCAGGAACGTGGTCACATCTGTGACGGAGAAGCCCTCGGAGTCGGGGGTTCTACCTGTGGTTAAGGCTCACCCAGCTCTGGGTTCCCGATGGATGGGTGGGGAATGGAAACTCTACTTCTTTGGCACCTAGTGTATACCAGGAAGTGCGTTATTTCTTCCCTTTTGTTCTTGATTTACAAAAACACTTCAAAAATACTACATTGATGTCTAACCACCCATTGCGTTAAAAGATATTACTGAGTAAAAACAAAAAACAAAAACACCCTAGAAACACAGGAAGACATTCACGTAAAAAAACAATACAGACAGATCTCAAGCGCCCTTTGCACCACATCCCACACCAGGCCCCCTGCTCCCTGGAGCACAGAGGGCACCTGTGGCGGGCAGTATCGGATATGGCCTTCCTGTCCACTTCTGCCCATCCCACGCCCACGTGCGTGCATAGAGATGTGGTGGGTTTGCTGCTGCTCTGAACATGATGAAATCCTATTATGTGCATGGTTCTGCAACTTGCTTTTTCCCACCTTAGTTGCTTTTCCTCATTATGCTTGCCCAGGAGTGAGCGGGTGCACGGGCCCTGGTGCTCACCAGGGTGACCACCATCAAGACCTGGGCTCTGGGGTCCAGTGACACCCCAGGGTCTGTGCTCAGAGTGGCCAGATCCCCATTTGCAGCCAGCAGTAAGCATTCCCAGCTGCAGAAACCCTGCAACATCCTGGCTTGTTCTTTGACTGCACACCTGCACGTGTGCACAGAACAGAACTCGCTCCCAGGGCACCGGCGTGGGGGCGGTGGGGGAAGGGAAGAGAGGGAGAAGTCCTTGTTTTTTTATGATTTTATTTATTTTATTTTTATTTTTTTTAAAGATTTTATTTTTTTATTTATTTGACACACAGAGAGAGAGATCACAAGTAGGCAGAGAGGCGGGCAGAGGGAGAGGGGGAAGCAGGCTCCCCGCTGAGCAGAGAGCCGGACTCGGGCCTCGATCCCAGGACCCTGAGATCATGACCTGAGCCGAAGGCAGCGGCTTTAACCCACTGAGCCACCCAGGCGCCCTTTTTATGATTTTAAATAGTTTCCTCTCGTGCCCCCTGCGTCCCTTTAACTGTTTTTACGAAGTGTCTCATGATTTCCTCTCCGAGAGGTGAGGTTGCCAGCAGCGTCCCACCTCCCGCCGCCCCTGCTCACGGTGCCCCCTTGGCGAGGGGGGGATTTTGGAGACGAGGTCCCTGGGTGCCCGGCGAGCCCGCACGCTCTGGGATCCGTGTTAGCGAGCGGGGAGCTGTAGTCAACACCCTCTGGCTGTCCGGCTGCCCCGCCCGCTCGCTGTCCACCCTGCCGGGCCCGTCTTCGGGAGCCGAGGGGTGACAGTCAGCCGCGGGGCCCGGGCCCGCGCAGTCGCCCCCCGAGGTCGGGCATGCAGCGGCGAGAGCGCGTCGCCGAGAGCCGTCGCCGAACTGACCGGCCGGGTCTGGATGCTTCCCCGCAGGTCAGCTTCTGGCATTCTGAGCAGTGCAACATGATCAATGGGACCTCGGGACAGATGTGGGCGCCGTTCATGACTCCGGAGACCTCGCTGGAATTCTACAGCCCTGAGGCTTGCCGGTACTGGCTGGGGCCTTCTGGGCCCTTCGGGGGCCTTCTGGGCCTCCCCGGGGCTTCTGTCCGGCCGCCCTCCTGCCCACCCGGATGCCGAGACCTCTAGATGCCTCTCCTGCGACCCCGGCAGGCTCCAGAGTGTGGCCTCGGAGGCTTGCTTGGTGCTGACGGATTCCGGGGCCCCGGGGGGGGGACCAGACCGCGGGGCCCAGAGCCCGCCCCTGGGTGCTGCCCGGCCCCTGGCTCCCTTAGGGCCGCTTCGGAAGAATGCTTTACTCGGGATTCACTGATGCGAACTCCAACTCCTCTGCCTTCCCGGCGGACGTCTGTGGCCCGGCTGGGTCAGGCGCTGCGGACACGCGGGGAGGGGCTGGGCCCCGTCCCCGTCCCCGTCCCGGGAGCTTCGGTCCTGACCCTGATGGGGTGGGGGGCGGGGCGCTCACACAGACCCACCTGCGGGGCAGCGTCGGGGAGCCCGGAGTGTCCGTGCCGTGCGTGCGTCCACTTTTTAAAATTAGACATTTCAACCCCGAGAAGAGTAGCCAGACGGTGCCAATCCCTTCAGTTTTGGGAGTTGTTTCTTTTTGGCCCCAGGTGCTCTGTCCCGGACCGCCTGACAGCACGTTGGCCGGCCCCGTACTTCAGTGGGTGTTTTCTGAAAGTGAGGCCGGGCTCTTGCGCAATCACGTTATTGTCACCAGCCCCGTACGGCTGTTGTCTGGGCCGGTGCTGTCCACTTGCCTCCTGGTGCCCGCCCCCGTTTGCAATCTTAAATTGTCGAGTGGCCACGTTAAAAAAAGGAACAAGAAGTAGGTGACGTTAATTTTAATGATAGGTTTTGCTTGGCCCGCTGTATCCAAAATATTAGTTTCGGTGCATAAACACTGTGCCGTGTTACTGAGACGTCTCGCATTCTTTTTTGCATCCAGTTGTAGAAATCTGGAATGTATTCTGCGCTGACAGCGGGTCCTTTGCACATGCGCCCCCGTCCAAGGGCTCTGGAGCCCTGTGAGACAGCGGGGGTGGCATGGTTGTAATCCGAAGTCCAAGTTCAAGTTTAGAAGTGCCTTTGAGAAATACGGCCGGGTGAATCAGGTGGGGGAGCGCACTGCCGCAGCCTGAGCAGAGGTGACCGCTGAGTCGCCCACCCTCGTGAAGAACGGCAGTCTGATGTGTGAACAGCAAGGGAAGGGCAGAGGGGGCAGCAGATGCAAAGGCCCAGGGGCAGGAGGGAGCGCATCTGAGCAGTCGCCGGGAGGCCCGTGGGGGGCAATAAAGGGCAAGCAGGAGCCGGACCTCACGGAAGCTGTGGGGCCACGGAGAGGATGACAGATCTTGTTATAGACGAGACTGGAAGCAAGCGCAGTTTTAAGTGGGCCCGTGACTGAAGCGCCGTCTGCTTGCAGAGAGCAGATGGGCATGGGCGGGGAGGCAGGGAGACCAATTAGCAGGCTGTTGCAGTTCCCAGGGAGAGAGACGGTGGCTGCCGGGCCCCGGGGGCTGGCAGTGCCGGTGGGGAGAAGTGACTCAGCTGGGGTCACCTTCGGCAGGACCGGTCCAGCCGCACGTTCCGGGTGTCACGCCCCCCTCCCCTGTCTGTCCCCCGCAGGTCCATGAACCTCATCTACAGGGAGTCGGGGACGTTCGAAGGCGTCCCCACCTATCGCTTCGTGGCCCCCAGCACCTTATTCGCCAACGGCTCTGTCTACCCGCCCAACGAGGGCTTCTGCCCGTGCCTGGAGTCTGGGATTCAGAACGTCAGCACCTGTAGATTTAGTACGTGTCACCTCCAGGGGGAGGGGCGGGCGGGCACATTGACCTGGCCCTCCCTGGTCTGCCGAGTCTTCACCCTCTTGACTCTTCATCATCCCATTCAGCCGGAGAGAAGGAGGGGGCAGGAAGAATTTGAAAAGAAAAAAAAACCATGCCGTGCAGATTAGCTGCCATTGTCTTGAATTCCCACCCTTAGTGGCTTAGCGACGTAAATGTACCATCTTGAACAGGTCAGAAGTCCGACAGGCCTAGGGGCCAGGAGTCGGCAGGCTGTGTTCCTACCTGGAGGCTGGAGGGGAGCCTCGGGTTTGCCTGAGACCACCCGCAACGCCCCATCTCTCTGGTCCCACGTCTGGCCTCATCTCTCCTGGTTCCCTCTTCTAGTTTAAAGACCCCAGAGACTATATCCCCCTCTCTCCCTCGCTTCCCCACACCAGGATAATCCAGGCCATGCTCCATGTTTTATTTTTTAATTTTTTTATTTGTAAAGATTTTTATTTATTTATTTGACAGAGAGAAAGGCAGCGAGAGAGGGAACACAAGCAGGGGGAGTGGGAGAGGGAGAAGCAGGCTCCCTGCTGAGCAGGGAGCCCCATGCAGGGCTCGATCCTAGGACCCTGGGACATGACCTGAGCCGAAGGCAGACGCTTAACGACTGAGCCACCCAGGCGCCCCGTACGCTCCCTATTTTAAAGCCAGCTGATGAACAGCCTTGATTCCACCTGTAGCCTTTCTTCCCCATTGCCGTGGGACCTGATATTTAGCGGGCTCTGCAGACGGGGATGCGGACACCTTTGGGGAGGGCCCCATTCTGCCTGCTGCAAGGATAGGTACCTTGAGGATGCGGCTTCGTGGGAAGGGCCTGTTCCCTTTTGGGAGGAACAGAAGCTGGCAACAGTCTGGTTGTTCCATAAAATCTGGTTGGGCGGTGTGCGGTTGCGGGGTGGGGGGTGAGCCGTGGTGCTGGCAGTGGCCTCTGGCTTCGTGGTTTGAAGCTGTGCGCCTGGCCCCAGGATGTCCGCCTCCGTTGCTGGATTTGGGCACTTGGCTCTCACCCCCAGTGCCCTTCCCTCCCCCTCCCCCAGCGTATCAGCAAGCCCAGCATCTCTGCCTGCAGAGGAAGGCAGTCCTTTCCCCCTCCCGTTACCCTGCCTCCCAGTGGTCCAGGCCCCTCCCATTGGCATATTAAAATTGGTTTGGATGCATATTAAAAGGCAGTGCCTTAGTCACATGGGCCATATTTCTGATGATCAGCATCACATGGGCCCAGTGACTTCTGAATAGACGGCCTGCGCCAGAGGAGAGCATCTTCATTGGGGTAGAAAGGTCTTTGCTTCAAATGTCTCACGGCTCCCCCTCGCACATACAGTGAAGCCCTGAGCGTGGTCTCAGCGCTTTGCAGGATCTGGCCTGTGCCGGCCTCTCCAATATCATTTCTTTCTGTACTTGCCCACTAACTAGTTTTCAGCCCCACGGCCTGCTCTCTGTTTCCAGAGTACATCAAGTTTGGTCCGACCACAGGGCCTTTGCATCAACTATTCCCCCTGCCTTGAGAGTTCTTTCCCCAGATATCCATGTGGATCTGTGTGGATCATTCCCTCCCCTCCTTTTAATCTCTTGAGAGGGCACCTCCTCCAGGAGGCCTGCTCTGATTTCCCGTGCTAAAGTTGTTTCTCCCCTTCACCCCCCTTCTGCCCCTGCCAGCTGCTCTCTTGTCATTTTCCCTTCTTGTGTTCTTGGTGTCTGTCACTCCCTGAAATCACTGACTGTGTATTTTGTTTGACTTATTTATCGTCCGTGTCCTCCCCCAGACTGTAAATGTTGTTGGCAGGGCTGTGTCCTCAGCTGCTAGAATTGTGCCTGGTATGCAGTATTTGAATGTATGGGTGTGTACACCCGGGGGTGGGTGTACCCTGCCCTTAGGAAGTTGAGGCCCAAGGCTGGGACGTGCCAGAGGTCACACGATGGGTAGGACGAGAAGCCACTGCTCCTTCGACTGGGTCTTGCCTTCTGGGACCTGTTTGGCTAAAGCCACATGTCCGGCTGGAGATCGCCCAGCTGTCGTTTGCAGCAGGGTTGGGGGGACAGACCGTCAGGGTGGACGCCTCCCCACGTTCAGGCAGAACGGGGTGCTCTGTGGGTGAAGGGTTTGGAGCTGGGGCCTGGAAGTGCCCTTCCTGTCACTACCTTGTGTGACCCTCCTGGCCTTGCCCTGTTTAATTCTCTTCTCCCTGCGGTCTCTGGGAGTTTCTGCTTGCGGGATGGGGTGGCAGTGCAGAGGCCCTGCCTGGCTGTGTGCTGCAGTTGTGGGTAGGTGACAAGAGCTACGGCTGCCTGCGCCAGAAAGGGCATTTCATGGTTTGTGTGCCTCAAAATTCCAAAGTAGATTCTTGTGTTCGGCACAGCTCCAGAGCTCAGGCATTGTGGGAGGCTGCCTCTCACGGCCGGGTGCCAGCCCGGTTTTCTTCTGGGCTGGCTCTGCTGCCAGACAGGCTCTCCCCTCTGACTCCGGGCTCCCCTCTTCGCCCCAGCAGGAAGGGCCCACCTGGGACCTCATCCCGCCAGCAGGTGCCCCACGGTGCACTCTGATTGGTCTGCCTTGCATCCCAGGGCCAGCTGTGAGCCAATCACCGTGGCCCAGGGCAATGCTGATTGGCCAGGCCGCATCACACGCTCCGCCCCTGATTCCGTGGGTGGGGCCAGCCCTGGCAGAGCAGGTGAGGGGAGGGTTGTTTCCAGAGCCGGGATGTGGGATCGGGAAGAAGGAGTGGGTGCCAGGCAGGCACAAGCTCCATGTCCATCCACTTCAGAGGGCCGGGGAGGAGGCTTACACCGCCTCATCTTAGCACATCTGCCCAAGCAACCCCAAAAGTGCAAGGGCATTTTATTTTTATTTATTTTCTAAAGATTGATTTATCTATTTTAGAACGAGCAGGGAGGGGAGGGGTAGAGGGTGGGGGAGAGAGTTAGGAGAAGACACCGCGCTGAATGTGGAGCCTGACGCGGGTCTTGATCCTGCAACCCGGAGATCATGACCTGAGCCCATGCCAAGAGTCGGCTGCTCCACCAACTCCCCCACCCAGGTGCCCCCCAGAATGCAAAGGAATTTTCAAATATTCATGTAAATAATATATTTTTTCTTTTAAGTTGAACTAAACGTGTGTGGAGGGATGCGCAAAGGACACGTGCAGTTTGAAATTCCACAAGGTGCACACGTCCCTGTCACCAGCACCCAGGCAGAGAACTGGGACAGGAAGGGGCCCCAGACACCCCCAGGGCCTCTCCCGGCCTTATCCTGATGTCCAGCAGCACAGCTTTGCCTGCCTTTGGTCTTCAGGTGAAAAGAATCACACAGCGTGTGCTCCTTTTTTCTCTCTTTCTGGACTCTTCCACCTGTCCTTGCATCGGTGAGGTCCGTCAGCACCGGGGCTGTTGTAGGCACCCTCTTCACTGTTGCGTAGTGTACCTCTGTGGGGACGCACCTTCGTCTCACCTCTTCCGCCCTTCATGGACAGCCGGGGTTCTGTGTTTTGACCATTAGCCTAGCGCTGCTGGGAATGTTCCTGTCCCTGTCCTTCAAGGCACCTGTGTCCGCATATCTGTGACCTTTTGTCTGAAGATAAGGAATACCATACGTTTCCCTTTTAGGGTGTTGAAGATTTCTTGGACCTGGAGGACTCTCGCTCCTCACACTTCCCTTCTGCTCGGGGCCCTCCGGTTGGCCCGACAGACCTCTTCACTGTAATCTGTGGTGCCCTTGGGCAATTAGGTCTGGTTGGGCGTGCCGTAAAGCTATAAATTAATGACCACTTATGACCCATGCTGTTTAATAAAATAGAGAGGAATGTGCTTGCTGTTAAAAGAACAAGTGACAAGTGTACCTACTGGGTCTCAGTGAATGCGGGGGTCCCCGTGTTTGCTCTGGCGGTCCTCTTTCGTGTCAGAGATGAGAGGATGGGAAAGGTGGTTTTCCAGATTGCAGGGCGTTGTCCCTGGGGGTGCTCAGCGTCGCTTCAAAGGCCCAAGGAGGCGGCTTGACATTGACGATGACATTGACTGTCTTGGGAGAGAGGGCTTCTGTTTTCCTATTGCGTTGCCCTCCTTCCAGTCACCCCCAGGAGAGAGTCCCTGTTGGTGCTAAGAGCCCTTTCCAGCACCCAGCTATCTTTCTTTTTAAAAGACTTTTATTTTTTTGATTTATTTATGCTTTTGAAAGATTTTATTTATTTATTTGTCAGAGCCCAAACAGGGGGAGGGGAAGAGGGAGAAGCAGGCTCCTCTCTGAGCAGGGAGCCTGATACAGGGCTCTATCCCAGGACCTTGGGATCATGACCTGAGCTGAAGGCAGATGCTTCACCAACTGAGCCACCCAGGCGCCCCAAAAGATTTTTATTTTTAAGTAATCTCTACACCCAACATGGGGCTAGAACCTACAACTCCGAGATCAAGAGTCGCGTGCTCCACTGACTGAGCCAGCCAGGCACCCTTGTCTTTCCTTTTAACTGAAAAGAGCAGGTCTCGAGCTCAAAGCCCCACACGGGCAACGGCATCTAGTTAGAATGTTCAACCTGCATGGTTTCCATTGTATTTATTTCCATTTTCACTGTCTTCTTGTGGCAAATATTTGCCAGTATGGCTTGGATAGAAAGCTCCACTTCAAAATAAAGCTATTTAAATAAAGCGATGGCATTTGGATCAGAGAAGCACATTGTATAATCATGCAGGGAGGACCCAGATATGACAAAACTGAGGAGGTACTTGACTGAACGAATCAATGTCCAGAAACGAAGGCAATGGTGGTTAAAGTACTCCAGGAAAGATGAGATCAGGTGGCAATGAAATCCCAGCTTTTATTTCAAACCAATGCTTGGTCTTGCTAAGTAGAAAGAACCTAGACTTGAGGCTACCAGAAACACGTAACACGGATGCTGGTCACCTGGCAGGTGGTGGGCGCACTGTTGGTTTTAGGGAGGGAGACCTCGTGAGTTTAGTTGTCATTTTTCTTTTGTGTTGTTTTGAGGTACAGTTCACATGACATAGAATTAAGCATTTTAAAATGTACAGTTCAGTGGCCTTTAGTACATTGACAATATCTGCACTCACTGTCTCGGTCTGGTTCCAGAACATTCCGATCCTTCCGGAAGGAGACCCCATGCCTGTTGGCAGTCACTCCCTGTCTCCTGTCCCCTAGCCCCTGGCTAGCACAATGTGCGGTGTTCAGTCTCTAGGATTTACGTGTTCTGGGTCCTCATGGGTTTTTGAGAGAGGCTCATTCTTTTCCTCATTAACTCGTTGTCCATCAGGCCTGTCGTACCTGGTCCTGAGCACGTGGGGATACGCTGGTGTTTGCCTTGCTCGGTCATTTGATGGAGAGGTTCGGCCTCATGTTTCTGGGTGTGAATTTCTCACACAGAGGGGCCTGACTCAGCCCCTGTTCATGCTCGCTGGCGTCCATCCCACAGAGCGGCTGCTGGGAGAGAAGGAGCAAAGCAGGTGTGTCTTCTCCCTTCCCACGGACGATAGGGAGACCTGGCTGCAGGCGCGCACACCTCAGTGTCTCTTGACAGCTGCCGCATTGCCTGCAGAAGACGGTCTGGGCTGCTTTGCTTGGCGAGCGAGATGCCCCTCCGCGGCCCAAGATACAAATCTGGCCTCGACTTACCCGTTTATCCTCAACTCCCATAATTCGCCTCCATGTACTGTCTGCTCCACGTGCACCGTGCATTTCTCCATCTCCCTGCCTTTGCTTCTGCCCAACCTTCCACCTGGAATGCTGTTCCCTGCGTAGTTTAACCATCCGCCCTTCCTTCCTGTGATCTCCCCCACCCGAATTGGCAGCTCTCACACGATCACTCCTGCCAGCACAGAGCTTGTCCCTTCCTGGTGCCTGGCGTCTCTCGGGCACTGGTAAACATTTACGGCCTGGAGGAAGGAGTTCTCTCTGTCTGGTTATTGTCGTTGGCATCTTGTCATCATCCGTGTGTTCTGCAGACAGTGGCCTGGTTCTGTCACCTGTGCCTCCCCAGGGCCTGGCGTGATGCAGGCCTCTGGGTGTGCCCACGCTCTCCGTTGTCTGATGACCCCCTCTCCCCCTTCTCTGCCTTCTAGATGCACCCTTGTTTCTCTCGCACCCTCACTTCTACAACGCCGACCCGCTGCTGGCCGAGGCAGTGTCGGGCCTCCACCCCAACCAAGAGGAGCATTCCTTATTCCTGGACGTCCACCCGGTGAGCCCTGCCTGTCAACCTGTGGGGGGTGGTGGTGGGGTTCCCACGGGTGCCTCCTTGGCCCCCTTCTCTGCCCCCCACCCCCGCCAGGCACTGAGCTCTTCCAGGGCAGGGGCGATGGGAAGCCTGGCTTTCTTTGCCATTGATAACTTCCAGAGTACAAGCCATCAGAGGTCCCTAGTTTGCCCTGACTCCATAGTTCATGGGCTTCATTATCTCTTCATGAGGGAATTGTCTTTATAAAGGGACTGTAAGACAGTAAATTAATTAGAATTATCAGTCTGCAAATTAGCCAGAGGAGCCCTCTGGCTATGCCAACATATCATAAAGATCTCTAGGTCCTGACAAGAGCCTGGACTATCATGCAGCTGAATTGGGTTCTGGGGAATTTGTCCTCTGTGACATTCTGTCTGCAGATGGTGACCAAGAAGGTGGCAGACCCACGCATGTGGTCCTCCCGTGGGCCTGTCTGTACGTGGTTGTCTTATCTCTTCATATTTCTGCTACTATAAAATGTGCCCGTTTGGACTCGGTGGCTTTTGCTGTTGATTAAAAAATCCTACAGGTTTCTGTTGCCAGAGTGGACACTCATGGTCTTCCCACAGGCATTTGTCAGAGCTCTTTGACGTTCCACGTTGTTTTTCTGTGTGCTCAGATTTTCTGAGCTCCTGACTCGACACCAGCGGCCCTGGCACTCCTCCCTAACCCTCTTCACTAAAAATCCACGCTAGTTAGGCCGATGGTGACCACAGATACTTTACATCCAGAAGATGTGGCTTGCACGCTCACTATGTTGCCGGCATGAGCTAGGTACTTCCACACACGGTAACTCAGTACACGCTCACAGTGATCTGGCGCACAAACCCCGCTTTTCCCATTGTACAGATGGGGAAGCTGTGGTCCAGTTAGGTCACGTGATACAACACGCAAGTGGGATTGTTGGCAGCACCGAGGAAAGGTCGGTTCTGTCTCGTTGGTTGCTTGGATTTCAGCAGTTAGCCCAGGGACACTAGCATCTCAGTAGGTACAGGTTTGATAAATGACCAAGAGTAAGGAAGGGACGAAGCTGAATTCAGACACGGGCCTTCTGATGCCCCCACTCTGTGTCCTGTGCTAGTAGCCAGTTAATTTTAATGAGGTTGATACTAATTAATTAAGTTGATGCTAGTTAATATTAATATGTGTTCCATATTAAGTTCGTTTTTTATTGCTAGAAATGTTATGGCCTTTCCATGTTGTCTTAACATTTTAACCAGTTTTTAAGAGGTTTTTTTTTGTTTTTTGTTTTTTTAAAGATTTTGTTTATTTGACAGAGAGAGACACAGTGAGAGAGGGAACACGAGCAGGGGGAGTGGGAGAGGGAGAAGCAGGCTTCCCCGTGAGCAGGCAGGCCAATGCGGGGCTCGATCCCAGGAGCCTGAGATCCCAGGAGCCTGAGATCCCAGGACCTGAGCCGAAGGCAGACGCCTAACTGATAAGACTGGGAGCAGACACGCCAGCAGGTGTCTTGTCCCGGCCCCAGTAGGAACTGGCTTCTACATCTTTTGTTTCGGGTCAGCTGGAGGCACACAGGGAAAGGAAGTGGCCTTTCGGATTTTGGTTGCTGATGTGGGTACTTTCGGGGAGGAAGAGCCTGGGACCCGTTTGCTGCCTGGGCGGCGTTAGCCCCGAGAACAGAATGCCTGTGTGGACTGCTGTCCTGGAGGCTACGCTCCTGGCCCCGAGAGCAGGAAGGGTGTGGTAAAGGGGGTGTGCTCACGGGGCCATGCTTTCCTTCTGCGGGGTGCTGGGAACGGGTAGGGTTTTGCCCACGGAGAAGAGGCCTGACGGCCCTGCAGGAGCCGGCCAAGGAGGGAAGGAAACAAATTTCCTGGGGAAGGAAGTGGCCCGGGTGGAGACCCCAGACTAGAGAGGCTGTTCTCGAAAGCGGGTGGGGGTGGCAGGTTATGTCGGGGTCTCCGAGACCACCCCCCCAGGCTGATGATTTGCTAGGGGGACTCCCAGGGTTGTGCGTGCGGTGGAAATCCTGCTGGGCTGGATTCCGAAGGACACGAAGCACCAGGGCAGAGAGAAGAGGCGCAGGGGTGAAGCTGGGGGTGGGAGGTGGGGAGCCAGGCCCAGAGCCCTCGCTCCCGGCGGCCACACAGGACACACGGAAGTCCCCCAGCAGTGAGCGGGGTCATCTGCCAGGGAAGCCCGTGAGAGACTCAGCACCCTGGGTGTTCGCCGGGGGCCGCTCTGCCCGGGACCTCCAAGCTTCCAGATCCCCTGCAGGACAGCTGGCAGTCAG
The DNA here is from genome assembly GCA_002007465.1 of Ailurus styani. Classification (NCBI taxonomy): domain Eukaryota; kingdom Metazoa; phylum Chordata; class Mammalia; order Carnivora; family Ailuridae; genus Ailurus; species Ailurus styani. Next base: position 4,147,047 of record LNAC01000056.1, on the reverse strand, counting down.
CATAAATCACGTTGTTTGTGCAACAATCCAGGCACGCTGAGCCCCGCTTATCAGTTAGGGAGTCGGTGGGGGGCCCTCCTGGAATCCGGCTCCCAGCCCGGGCAACAGGCCTCTCTGAGGAAGACCGCTTCTGGCTGCTGTGTCATCCCTTTTCTGCACGCGGGTGGGCTCCCTCCCAGCCCGCCGGCTTCTGGGGTTCAAGCCCCCCCATCTCAGGAGCCTTTGCCTTGTCCCTCTGGGCCACTGGGGCCCGCCAGGCCTGCTCGTCACGGGAGATAATGCCCTTTCTGCTGATGTACATGCTAATCCCGTGAGACTGGGTGGCCCTGCGTGTGGCTGTCTGCGTGCCTGACTTTGGGCTGCAGAAACTCTGGGCCGTGGGGGCAAGGAAGCCCTTTCGCAGATGAGGAAACAGGCCCGGCGGAGAGGTGGCGGCTGCGACCCCCTGATCTCAAGCCTCGGTCCCTTCCCGCTTCTGGAACTCCCTCCCTGAGCTTGGTCGTCCACGGCTGTCCTCTCTCCTGCTACTTACTTACTACTTAAAAAAAAATGATCTCATCCAAAAAAAAAAAAAAAAAGTAGGTTTCTGCGACAAAGGAAATTTCCTGTCACTACCTCATATTTGGAAATTAAAAAGTTCCCGAGAAGAAGAAAATTAAACCCGAGGGAAAACTATCATTAGGTCTGAGCCGGGAAAAGTTGTGTGAGGAGAGTGACTTTTTCCACATGCAAATCTATTTTGTTTAGCTTGGAGGATGGGGGAGGGACGGTGAAAACGGAAGGTACTGTGCCTGGGACTTGAGGTGACCGCAAGAGGCCTTGGGGAAGCGCGGGTTTGCCCGGGAGGGCTCGGAGCCAGTGATGGGGGGGCCGTGCCCACCTGTGGGGGCAGGACTGGGGGCTCCAGCGAGCCCGGGCCCCTCTCTGCGCTTCTTCCCACAGGTCACCGGGATTCCCATGAACTGCTCCGTGAAATTACAGCTGAGCCTGTATATCAAGGCGATCAAAGGCATCGGGTGAGTGGCTCTGGGAGTGGGGTCCCGGGTCCTGGGGGTGGGGGGACTGCGGTGACCCTGCCCAGGGACCAGCAGGTGAGGAAGGAGACGGTCTTCCTGGATGTGGGGTCTGATGCCCGCTCCGGGATCCTGGTTTTGTCTCTCAACATCTGTCCCCCGAATTTGCCAGACTCTTCCATTCAAGCGGTTTCCCACTCAACAGAAAATTGGGGAAAAAAAAAGATCCTGGCAAGAGCGAGGATTGGAACACGGAAACGTACCAAACAGCCTTTTAAAGTGTGACTCTTCGCTTTATGGAGGGCATTATTTTTAAGCCCCGAGTTTCTCGTTGTTTGTTGTTTCTTTCGAATAACGGCCTTATCAGGATGTAATTCATGTGCCGTAAAACTCACCCCTTTGCAATTCGGTGATTTGTAGCGTATTCAGAGTTTTGCAGCCGTCACTAAGGTCAAGTTTAGGACATTTCCCTCCCCCCCAAAGACAGCCCTGGCGACCCCTCATCTACTCGCTGTCTCTCTGGATTTGCCTGTTCCGGACACTTCCTGTAAAGGGGATCATGCACCTGTGGCCTTTTGCGTCCAGTTCTCTTACTCGGCATCACGTCTGCAAGGCTCATCCAGGTTGTAGCAGGTGTCACTGCTTCCTCCACTTCGTGGCCAGATCATCGGCCGTTGTGTGCATTGGGCAGGTTTTATCGCCCTGTGGGTTTTCCTCGGTTTGGGCCATCCTGAGTAATGCCGCCAGGACCGTGCGTGTGCAGATTTCCGTGTGCATGCGTGCTTTCATTTCTTCGGGGTGGACACGTGGGACCGTAACTGGCGGCTCATTCAGCAAGTCCACGCTTAGGCGCCGGAGGGGCCGCTGGACTGTTCTGTCTGGCAGCGGCCTCGTTGCCTTCCCGCCAGCAGTGTGGGAACATCCCAGCCTCCTCGTCCTCACCTGCTCTTGGCAGGATGCGGGGATGTGATGGAGCCAGGCAAGAGGGTGCACTGATTTAGTCGTTGTGCTGGGTTCTGGGTTCTGGGTTCTGGGTTGTTTTTTTTTTTTCTCTAAGCATATTTGTGCATGGTGAAGCTGTCAGAGGGTTTGCTCTTGGAGGATCTGGGACTGGTGAGCTGACCTGCCACCCACCAGCCTCGGGCTCTGGGGCCCATGTCACTTCCGGAGGGGGGGTGCGGCAGGTGACTTGGAAAGGCCGGGCAGACCGGGTGGGGATGGCGGTCGGGGGCCCCCCTGTCCCGGCCCAGGGAGCTCATGCTGGCCCTGGCCCCCTCCAAGGTGTTTTCAAATGCATTTTCAAAATCTGGATTTTAACGGGGGCTCTCTTAATTTTCACTTGTTGGAAGTGAATATGAATTCTTGACAAAACACTGCTCAAGCCAGCGGTACACTTGGGCCCCCGGATTCTGCCATCCCCGAGGGCCAGTGGGCAGCAGGTGTGGGAAAAGGCCAGAGACGCAGCTGCCCGTGAGCAGAGCTGTTTAACTCTGGCTCCGCTGCAGAACTTTGGGGCTCTTTGCCCACAAGATAAAGGCAGTAGGGTTGCATGCTATTTGCATTTAATTTACATCCGATCTTACCAACTCAGATAAAAGAGGCCAACGTGGACCTTCTATTGTATTTCTGTAGCGTTTGCTGTGTGTCTCCTCTGTAGGTAATGCTGTGTAAATTCGTTTCACCGCACAATACTCAACCTAGCGGGTGGCCCAAGAGATGGTCGAGAGTGGTGATTGAGGGATTTTGGCCTTTTGTGCCGACTTGGTTCTGTCCTCCAGTGCGTTCCACCTCCCCTCTGTCCAGCCGTGCCTTCTTTAAGCAGACAACCCCCTCCCCACAATAGCTGCAGAATATCTTCGTCCGTTTGTTTGCTAGGATTTAACAATGACAACGGTAACCGACCCAGAGCTCTTTCTATGTGGCGGGTGTTCCTCTAAGCACTTTGCTCATGTTACTGCATTTAAAGCAGTAGAGCCCATGAGGAGTGCCTGTGTAATCCCCACTTTACAGAGGAGAACCAGAGAGGGCAGGCAACATGCCCGAGGTCACACGGTTAGCTACTAAGTGTTGTGTCAGGGGTCCCCAAGACCATTCTTAGGTTCCGTAATTCACAGGGAAGACTCAGAGGATGCAGCACGTAGTCGTACTTGTGGCTGTGATTTATTATAGTGGAAGAATTCAAACAAAATCAGCAAAGGAAAAGGTGCATGGGGTGAGGTCTGGGGGAGCCAGGCAGAAGCTTCCAGAGCCCTCTCCCGGGAGAGTCACACAGGATGCCTTTAATGCCTCCAGCAATGAGTCGTGACAATACATGTGAAGTGTTTTCTGCCAGGGGAGCCCATTAGAGCCTCACCTCCCAGCCTGGTTATGGGGCCTGGTCACGTAGGCAGCCTCTGCCTGGCATGGGCGCAGATTCCAGACTCTCCCAAGGAAAGCAGGAGGTGAGCATCAAGGCTATTGTTAGTGAGCCGGGTGCATTGCCACCCTGAATAAATTTGGGGTTTTGTTTCTAAAAGAAACGGAGGGACATCAGCCAGGTCACTGGCAGCCCCCACCCTATAGATGTGAGTTTTGAATTCAGAGAGATCTGATCAGATTGTCCGGCTGCTCCCCACCAGGAAATACCCAGTACTCAAGCCTGCACCAACCTGGTTGTTGCAACATCAAATCCCTCTTGATCCCGGAGCTTGGCCTCCCACGTCCAAATCTGCCTCCCATAAAACACCCTGACAAAAACTTCTCACTTGCCGTGTCTTGCTTATTTCCAGACAAACGGGGAAGATCCAGCCCGTCGTCCTGCCGTTGGTGTGGTTCGAAGAGGTGAGGCTACCTCCCGCTGCCTGCGTGGGTGCCCTTGGGTGCCGTGTCTGGGACCCCAGGCAGGAAGCAGTGTGGGCTTTGCAGGCAGGGGGCTGTTTGTGGAGGGGGGGTGTGGGCTGGTTGCTGGGATGTAGGATGGAGAGCCATGGATGAGAAGCTTCAGGCCCCAGCGCTTCCTATCCGTGTTACCCGCCTGCGCTGGTAGGATCCCCTGGGGGCGAGGAGGGCAGAAGCTGCCTGAAACTGCGCAGGCCTGGCCCGGGGCGTGATTTTCTAAATGCGCTTGACACGTCTCCTGAAGGGAAGTTGCTTTCCAGGGTGTCAGCTTTTCCCTTGGACTTTCTTCGCGGCTGCCTTTTCGGAGTTCCTCTGGCCAAGGCGTTTCAGCCAAGCAGAGCTGTAATATGTAATACTACGAAGGGACAGCCAGTCTGGGCGGCGTGTGGGAGGCGGGGCTCTCCCATTCAGGGACACCCGGGCTCCTGCTGTCCCGGAGTCCCGCCCGCCCTCCTCGAGCTCCTCAAAACCCTTCCCGTTCCAGGACCGGGGACCCACGTGGAGAGAATCCCACGGCAGGTGTCTAGGGCCAGCCAGGAAGTTGTAGCATACTGGGCCCACACCCCATTGGCCAGGTGGGATCACGTGGCCTCGCCCAGCTGCAAGGGAGTCTGGGAAATGTAGTCCCGTCTTGTGGGCCCCGAGGAAAAGGAGGCCCCCGCTCGCAGGCTCCATCGCAAAGCTCTGGACTGTGGTCTTGAGATCCGGAAGGGGTGGAGGACGGGGTGTGGCGTGGGGCAGCTTCTGTGCCCCAGGCCTGCCGAGGGTGGCGCCAGCACATTCGTTTGTCGTTCTCCCTCCCCAGAGCGGGGCGATGGAAGGTGAGCCCCTGCAGACCTTCTACAGGCAGCTGGTACTGATGCCCAGTGTATTGCACTACGCCCAGTACGTCCTCCTCGCCCTGGGCTGCGTCCTGCTGCTCATCCCCGTCATCCACCAGATCCGGAGCCAAGTAGGTGGTGGCCAGAGTGAGGCCTGGGCTGAAGGGTGTGCATTGCTTGCCTGCTGGGGGAAGGTGGGGCACGGGGTCCCTGGGCACCCCTCCAGTGGTCTCTGCGGACACCCTCAGGCTGGAGCCCACCTCGGGCAGCGCTCCCGCGTCTCTGCCTGGGGCCGGGGAGCTGTCACTGCCTGCTTATCTCTCTCGCGTCCCCCATCGCCACTTCTCTGCCGGTCCTGGGCGGCCTGGGGACCCTCCCTGAGAGGGGCTGCGGGTGGGCTCTGGGTAACGAGACCCGGTACTCGAACGGTTTGCTCATCACGTCAGCACCTGCGGGTTGCCAGTCTCTGCCAGGGGCGGGGCAGCAAGCTGTGAACAAGACAGACGCGCGCCCTGCTCTGGGGGGGCGAGGCATTCCCGTTAGGGAGATGGATGAAAACCGAGTGAACAGAAAAGGCAATTTCGCTGATGATACAGATGATAGAAAATGTGACAGACAAGGTTAGTGCTGTCCCGTAGAAATACGTGAGCCGTGGGTGTGATTTTAAATTTACATTTTGTAATAGCCACATTAAAGTAAAAGGAATCGATTTTAATTATATATTTTGTTCCACCCGGATAGGTCCAAAATAGGACATTGACATATAAACATAAAAATATAAAATATGTAAAAGTATAAATGTAACTACATTTTACATTATTTTTTCATGTTAGGTCTTTGAAATCCGGTGTGTATTTTATACTTACAGCAGGTCTTGAGTGACTCACCCCATTTTAAAGGCTTAACAGGCCCCATGTGGCTCCTGGACTGGACATCGTAGCGTTCAGGAGGGTTGGGGACAACTGCAGAGAGAGTGTCAGGAAAGGCTTCTCTGAAGAGGTAGAGTTGAGGCTTAGATGTGAATGCTGAAGAGACACTCAGCACAGACTCACGGAAGTACTCCAACAGAAGGAATGGCCAGTGCAAAGGCCCTGAGGCAGGGATGGGCGAGGCATGTTGGAGGGCCCTTGGGTCCCCACGGCACCTGATTTCTTGCTTCAGCATCGGCAGCCGGCTCTTCTGCTTTCTCCTCTTTCTTGGGGAGCAGCTTGCATGCCTGCTTACTTGCTTCCTGGGGCAACGATAAACCTTCTTGGCTCTTAACTTGGGTTTCAGCCCCTTAACCAGATTTGCCTTCCAAATTCCCCATCCTGTAGGGGAAAGGTTTGCCCTGGCTTGAAGGTGCCAGGGCCCGTGAGCTCTCACCACGCCACTGCTCTGGTGTTTGAGCTCCTGGTGATCGATGGGTTTAACCAGCCTGTTGGGGGCTCAGGGAAACCGGACTGAGCAGGATTGGCTCTCCAGGGAGCACAAGGGAACTCCCTATAGTTCTTTGCCTGACTTATGCTGGGAGGGCGGAAGGGGCCAGAAGCCAAGGCTCCCAGCCTGAGGAGTCCTCCTTGGGTATTTCCACTGGCATCGGTGGGGAATCCCGGGGACTGGCTGGTGAGGGACCACTGGCCCAGGGAAGGAGGCCAGGGCAGCCTCCCCATCTTCTGTCTCCTCTGTCTCTCTCCTGAGTGTCCGTCAGGAGCGGGAGGGGGAAGGAGAGTGAGGAAACCCATGTGAAATCCCTGGCTAGCACCCCTTCCGTCCAGGCCTCAGCCCCAGGTCAGTGTGCGGCCCCCAGGCCCAGTAAGGATGCCTTTCCCCTGAGGACGCAGCTGAGACTTCCTCCCACAGGGGGCACTGGAGGCCACATAGTGGAAATTTATTCCGTGACTTTTATTTTTTTTATTTTTTTATTTTTTTGCGGGGGAACTTAGCAGAGCTTAGACCTCACATATTTTTGTTATCTGTCCTGATTTCAAAAAAAAAATCATGCTGATGAACTCAACATATTTTAATTTCCCAGAAATTTTTCTTCTTAAGTCATTCCTTTCAAATAGCAAGACTTTTCACAGAATCTTCTGTTTCCGGCCGATTTAAAAGGCCACCTGCTGGGCCCGCTGGTTCTTGGCCAACGTGCCTTGCCCACGGTGGCCCGTCTCCCCACCTTGGTTCCAGCGTCCGAAGCCTAGACGTTCAGGTGGGCAGACCCTTTCCCGTGGGGCTCATCCCTCGGACCGAGCGCCGTTCCCGAAGGCATTTCTGTCTCTGGTGAGGGGCTCCCTCTCCCCACATCTCCGCATTTCCAGGCAATAATGGTTGTTGGCCTTAACACCCTGCTCCTCGCTTTCCGAAGAAAATTGAAGAAGCGCGTCAACCTTTCACGTTTGGCTACAGTGTCAACTATAAATTAGCTTGGTTATCTTCTAGGAGAAATGCTATTTATTTTGGAGTAGTAGTAAAAAGGGCTCAAAGGATAAGGAGGCCATTCAGGCCTATTCTGAATCCCTGATGACATCAGCTCCCAAGGGGACTGTGCTGCAAGAAGCAAGACTGTAGGTGGGTACCAGGTAACGCCACGCCCCCCCTCCCCTCCCCCTCCCGTAGCGAGTAGAACTCCGGCGGCTCCAAACTCTTGGGATCTTACGCATCTCTTCAGCCTAAACTTCACCTGGAGTGTCTACAGACTCAAAATTCGTACTTGCATACGTTTGCATTCGGAGCGAAGGGCAGTTTCTTTGGTCCCAGGCGTGGTAGGAGACGGAGGGTGACGGCGCTCGGGGGCCTCCTATCTTATCTGCAAGGTGGACCTAGAAAGCTAGGATCGGGGTTCCAGCCTGCTTCTCCAGCCCCTGGGGCAGTGGACTTCTCTGGGAAGGTCGGCTCCAAGTGCAGACCCCTGGACATCCTTCTGGACCCTCTGGGGTAGAATCCTGGGTAGAGTCCAGGAATCTGTATGTTAAGGGACACCGCAAGGGCATTCTGGTGTAGGTGATCCAGTGTTTGAGCAGCGGGAGTCTAAGTAAGTCTTGGGTAGGGGCTCTTGGGTGGCTCAGTAGCTTGAGGGTCCGACTCTTAATTTTGGCTCAGGTCATGATCTCAGGGTCCAGAGATCGAGCCCCGCGTTCAGACTCCGTGCTGGGCGTGGAGCCTGCTTGGGATTCTCTCTCTCCTCTCTCTCTGCCTCTTTTCCTATGCCCCGCCCCGTCCCCCATCCCCGCTCACACGTGCTCTCTCTCTCTCTCTTTCAAACAAAACAAAACACTCTCTGCAAACCCAAATTAAATCAATCAATCAATCAATCTGTGATGACTCACCAAGACAAAGAGAATTTAAGCATCAACTGAGCACCAGCTGAATACCGGGTTTCAGCCTGAGGGTAGGTCTGCCAGAAAGATCAAAGACACACAGATCAACACACCCCACCCCCAAGAAACAGCAACAAAAGGACAATGTCAGCTCAACAATGAATGAGTTTTAGGGTAGGAGTGTTCCGTGCAGTTACTGGGACGTGCGTATACCGAAAACTCAGTTGTTTACCTGACGTTCAGATTTAACTGGATGCCCTGATTTTATCTGGCAACCTCCCTGCTGGAGGAGGAGGCTCGTGCCTGCGGGACTTCACCTTCCCGGCCAGTTTCATTAGGTCTGAGGTCTTAGCAGAGCCGAGTCCTGCTGGGGGACGTGGCCAGCAGAGCCCCGGGCCCTAGAGTTTGGGGTCGGGCAGGGGTGAGTCGCTCTACGGTTATATCTCTGACAAATAGCCGTTACCTTGGTTTCTCAAAAATGTGCCGCCCCCTCGAGCTTCTGGGGCCGAGCCTGCTTGGGCTTAAGTAGCTTTATTAAAAGCCACAGAGCGAGGGCGAGGCATCGGCCCTGATCTTTGGGGCTCGTTGGCTGCCTCCACTTTGCTTTGATTGCCAGGACGGGAGGCGGAAATAAAAGAGAAAATGCAAAGTCGTGGGCTCGGGAGCTGCCAGCCCTGTGAGGAGGGAGGGACAGCGGTGTCCCCAGCCAGGCGCGGGGTCGGGGGCTCCTCCTGCCAGTGGTGTGAGCACGTCAGGGCTGAGCGTGCCCGGGATGGCCTCCTTGAGGACACAGCCCCCGGGCTCAGGCACAGGGTGTCCTAGCTGGACACCAGTCTCCCTTTCCTTCTTTGTCTCCCCAGAATCCCCCTGGGATGCCTTATTGTGTACAGTTTGCCTTCCTAGCACCTCTGCCCCCTTCTTGCCACGATTCTCTTCGGTGGAAACTTGCTTGGCATTCTCAGGGGGCAGGGGTGCGGTCCTGGGGCACAGAGAAGGGTGTTATTCCCTTTTAGCACAGACAGGGCTGCTGGTGGTGTGAGGTCAGAGCCCTGGGCCGCCGGGGACACAGCCAGGATGTCCTGCCACACCCCCTCCCCCATAAGACAAAAACAAAACTGGAGTCTCCTCTTTATTTCACCCACAGAATCCAACTTTCAAGTTACTAGGGAAGTTTTTGACTTAGAGATTCTACTGCCCTGCCTTCTGGAAGGCAGCTCAGCCTCCACACCAGTCATGTGTCCCTGGGGAACGCACTGTCCTGTAGTGTCCTATAGGATTTAGTGTGGGGGGGGAGGCAGGCACCTGGGAAGTGACCAGTGGTTCTGGCGACCTAGAATCCCTGCATGGTGGTCTCCCGGCCTGTGCTGAGCCTCGGTGAGGTCCCTGGGGGAGGCCCCACGTCTTGCCTCGCACCTGAGCGTGGGAGCAGTCTTGAAGGGCTGCTTTGCTTGGGAGAAAGCAGGAAATGGGGCCTGTACTAGCCCAAAAGAGCATTTTTATGTCGATAAGAAAGACAGCCACTTGGTGCAGACCTGGCCAGCTCTAGGGCAGAGGGTTTGGCGAATGGAGCATGGCTAGGTGCCCTTGTGCAGTGAACATCTTGGACAACTGTACACGGAAGCCCTTCAGGGAACTGTTCCTGGACCGTTCCTACCTTCTCATTAATTTCTCTCTGATTCTAAGTCCTCATTCCTCAGCTAAACTACAGTGGAAGGGAACAGGAAGAGGGGGAATCTGGTTCATGTTCTGGTTCCTTGGTGATTTGTTATGGGTGTCTTCCTTGGGATAGACCAGGGGTCTTTTCAGTCTGGGGCTGTTTTTCCTTTTTACTTCTGAGCAAGGCTTTCTTAAGGCTTTTTTGGGTCACACTGCTGAGCTTCTGACCACCCTAGGTGTCCCATGCTGCCTCTCTGTGGTGGTGTGTTGCGTGGGGGGCTGGTCTCATTCTGGCCTGGCCTTGCTGTACCTCCCATTCCTGCCTCTGGCTTGAATGAGCTCCATCCTGGAAGCCTTAGATCTGTCTCAGAGGGAGAGGGGCCAGAGTCCAGCCCTTCCCTTCCTTCTGTCCTGTCCAGAGTGGGGTTTTATTTCTTGTCACCACCCGGAGAAGCAAGCCCTTGGCGTTGCAAGTGGGTGGGGGTGCTTGGGGAAGTCCAGCCCCAACTTCTGGGCCAGGAGGCCTCTCCCTTTTTCAGGGGAAGGAAGGCAGAGTGCTCAGAGGGACGAAGGGCCCCGTCTCCCCCCGCCCCACCCCCAGTCCTCATCACCACTGTTGTCTTTAACAACTTGGTTGTGAAATTAAAAAAAAAAAAAGGTAAAAGATAAATGACAGCATCTGCCGTTCCTTGTTGCTCCGACTCAACACCACCAGTTGTGAACATTCTGTTCCGCTTCACCTTTTCCCCCAGAGACAGTCATTGCCAGGAATGTGGAGCGTGGGCTTTTCCCCTCCAGGTCTGTAGAAATACACCCGGAAACAATAGAGGATTAAAACTATTCTGGGCCCCTCTGCCGCTGGCTTTCCCCCTCCGCAGGCTTGGGTTTGTGAAAGCTGTCCAAGTTCAATGCCATCTTGTGACGCTATTTGAAAAATGCATTCTCCTGTGGGTGGACGTTTAGCTGGTTTCCAGGTTTGGTGTTCACAGTATTGAGGATAGGGCCTGGGCTCCTTGCTTTGCCCTTCTCACTGTAGGAGGCAAGTCCCCTTGGGCCTCGGTTTTCCCACCTCGGAAACGGGGTGAGGGCAGGGCGAGATGGTGTGTAGTGAGAGAGGAGGCCTGCGTGACTGCATTTCAGGGGTCTGTACGTCACTCCAGCTTTTTCTGATCTTGAGCTCGATTAATGGGGGGGATGCGGAGGGGGTTGTCTCCTCGCCGGAGGTTGTAGGTGCAGGGCCAAGGGTGGGGCTGGGGACGTGGGTGGGGCCCCCTGACAGGTGATCCAGCTCCCGTCTTCCTCCACAGGGTCCCGGAGACGCCACGAGCCCGCCCAGCACGGCCACTCAGCCGGACCGGCTCCCCGGCCCCTGCACCCCGCTTCTCCAGGACTCTCTCAGCGGACAGCCCACCAGTCCTAAAGTCTGAGCCCCCCAGTTGCCACACGCGTGTCCACACACTGCATGCCCCCCCCGCACGGGTACACACGCCCGTGCACAGGCGTGTGCAGGCACACTCAGGGATGGAGCTGCAGGTGAGAAGACTCAGGGAGGGTCAACAAGAACTGTCTGGAACCTTCTGTCCAAGTGACCTGCAGTGCCGTGGGCATGGGCTCCCCTCCTTGAGTGAGCCCGGCCTGGCCCGTTCAACCGGGGGGCCCGGGCTCCAGCTGCCACCTGCCCCCAGCGTCCTCTCCGCCAGTCACGAAACACTGCGGTCCCTGGGGGTGGCTCAGCCGCCTAGGACAGGCCTTTTACTCTGAGGGGCCGGCTACTGCCCCCCACCCCAGCCCGGGAACGCAGACCTCTCGTGCCAAAGCCGTGTGGGCGGGGGGCTGCCCAGTCCAGGCCGGACCCGGAGCTCTGGCCCTTGTCCACCCACCTGGGCTGGGGGCGAGGCCCCTTCACACGGGCCTCAGGAAACAGCGTGAGCTCCACATGTCTCCCGGGGCAGCCCCAGCTCATTCCCCAGGCAGACGTGGGGCTCCCTGAAGTCTGCGCGGGGGCCCTTTCCTCCAGCCCAAACCGACACCGTCCTGTGTACTGAGCCGGCCCCTCCCCGGTGGCGGGGGTGGGAGGCTCCCCCACGCTGCCCCCCACGAGGGCCGCCGCTGTCAGGTGCTGGGCCACAGGTGCGGAGGCCTGGCCTCGGCCGCCCGGGGGTCGGGCCCGGTCGGGTAGGACGCCCGGCCGCCGCGACTCCCGCTCTGGGGCAAGTCTCCGCCTCTTTTCTACTGGAACAGAAGTGAAGTTTATCATCTTTTACAAGTAATTCACGATTGAGTAATAAACCTTTTTTTAAAAGTTAAGGCTCGAGTGTTGGGACAGCGTGTTTGCGGGGGCGTGGGGGCTTCCTGGGAAATTCTGGGCTCTTCGTCAATAGCTTCTTTCTGGTAACAGCCAGGAGCGGCTGGGCTGCTGACTGGCCTTTCTATTGTTTTTAAATTTCAACCTTGTTTATGTTTAACATTTTATATAAATACTGCATGAATGCAGTTCTTGTTTAGGAAGAGTAGGGTCCAAGGCTGCTTTGACCGGTATCCCAAGGCAGCTTACCACTTTGGCACGGGGCCTGGCTAGGCTTTTTTCGGTGCGTTTATATACAAATCGGGGTGCCTGTAGGAAATGCTCGGTATTGTTCTGGGCTTTTGGTTTTTCTTGTTACATAAGAAGCAGAGAAGAGCAGTGCGTCAGATAAGGTATGGGAGCCGGACGGCCTGGGTTTGAATGCGAGCTCTGCCTCTTACTACTGCGGTGACTTCAGGCAAGTCGTTGGACAGCTGTCTCAGGAGCAGTACCTTGCTCTGGGGGACCGGGGCACTCTCAGGACACAGGGACTTAGTGCATGGAGTGAGCTTAGAACATAGTTGGCCCATGGGAAGGCTATATAAATTTGCCATCATTACCTTCCCTTTTTTTTTTTAAGATTTTTAAAATTTATTTGAGAGAGAGATTGAGTGAGCGTGAGCATGAGAGGGGAGAAGGTCAGAGAGAGAAGCAGACTCCCGTGGAGCTGGGAGCCCAGGACTCCGGGATCACGACCTGAGCTGCAGGCAGTTGCTTAACCAACTGAGCCACCCAGGCGCCCCCATCATTACCTTCCCTACGACGACTTACCATTCTTGGTTTTTTTCCCCACCCAAGCCGACCGTTCGGCTGTTCCAGTCTTGGACACTGTTCCCGGCTCCTCTTCCTTGTAAATATCGAGCTACCTCATTCTTGGAAATGACAGCACACTTCCCCAGGCACAGATGCTCACACAGTCCCCTTGATGGACATCTAAGCTGTGTCCAGTTTTCTCCTACTGCAAGCACACCACATTCTGAAGGCCCGTCCTTCGCGGGGTCGGGAGCGCTGCGCTACGCCGGGCCGCCCAGGAGCTGGGATGTGTCGTGGCCGCAGGGGCCCTGGCAGGCTGGCCCCGGGCAGGGTGCGGAGGCCGAGCCACAGCGCCCCTGGGCCTGCCCCTTCCGCCTTCCGCCACTCCAGCGGGGTGGCCCCCAGGGGGGACCAGCAAGAGCCCGGGTCACGTGGGCACAGGGCCGAGCAGGCAGTGCGCCTCCTGCTGAGCCGTGCTGTGGGGGGGCCCCCGCAAAAGCACTAGCATTTCTTTGAAAATCAGGAGAAATCAAAATTTTAGCCGAAAAGACGTTTTTAAACCGCACATTAGTCATCTTTTAGCAGTGCTGTTGCAACATGCAATTAAATAATTTTTTTTTCAGTTTTAAACATTTTTAATGCTGGATGGGGCTTGCGGAGGTTACCTGCAGCCCTGCCCCGGGCCGCAGGGGCCCCTTCTGGCTGCGTTTCCCCCCCCCAGGTCAATGAGGATCCCTGTTCAGCGGGGAGCCTGCTTCTCCCTCTCCTCTCCTGCCCCTGCTCTCTGTCGCTATCTCTGCTTCTCTCTCTCAAATAAATAAAATCCTAAAAAATAAAATAAAACCATGTCTTCACTCTTTAAACAGCCCAATGGGACCTAAATATGATACCACCCCTGAAATAAACACACAAACTAGCTCTCCCTTAGTTCATGTCCCCTGTCTTGAATGCATAGTTCCCTTCCTCCAGAAGTTTAGCTAAACGTATAGAATTTATGCCTGTACGTATCGTGAATCATTCTGTTGTACTTTGGAGCATAAGTATCCATAGAAGTTCAAATGAGTGGGGGCGCCTGGGTGGCTCAGTCATTTAGCATCTGCCTTCGGCTCAGGTCATGATCTCAGGGTCCTGGGATCAAGCCCCACATCAGGCTCCCTGCTCAGTGGGAAGCCTGCTTCTCCCTCTCCCACTCCCCCTGCTTGTGTTCCCTCTCTCGCTGTGTCTCTCTGTATCGAGTAAATAAAAAAAATCTTAAAAAAAAAAAGTTCAAATGAGTGTTTAATTTCTTCCTCTGACCACAAAGGCTAACATTGTGTTGGACCGGACTGCCGTTCTCTGTAGGTACACAGTTGACCAACATCAGTGTTTCCTGTTAGCTATCCCACAAAGAAGTAAAACTCTATTGGAATGCATCTCCTTTTTTATAGGTATTTCCTATTTTCTTAAATGTGCAGAGTGGAATAGGTGTGTTTCCAGTTCTAGGGACACATGCCCATCCCAGTAACCACCACCAGCCAAGTTACGGAACAGTACGCTGTCCCCTCCAGATTGCCTCCTGCTTCTCCTTTGCGGAGGCCAAACCCCTGGCCGCCAGATAGTTTGGTCTTTTTGAGAATGTTCTATGAAGGGGATCACACAGTCTGTGGACTTTAAGGACGGCTTCTTTCACTTGGCCTCAGTCCTGAGATTCACACAGGTCCTTGAGTGCATCAACAGTTTGTTTCTCAAAAAACAAAACACGTGTTTCTCTTTCTTGCAGAGGAGAATGCCAGTTGTATGCGTACACTGGGGTTTGTAGCCATTCGGGAGTTGCAAAACATTTAAAAGTGTTTCCAGTTTGGAGCAATCATGACCAGCACCCAGGAGTGGGATTCGTGGGCCATAGGGTAACTCTGGGTTTAACCTTTGGACGTCCTGGCTGATTGCATCCACAGCGTTCCGCTAGGAAGGTGCAGGGGCTTCCCGAGTTGTGCAGAATGGCCAGCACCGTGGTATTTAAAAAAAAATTTAGTCTGGGCGCCTGGGTGGCTCAGTGGGTTAAAGCCTCTGCCTTCGGCTCAGGTGATGATCCCAGCGTCCTGGGATCGAGGCCCGTATCGGGCTCTCTGCTCAGCGGGGAGCCTGCTTCCTCCTCTCCCTGTCTCTCTGCCTGCCTCTCTGCCTACTTGTAATCTCTCTCTCTGTGTCAAATAAATAAATAAAATCTTTAAAAAAAAATTTAGTCAGTTGTAGTGGAATCTCAGTGTGTTTTTTTTAAATATTTAATTTATTTCTTTTAGTGACGGAGACAGTGCATGCAGGTTGGGGGGGCAGAGGCAGAGGGAGAGAATCGTCAAACAGACACCCCACTCAGCGCAGAGCCTCACACCAGCCAGATCCCAGGACCCCAAGATCATGACCTGAGCCAAAGTCAGACGCTTAACTGACGGAGCCACCCAGGCACCTGTCATTGTGGTTTTTATTTGCCTGGAAATACATCTCCTAATGAGGTGAATGAGTCTTCCGTTTCATCCCCAATTGATTCACGTATCCTGAATGACGAAACTTTTTACTAGAAGGAGACCAATTTTGCCATCATTTCCCTTCTTGTTTTCATAGATGCAAGATAGAAAAAGCTTGGTGACATAAACAAGCAATAGGGAGTGGAAATAGCGTCCTGATAGCTGTGTCACTCAGTTCTTATGCTCTTGAGTCACAGGCAAAAATCAGATGGCCATCTGTCACCAAAAAGTATTTTTGCTGACCTGTCAGCTGACAAGCCCATTTGACCTCTCGGCACATTTGTAGAAAGCACCAGAGTGGAAAGCACCCATTTGCAACGGGATTGCAAAAGGATTACTCAATCTTGAGATTCGTTCTGGAAACCAGGATTTGGGACTGTCCCTCCAGTGAGGTACAGGAGGGCGCCTCCCGGAGGGGCTGGGAGAATGGTCTCTACTGCCTGGGCCCGTTCTTGGGTAGACCTGCTGGTGAAAGGCTCATGAGTCCATGCCTCCAAGACGGTTCCCTTAAAACCCCCATTTGTTCTCCCCTGGAAGCTGAACCCAGCGTGCCCCAGCTTGAGTTGATAGCCATTGAGGACTACAGACGTCCCTGTGCCTGAGCCCCAACACAGACACTTTTTTTTTTAAACTTGCACATAGCTCTACCTGCTCCTAAAAAGGAAAAAAGAAGACAATTATCCATAAAGCGCTCTTCTGTGTGCGTGTCTGTCCCAAAGGTACACCGGATGGGAGAAGTGAATTTGCCCTTCACGTGTCTCACCTCGAACATCTTGCTTCTGAATATTTCCGTAAGGTTTAGGCTGATTTGTGTTTTGGTACAATCTTGGTTCGTAAACACATCCAATGACTTCATTCAGGGCTCGGTGAAGAACGTGGCCCAACACGGGAATGACCAGCTGTGCCGAAACTTCAAAAGACCTTTGTCAGACTTCAATGTGGCATCGGTCTAAGGAATTTTCAGGAGCGTCTTTGACTCTGAGACTTTTCCCCACCCTCTCACTTTACACCCCAACCCCCACCTGCCACGTGATTCTGTTAAATTAATATTTAAAAACAAATTGACTTATTTTTTAAAAAGAATTGTCTTTTGGGGAAAAAAAAGCAGTTGTATCTCAACTCGTGGGTCCGATGGGGCAGGTTACCTGTTTTTCAGTATCCACTGAAACAAACACATCACTGTTAGAGGTTAAAGATGTCCATGCAGGTACCACTAGACCCGCCCTGTTTGAGAACTCTGCGCCGTTCCTTGTCGTGACCTGCACCCCCCCACCCCCACTCTGCTTGTGGAATAAGCGTTACCACTGTACGGAAGGTTTCCCTCTCGGTCTTGCTCAGTCCTGGCCACCATCCAAGGCTCAATTCCAGCCATGCCCTCTCCTCCAGGAGGCCTCCCTGATTACTTCTGCTCACCCAGCTTGGAATTCCCAGGACACTGTGTCTATACCCTAGATAATACTAGAATGTTCCGGAATACCAGAAGTCATAGCCCCTGAGCCCCGACAGGCTGTAATGTAACACCTGGTACTTACGATTGTGCAGACATTGGAATCTGCTTAGCCAAGGTGGTTACTCACATCCCTCCGCCTTCCTTTGTTCCTTTGTTCACTCAGATGGTTGTTCTTCCAACGTTGGTTGACAGCTCGCTCTGCACTGTGAGTAAAATCACTAAGGTGGCTTTCCTCAACTGAAAAAAAAAATGGGGCTCATTTAATTCCTGCCTTGGAGTGTGGAGCTTAAAAGCGTTGGTGGCCCCATGTGAGGGGCTTGGGGCTGGGGACGCTGCGTTCAACCCCACCGTTTTGATGCTGCCCTGAAAGGTGCCTCTGGGTCCCTCTCACCTGGAGGCTCGGCAGCCCGGCCCACAGTTCTCCCGGCTCTCTGCATGTCCTGTGCAGTCCGTTCTCCATGGGTGGCCGGAGAGGTCTTTCCGAAGTGTCAGCCATCACAAGGTTCATCCCCTGCTTAAGCCCCCGTGGCTTTTCCCCACCTGGATGATCACAGCTCCCTCTTGGGGCCCCGAGGAACTTCCCTCCCCTCCTCGGCCGCGGCGCGCGACTTCTGGGCAATTCCAGGCTGGGCCACTGGAGGGCGAGCTGTGCACGCAGGTTGTTCTGAGGCCTGTGGGGTCCTGCGGATCAGCCCCGAGGGTGTTCCTCAAAGTGGGGGACTGTTACCTGGGGTCACAACCTGGCTTCAGAAACTTGTGACCTCAGGAAATGACATTTTATGAAAAAGGCATTTTTTTCTAGGAAGCGTTTCCTTAATACTTTTCAGACTTTCAAAGGGGCCTTGACCCTTTATAGGGTGTATTATAGGCAAGAGCGACACCCTAAAAATAAAAACCCGAGTCACGTGATGTTTGCTTTCTCTTTGCGTGCAACGGAAAGGGTTCTAGCTTTGGAGGCAGCCTCTGTGTGCTGATCCCTGTTCTGCTCCTGTTGCTGGTCCCCTTTGGAGGAATCTATAACCTCTCTGAGCCTTGGGTTTCCCATCTGTGAAATGGGAGTGAAGATTGCTGCCCCATGACTGTCCGAGAACCCTTGGGCGGGGGGATAGAAATGGAAGTGTGAGCAGACTCTACGGGGCCGGGGACTATTCCAGAAAGCATTCTGGATCCTAAGCGGGGGTCAAGCTGAGAAGGCTGTGTCCGCGCATGCATGCATTCATCCCTTCAACATACTTTTTCTGGGAGCCCGCGATGTGTCAGCTACTCATGTACACCCTGGGGGTTGTCTTTGGTGGGGGCCCTCAGCTGGAGAGGCTGAGACAAAGGCGTGTCCTGAGCCAAGGGGTGTCCCAGGAGGACAGAGGGGCTCTCA
Source organism: Ailurus styani (assembly GCA_002007465.1). Classification (NCBI taxonomy): domain Eukaryota; kingdom Metazoa; phylum Chordata; class Mammalia; order Carnivora; family Ailuridae; genus Ailurus; species Ailurus styani. The sequence continues at coordinate 4,128,964 of LNAC01000056.1, read as the reverse complement.
CAGCCCAAGGTCAGTTTTCCAAGGTTTTGGGTGTGGAAGTACATTGAAGCCGGGGGTGCCCAAAAGCGGTCAGAAGGGATCTACTTAGATGTTAGGGAACCGGTGTTCTTCACCTCAGAAATGTGGTGGTGGGTAAAGCGGGAGAGGTGCCTGCCCTCACAGGCTTGCATTCTAGTTGAGGGGACAGTAAACAAGTAAAGGAAGAAGCAAGATACCTCCAGAGAGTGATGAAAGTCAGGAAGGCAATAAAAACAAGGTGGCATGATGGGGGGGGGCAGGTGCTAGGAGTGTTTCTAGAAGTTTCTAGAAGTTCTAGAAGTTTCTAGAAGTCCTCTGAGGGTGCCATTGATGCTGATCCTGGAGGGATTTGAAGGAACCAGGAAAAGAGCACCTTAGGAAGTGAGACTGTATGTGCAAAGGCCCTGAGGTAGCAAGATGCAGACCAGAAACGAGTGGGCTGTGGCTGGAGTGTAGTAAGTGGCAAGGGTGGGGGATTGGGAGGGAGGTGAGGTGGAGTGTCAGGCAGGGATTTAATCCCTGTAGTTTGGGTTTTCAGCATAATGGGAACCACAGGAGGATTTTAAGTTAGGGAGGGACATGAGGGCTATTCTGCTGTGTGGAGAGGGCAGTGGGGACAGGTGGGGGGCAGAGGGATCCAGCAGGAGGCACTCCAGGCTATAAAACCTCTCCGGCCCCCTGCCCCTTGACAGGGGACCCTCAAAGCACCCCTGCAGTGGCTGGGGCAGGAGAATCAGGCCACATTTACAGGTGAGGAAACGGAGGCACGTTCTATGCCTCTCCTGCCTTCTTGCTTCCTGAGTGACCTCTTCAGGGGAGGGTGCATCCTGGCAATCATCGCTCTCAAGGCCCCCGAGGACCCGCCCTTTGCAGTGTGATCTCTGAGTGTAAGCGTTTGGTCCCGCTGGTCCTCCTTCCTTGGACTCCACGCTCCTGAGGGCGGGCACCAGGTCTGTGGGGTCCCCGCTGCGTCCCCAGCACCTGGTCAGGTGTGCGTGCAACGAGTCTTTGCTGAATAAAGGAAGGAACGATCAGGGAGTAGCAGAGCTGGGGTGTGACCTGGAGGAGGAGAGCGCAAGTGCAGGCCGCGGCCACCAGGGGGCGCTGCGGGACCGAGCCACGACTGCACTTTGAGACTGGCTAAATTATAGGTAAAAAATGAAAAACTGACGGACCGGGACTGCACAATCTGTGCTCCCTTGTACGTTTGCGTTGAACAAGCCGACAGTTTGCGCACAGAAAGTTGCCCTGCAATATACCTGTGTGAAGTTGAGGGGGCCGTGAAAATAGGGATTAGCGATGTCCGCAGAAGGCAGGATTTGCCAACAGGAAGGGATTGTGATTCTTTCAGTCTGGGGGGTGGGTCTCGCCTCCAGACGGGCTCCTGGGTCTGACCGCGGAATTCCCGTGAGCGTAGGGCCCAGGCCGTCCGGCTGCCCTTGGTTCCCCTGTCCTGATCAGTACTTGGGATGCCCAGCAGATAGAACATATCAGAGTAGAGCTGGGCCCTGTGTGCGGCTTCCTCTCTGAAAACAGGTTGTTGCTAACATTGATTGAGCGCCTACTGTGTGCCGTGCATTATTTTAAACCCTCCAGGTGAGTTTGCTTCAGTCCCCTCGCCACCCAGGTGAATGCCCTCATCGTCATCATCAGGTTTTACAGACGAGGAAACAGAGGCACAGAGCGGGGGAGTAAACGTCCGAGGTCTTAGGGCGGGTCAGAGTCCCAGCCGAGATTCGAACCTGGGCAGCCGGGTCTGCCACTGCCCTCTACGTCCCCTTTTTGTCCTATTAACCAGGACTCATCAGTGGTGCTGGTGACCAGGGGCTCGGGCGTCCTCTCATGCCTCCTGGATTCCCTCGGGGGGAGCCAACTTCGAGGAATATCCTTTCCAACCAAAGCGACGGCAGGTCCCGGTTCTGGAGATGGCGGGAAGACGAAAGGGGGTGGCAAGGCTCATTTCTCCCAGACACAACCCCGAGTCCTTCCAGAAGGAGGCCCTGGCCACCGGGGATGTGCCCGACCGCCGTGGAAAGGCTCCCAGCAGGGGAACCTTCAGGCTCATTTCAGAGAGGTTGAGAATGGAAGGGAAGAAGAGTAAGAATAAACATATCTAAAAATAGTACTTGGCTCTCCAAGCCCCACAACGGAACCTGAAAGAGAGGGCAACAGATGGGGGGGCGCCGGCGGTGGGAAGCAGCCCAGGACTTTTGAGTAGGGTCCACTGCTTTGATGTGGGAGGGGGTCCTGCTTCTCTGACCTCCTTCTCTGTGGGTCAGGGGCCAGCTCCGGGGGGCGGGGGGAGACGGGGGCGGCTGTGTCTTCCCCAGGGTGAAGGCCAAATGGCAGGATCTTGGAGTCCGGAGTCATGAGTGCCTCCGAATTTCATGGCACATTTGTCACAAAGCCTTTGCTACAGCCTACTTGACAGCACTCGGAAGTGCTTGGCTGGGGAAAAAGGCAGACCTTCAAGACAGAGCCGTTTGCACTCCACATTAAGCAACAGATGTGAGCAACACTGGCCATGATGCACGTTTCTGCAGACGAGGTCTCATTTACCTCCTCGACTTCCATGACGGCATGGGACTTCCTCTCCCCCGGGGAAAACATTTCAGCAGATGGGCTGGAATGATGTGCTGCGGAGGCCATGAGAGCGGAGGCCGGGCCCGTGGCTGTTTTCCAGAACTGCGGAACATTCTTCTGGACTCTGGGATCTTCTGTCTGTTTCCATGACCCACCCCATCTGCTCATCCCGGGGCTGCAAGATTTCTTCCATTTTAGGGGACAGAGACTCCCTGATGAGACACTAGCGTCTCTGTGCCCTGTTTCATGGTGTGCTCTGCTCTGTGGTCTTTGGCCGTGGCCACAACAGCTGTTTGAGGGAAGGACATGATTTCTCCCATGATATCAGCCTTGGAGATCAGGCAGGCGGCAGGGCCTGGAGGCTCCAGCTGTTTGCTGAGCGGGCCTGGATTCACTGGGTCCCTCAGACAAGTCACTTTGACCCCTCTGTGTCCCGGCCGACCGGAATTAGAATTCCTGCCCCGTTCATTTCCCAGGCCCTCATAAGGATTGTAAAGGAGGACTTTTTTCGCACTTCAGGCTGGAAAGAGTTTGAAAAGGCTTTGAAATACATTTGCAAAGCAGCCTTGGAACAAACCCTAACATCAAGGATGCAGTTTCCCTAAGCAATGAAAAGTCTAGTGGAGCTGAGCTGTAATACTGTCCATCACCAGGAGGTGTCACTGTCAAACACGTCACGGGCATCCTCATGCAGGTGAGTTCTTGCGGCTTTTCTCCATATGTAAGACCAACGTCTTTAACGGATATATGTAGATCAGTGCAGGTGAGTTCAAATGCCCACAGAGACAGGCAGCTGTGTTAATAAGCCCAGAATAAGCCAGGTGTTTGGTAGGGTAGCTTGAGTGCTAGCCTGAGGGTGGAGGTGGGGTGTGGGAGGGGCAGCTGATGCTTTGCCTCCCCCAAAGCAACCCTTTGTCGACATTTTTAAAGGTACACAATTGATACCATTATGAGTAAGACTGATGGAAATATGCAAAATCGTGAAAGTGAATTGTCCGATACACTCTTGTGTGTTGCGGTCTGGGTGAGTGACCCCCCATCCCTCTGCTTGCCAGCCCGACTGCCTTTATGTCATCCGAGAACCTGGCTTTGCCTTCAGTCACGCTGACGGCTGGCTTATTAGGATGCAGGCAGTTGTCGCCAAGTCTTTCAATTTTTTTTTAATTTTCAAAAGAAGATGGTTTTTAAAAATGTAAAATTTCCTGATTTTTAATTATTGGCAACAAATACCAATTAAATAAAATACCATGCGGGCCAAATGAAATGCATCTTGGACAAGACTTTGTCAGTTTTTGAGCAGTATGTGCCTTTGCTTGTTAGTTTTATGATCTAAGCGTGCATATCTGTGGCTAGAAACCCCTTCCTGGAGGTGTGTAGGTGGGTGTCTTTCATTAGTTGAATTCATGGGACGTGTTTACCTTATATACAAACTGGTAAAATAGATCCTACTTTGGGGTTTATAAATGGTAACAGTGAAGACACAGGTTTCTAGAGTCAGAACTGGGTGTGAAACCCGGATCTGCTATTTACTAGCTGTGTGACCTTGGGCAAGTCCCTTAACCTCTCTGAACCTCAACATCCTCATCTGTACAAATGGGGCTAATACAAATACCAACGTGTTAGCCATGGTTCGCATGTACACCACATCTTTCTAATTTTCACCTTCCAGGCACATGGGGGTGATGCTTTCCTGATCCCCTTGTGGTTGGATGGGGTCCTGTGATTCCTATGAGAGTGGAGGGTTATTTCTCATGCTTTGTGGGCTGCAGCGTGTCATTGCTGGTGTGAGATCCTTCAGAACGCCTTTCCCCTCTGCTCCATCAGCGTGGGTCCCAGAATGAGGACTGCACAGAGCACAGCCCTGAACTGACTTCTGTAGAATGAGCAACAAATCAACCTTTGCTGTTTCAAGCTTCAAAGATCTGTGAGCTTGTCTGTTACTGCAGCATGCATAACCCGGACCATCCCAACTGATACAACCCGCTTCCAGGAACGCAGGGAGGGTTCAGTGAAATAAAGCACCGAAGGGGCTTAGCATGGTATCTGGCACGTAATGAGCACGCAGTAAATGGGAGAGTCTTCTCCGTTCATTCAGCCAACGCTGGTTGAGCGCCTCCGTCCTGCCAGGTCCTATTCTAGGGACTGGGGATAGAGTAGCAAACAAAACCGACCCAGATTCCTGACCCCCTGAGCTGCCAGTCTGTTGGCATGGGGGCGTCTCCTCCCTCGGCTGGGTGCACGGGGAAAATGGGGCATTCACTTTTTTCTGGGCCCACGGGGGAGGGAAAGCAAGTCTGCTGATACCATCTGTACCAGGCAAACAGGGATTGGGGGAGCCCCTCCCTTTCAAGGAGGCAGCGGGCCGATTGCGACTGTTTCCAGCCAGGTCACCCTGGGCTGCCCGCAGTGACGTCAGTAACGGAGCCAGGCCTTGGGCAGAGGCCAGGATCGACTTTGCCTGGGGAGCAGGCAGGATGGCTGGTACGAGGCATCTCTGCTCCTAACCTGGAAACTGTGGTGAAGAGGGACATCAGGCATTTCTAAAAGGACACTAACATTTTTCAAATGCCTTTTATGTGCTTAGGGCTGGCCTCATGTCCTTCAGTCCCACCAGATTCCTCCTCCAAGGAGGAATTCCCTGCATTTTACAGATGAGGAAGTTGAGGCTCAGAGAGGTCGAGTGAGCTGTTGAAAGCTGCACAGCAAGGTGGTGCGGCAGCTGGGATTCAAACCCAGCTCTTCCTCCAAATCCTATGTGTGTCCCCTGTGCTGATCGTTGATGATATTCTTGGGGACAGACGAAAATCCAGACACCATAGTCCTGGGCTCCCTTCCCTTTTCAAGGAGACTCCCAGCAAAGGCAATCTTTGTGTTTTCTGCTTTTGATTGTTTTTACCCTGTTGACTGGGAACCTCCTGTGTGTCTGGACCTGCAAGGCACTTTGCCTGCATGCCCTCATTCCATGCTCATGACCAACTACAGCAGTCACTATCCTTATCCCCATTCTGCAGAAGAGACCACTGAGGCTTGCAGATATGCCCTGTACGGCCAGATGGCATAGGGCAGCCTGGGGAGCTGAGGTGGGACAGAGCTCTGGACGCAGAGAGAGGGGTCAGAGGGAGGTAAAGGGTCATCGAGCTTCAGGTGCATGTCCCCTGGGGGCCAGTTGGCAGGGACCTGCCTTGGCTCATTGTCTCTGGCCATGACCCCTGGGCAGTGAAAATGCTAGGGTAACTCCAGGTCATGTCCCAGGGGAAAGGAATGGCCTTGGACCAGACCAGAGGGTGCAAGCTAGTGGCCTATAGACATGTTGACTTTGGCTTACACAATGTTTAAAGGGGGGGAAGAAAAAACTAAATTAGTGGCCAATACTTAAAACTCCAGGGATTTTGTATAAAATCTGCATTTCGGAAATCACGAGATCTGGCCGCACAAGGCCCGTTAGCCTGCCGGGCCGCTGTTCCCTGGGTGGTTGCTGCTGAGAAAGGACAGAGATTCTGTGTCTTTGCAGGGGCCAGTCTCGCTCCTAAACACTGCCACTCCCTGGTGACCTCGGCCCTGAGCCTGACCTCTGGGAAGAGACTTCTAGAAGCCGGCGGAGGGCTGTCCCGGACACGGGAATGCATCACCAGGGAAGCAGGGGCTCCCGAGTCAGAGATGGAGATGGGAGGATGGAGGCAGAGGTTGCAGAGATGGACGTGAGGATGGGAGAGGGGCCATGAGCCAAGGGACACAGGTGCCTGGAGAAACCGGGAAGGACAAGGGACAGATCGTTCCCAAGAGCCTCCCAAAGGAACGCAGTCCTGCCAACACCTTGATTTTGACTTCTGACCTTCAGAACCACAGGTGAATAAAGGTGTGCTGCTTGAAGCCGCTGAAAGCGTGGTTACTTGTCTGGGAAGCCTTAGGAAATGAGCACAGTGAGGGGACCGCACGGCTGGACTGGCGGCGTAGACCCAAGTCCCGCCCTCGTCCGGTGTAGGCGCCTCTCTCTGTGAAGTCGTTTCATGTCAGTAACCTTCTGAGAAAGTGAGGCACAGAGAGGGCGAGCCACCTGACCCAGGTCACACAGCCCAGGGGGGTCAGTGTGGACTTGAACCTGGGCCGTGGGGCTCCAGGTCTGCCTTCATGGCTCGCACTGCTTTTTATCACCGACGGCCAGAAGTGCTTTGTTTTCTCTGGGCCTGTGCTGTGGGCTGTGCTGTGCTGGGTCTTGGCCATTTGTCGCTGGCTCCCAGCCCCTCCTTCTCCACCTTGTCCCGGAGGCTGAGCCTGTGGCCTGCCCCTCCTCGGGTTTCCGGCGGGGCTCACCCATGGGCGGCACTGGGGGGACTGGGGGGGAGGTGGGAGGTGCCGCCCCCAGACCTGCCGCTGCTCCCGTGGCCTGTGGCTGGTCCAGCCTCTGCCGGCCTGGCACCCGCCCTGCCCTTGAACGGCGGCCAGCTCCTGCCCGGCCCCCTCCGCGGGCCCCACACCCCTGCCCCGGCACTGGGTCCTCTCTCCCGACCACGTCCCCCCTTCCCAGCGGCTGCTGGCCCCTGGGCGCCCCCATGTCCCTGCCGGCACTGCCCGCGTCCCTTGATGAAACCCTCTCGAACCACCAACCGCGAACCAGGATTCCATTTCTTGCTTGATATTCGGGGACCACTGCGGCTGGTCCCCGCCGTCCCCTCGTGGGGTCGCTTTATGAGCCCATGTTACAGCGGAGGCAGCACAGGCCCAGAGAGGTTGAGTCACTCCCCCAAGGTGACCAGCTGGCTGGTGATAGGGCCGGGATCTGAGACCCGGGCTGCCTTCTGCCCGGCACCCCTCAGGACGTGCCCCCTGCCCCCAGCCTTGGGTTTCCTCCTCTGTGAAAAAAAGGGAAACAGAATAACTACCTGAAGTGCTGATCTGTAGACAGGGCCGGACTTTGTACCCAGCCGCCCCCCGCCTGCCTCCGGCCCATCTGGAAACGAGGGGCTGTGCTCCTTTGTTCGGAGGTTGACCCTGGAGGGTTGAGCTACGTGCGTGTCCGTTGTCTTCACCAAGTTGACACCTGTGCGGTCTTCTCGCATCTTCCCAAGCACATCCGGGCTCCCCGCCTCCTCCAGCTGCCCATCAAGCCTTCACTCAGCGCCACTCAGACCTCTGGGCCGCTGTCAGACACTCGGCGGCCTTCCGGGCCTCTGCCCACGAGATGCCAGGAGCGCCCTTGACGGTGACGTCCCGAAGCACTGGTTCCAGACAGCGCCCGATGTCCCCTGGGTGAGAATCGCCCCCGCCTGAGAACCACCGCTCTTGAGTCTGACTTTTCACTGTGTTTGGCACAAAGAGGCTTTTCAAGGTGTGACTTCACCGGGCCCCCCCCACCCCAAAGTGTCCCCAGAAATGTCCATCGTGTGAGCCCGACTTCTGGTTGCCCAGAATCTCTGAAAGCCCTTTCCTGTCGTTGCAAAGGGGGTGTCCCTTGTCTCCTTCTCTGCCCACCCGAAGCCCGGCTCTGCCTGGTCCCCAAGCAGCCCCTTCCAGAACTCGGTTCCCTCTGAACGTGGGCAAGTGTTTTTTCCACTCCCAAGGACCCCGAAGAGTTGCAAAATGGGATTTCCTCCAGACGCTCTTCCCTCGACCTCCCTGGCCCTGGAGGGAATTAATTTCCTGGAGAAAAAAAAATCACTGCCTGTCTCCTCCGCGCCGCGAGCCCACCGTGTTGCGGGACTGGAGTCGGTGGGCCGCTCCTCGGTGCCCCCAGTTGGAGGGACAGGGATGGAAGCCCAGCGGCTGCCCTGAAACCCTCCCCTCCCCTCCCCTCCCGCCACCTCCTGTCGCCCTGTGAGCTTTGTCATTGAAGAGGCAGGACACACATAAGGGCCCCAAGATATCCATTTGTCTCCCTCATTTGCAAGCACTGAATGAAATCGTTCAGCATTTCCCGACAGGGCAGAATGCAGCAACTCCAAATGAGCTATTTATGGGCCATTTTTTTCAGCATTACTTGCATATTATAATTAAGAGATAATGTCAGTGGAATAGAACATTGTCACCGGGTAATGGTCTCCCGCTGCTTCCGAAATGTCAAGGCAAAGTCACAGCATTTATCAAAAATAAATGTTGGCGGGAAGACGTGACGTTTGTTTTCACAGCAGGGACATTAATCCCGGGACAACGATATGGCAGTGTCTTTATTTCTCTTTTCCGGAGTGATGGATGCCAGCGATGAGCCCGTCGGATGGATGCAGGGTCTTGCCGGGTGTGAGGGAGGGGCATTTGGGGCAGTGGGTGGGGTTGGCTGTCCTCAGCCGCAAATTCGCTCTGCACCGGTGTGCTGGTGGTGGCCTGCGGGGGGTGGGGGGTGTCCTGGCTCCCGATTGGGCAGGGCGGCTTCTGCAGCTGGAGGCGGCCTGCTGATTGGGTGGGCAGAGGGCGGACATTTGGCAGAGGTCCTCCTTCCTGCCACCGCGCTGGTCCCTGGGGAGTAGGCACGGTGATGGAGAGCCGTACCCTGGGCCAACCCCAGTTTCTGCATCGCTGCCCAAGCGGGGGCCGGCGCGCGGAGGGGCTGCTGAGACACTCGGCCCCCGGCCGCCGCTGGTGACTGGGGACCCGCTGCCTTGCACTTTGGCACGGGGACCTGGAGCTCTGCGGGCGGCCTTCACGGCCGTGCCGGGTGGCCGGCCAGGCTGACGGCTCCTCGGCACCGCTGCCCCGAGTGATCTTTCTCAAGCGCACAGCTGATCCTGCCGCTGATCCCGAAATCCCCCTGGGCCCTCGGGACAAAGTCCCACCTTCTCGAGGGTTCCAACACAGCTTTCCCAAAGTCCTGGCAGTTCCCCCGAGGGGCTGGCTCCATTTCCCCCCAGCGGTCCTGCCCTTTCCTTCCACCTGGGATGCCCTTCTGTGCTCCTGTCTGCACACACCTCCCAACCTGGCTGGCTCCCATTTCTTCAGGCCTCCCTTCCATTCACTCCTCCTCCAGGAAGCCCTCCCTGACTCCTAAGCCTTGGATATGTGCTTCCTTCACAGCCTAATGCTGTGGCCCTTCCTTGAATCACACCAGCATGACTGCTCGGGTCTTGGTCTGTGTCCCCCTCTCACCTCTGAGTGGCATGAGGGCAGCTCTGTTCCTGGATGCACACTCCGTGTTGAATACGTGTGTTGCGACAGGCGAGGCATGAATGAACAGAGGGAGGCCTTTTATGTGAGCTGTATGATTACCTATTGCCAGAATAACGCTGCCTAGCAAGTCACCCCAAATATCATCATCTCACACAAGAAGCACTTCTTAGACTCGTGAGTTTGCAGGCCAGCTGTTGATACTGGGTGCGGCTGGCGGTCTTCTGTCTCAGCGGGGCGTGGGTGCACGTCTGGGGTGGCTGGCTGGTGGCTGACGGAGGGAGGGTGGCCTCAGCTGGGATTACGGGGTTGGGGGGACTCCGCGCTGCTCCCCCGGTCTCTCCTCCAGCGAGCTCGCCTGGGTGTGATCCCCGGAGACGGCAGAGGCACGGGACGGCGGGCAGGAGCGTGGCAGGCCTGGCGTGGCCTCGTGGGGAGCCGGCACCCCCCCGTACTTCCATTGGTGGGAGCCTGTCTCGTGGGGGGTTCGGACGCGCGGTCCAGGGAAGTAAATTTCCCTCCTGAGTGCAAGGAGCTGAGAGCCACGTGGCTGAGGACGTGGCGACGGGGTGGGGCGTGGAATTGCGTGGAACTGGGATCCTCAAGGCGATCTGTCATGGTTGAGTCAAGTTCTTACAACACACAGCGGGTGCCTCGGAAGTGCCGCCCACCTGTAATGATTCTTCCGAGGGCGGCGAGGACGGCGGGGTGCAGGTGCGTGTGTTTATCGTGGTGACATAAAATGTGTCATCTTGCCCATTTGTAGTGCAGGCCAGTAGTGTTAGACATATTCACAGGGTTGTCAAACTCCGGAACCCTTTTCATCTAAAGGGACACCCTGTCCCCATGAAACACCAGCGCCCCCGCCCCCGCGCCGGCCCCTGGCACCCCCCAGTCCCCGACGTGTCTCCGGGACCCGGCCGCCTCCGCCTGCCTCGTGTGAGTGGGACCAGGCAGTGTCTGCCCGTTCTCGACTGGCTTCCGTCACGTAACACGGTGTCCTTCAGGCTGTCCGTGCTGCAGGGGGTCCGGACGGCCTTCCTTCTAAGGCTGAATCACACACATTCTCCTCGTCCGTTTGTCCACGACAGACACCCGGACGGCTGTTGTGGCCAGTGTTGCCGCGGAGGTGGGTGTAAGATTCCCCTTCGAGATCCTGCTTCCTTCAGCCCTGCTGGGACGAGGCCCGCCAGCGGGACTCCTGGGTCAGAGGTGCTGCGTTTGAGCCTCGCGCGGGGACGCCTTTGGGTCGAGAACAGGGGCCCGCACACCTGATCGGGCGGCGGGGCACTGGGCAAGCCCCGGGGTCCGGTGGTCTGGTTTGGAGCCCAGGTCTGCGGCTTCTTCACTGGGTTTTCTCAGACGGGTCGCTTGCTCTGATGCTCAGTTTTGTCCTCTGTGAAATGGGGACACTAATAGTATTGAAATGAGTACGAGTAGTGCCTGGCACAGAGCACGGACTTAGTAAATGATACCCATGTGTTGTTTTAGGGAAAGTTCTTGCCTGATGATCATGCCTTAGACCCCTCTCCCCCGCCCCCCTCCCATTCCCAGGGGTGGAATGTGTCGTAGCGGACAAGGGGGTGGGGGAGATGACTCTTCTCTATCGGAACACACCCAGAGCTGATCGGTGTCCGGGAAGCCCCGGGGAGGGCCGGGCTGGAGCTTGGGGGCCAGCCTGGGCCCCGGGGGCGTTGAGGGCTGCTGCCGGTGCGGCCGTGTGGCCCTGTGGCCGTGGGCAGGGCAGGAGCGAGGTTTCCTGCCTCCGCAGATGTTCTGCGCCCTGATTCAGAGGCCTCCCTGGCCAAGCCTCCTCTTCCCCTAGGCAGATGCAGTTTGGGCCCGGCAGGAAGAGAGAAATGAGCTTGCATAATAGAGGAACATTTGGTTCTTTCGGCTGGGCCTGGAGAGGGGGAAGGTTTTTGTGCTGAAGTGTGCAGCGCGGGGGCAGACTGGAGAGGTTTCCTGCTGCCGGGCAAGGGGGAGCCCAGTCCACCTGGGGGCGGGGGGTGGTGGTGCCGGCTGAGCGCCAGATGGATGTGGGAGGGAGAGGCGTCTCCCCGCCGCCCCCCTGCCCCGGGGGAAGGGCAGACAGGGAGGGGGCAGGGGGCTCTGTGACTTTGCTATTTTCAAGAGACAGGAGAAAGGGTTCAAGACAAACCACACAGGGCAGTGCTGCGGCCTCAGGGACGCTTGGCCAAGTAAGCAGCCACAGCTGTCTGTCTGTCTGTCTGTCTGTCTGTCCTGGGGCCCTTCAGGACACTTCCTTCTCAGCCCAGAGAGATCTGTGACCTCAGTGCAGAGTTGAACCTGAACTTCCTGATTCAAGGGGATGGGTTTGAGCCGCCCTGGTGGGCCCTCCCCAGGACCACAGGGCCGGGGAGAGAGAGAGACAGACAGACAGACAACTGAGCACAGACTGGCCAAGGTCAGTCGGTCAGTCCCCAGATATGACATCCCCACCCATAAACGGACCCCTGACTCTGCTGGTGTTCAGGGATTGAGATGGGACAATCAGCCCCGCCACCTGGGGGCGGGGTTCAAGGCCAAGACGGGGCACAGTCGTGACTCTCAAAGGGCTTTTGTAACTCTCGATGTGTTGTTCATGCCCCTGACCTGGTTTAGGCCTTGCGACAGTGCAGAGAGCTTGGGGGCAGTGCCTCCGTCTTTAGACAAGTATCTGCTGGGTGTCCGCTCCCTCCCGGGCCCTGTTTTAGGTGCTGGGGGAGCCGCAGGGAGCTGATGCGGAGCCATGTGCTGGGGGAGGGTACGTTCCGGGGGGAAAGGCAGGTGCGGAGCAAGGACACACCTAACAAAGACCATCCCGTCTGCACGGAGGGCACGTCTGTGCCCTTTGCCGTGTGACTTGGCACTGCTCCCCTCCAACGGGGCACGGTGCGTTTCTCTACCCCTTGACTTTGGGTGCGGCCGAGTGACTTGCTTGGACTTGTTTTGTCCAAATGAACGAAGTGGAAGTGGTTCTGCTCCTAGTCCTGTCCCTAGTCCTTGCACTTTTCTGGACCTTTGGCGTCGTGGGAATCACCCATATCCTGGGTTGGCACTCACTGACCCGAGGAGGTGGAGGGATGGGTGGAGAAGCCAAGTCCGGCCTGGATCAGCCAGCGGGCAGAGGTGTAAACGATACTTCGTGATGGTTTGTCGTTGTTTTTTCAAGATTTTATTTTGAAGTCATCTCTATGCTCAACGTGGGGCTTGAACTTACAACCCTGCAATCAAGACTGGCATGCTCTGGGACACCTGGGTGTCTCAGTTGGTTGGGCATTGGCCTTCGGCTCAGGTCATGATCCTGGGGTCCTGGGATCGAGTCCCGCGTCAGGCTCCGTGCTCAGCGGGGAGTCTGCTTCTCCCTCTCCCTCTGCTGCTGTTCCCCCTGCTTGTGCTCTCTCTCCCCCCCTCCCAAAGCCAGCCAGGCATCCTGCGTGATAGTTGTTTTAAGTCACTGAGTTGAGGGATTGTTTGTTATGCAGCATATTGGTGACAATAGCTAACGGATGAAACCAGCTATTGGTAAATGCTGTTGTTAACCTCATTCCACAGACAAGGAAACTAAGGCCCAAAGAGATGAACAGAGCTTCTTAACATTATTGAGTAAACATGCCCAAACCCACACGAGAACCTGGCTGTCTTGACTCCACTTGGCTTTATTCATTCGCTTGTTTTTATTGAGCAACTACTGTGAGCTTGTGATTGTACTAGAAGCTGGAAACGGCACAATGAAGAAAACATTCCTTCTGCAAGCAAGCATTGTTTAAATAGGACTTAGCTTTTCTTAGAGTCTCCACCAAAGTCGAGACTTGAGTCTCATCCCCTGGTGTGTATGCCCCACTGTACCCCCTGCCGAACCACTCATGGCCATGACAAGATGGGGGGCTCTGATTGGCCAGGCTGCATCATGCGTCCACCCCCTGTTGCCGGGAGAAGGATGGCTTAACGTGAACCATGAGGACTGACAGCAGAGGAGAGATGGTTTTCCCAAACAAGAAGTGGGTGCTGTTAAATCTTAAGAAGTGAGCAGATAGGGGGCGCCAGGGTGACTCAGTGGGTCCAGCGTCTGTTTGCTTTTGGCTCAGGTCACGATCCCGGGGTCCTGGGATCGAGTCCCGCCTCAGGCTCCCTGCTCAGGGGGGAGCCTGCTTCTCCCTCTGCCCCTCCCTCTGCTCATGTTCTCTCTCTCTCTCAAATAAATAAATAAAATAAAAAGAAGTGGCCAGGGGAAAAAAAAGAAAAAAAGCAATGCTCACTCCAGACATCTGGGGTCCTGATTGAGAACCCCCCAGCCCACCCCCCAGCAGCTCTGTGGTCTTCAGGGAAGGCCCCCTGAGTCCACAGCTGCTCCAGGCCTCCCCCTACCTCTGACGTCCTCCCGGGAGCCTTGCCCGACTCTCGGAAGATCAGATGTGATTTATTCCTGGCATCTGTGCCGCCACTTGCTGCGAGGGGCTCTGCAGTGGAACAATAAGTTACGGGGCCATTTATCTTGTTGGCGGCTCCTGATAAAATGAGCAGCCTGAGCAGACAGGGCCTTTAACGAACACGATCAGGGCTGTTCATTTAGAAACCAGGAGACCTTGAAATTGGCTTTAATTGAAGGGGTGAGCAGAGAGGGTTTTGGCTGGGTTGGCTCAGATTGGAGACACCTTGTCTCTGGAATGGTTGCAGCGGTGGGCCGACCCTGACTTTGGGCAGGCTCTGCGACCTCTTCCAGGCTCGTTTTTCTCACCTGTGCAATGGACATGTATCAGTCAGCAGCGGCTCAGTTACGTTGGAAGTAACAAACAACCCCCAAATCTCCTGGCTTGAAACAGGCAATGTTCATTTCTCATTCATGCTCCATGTTTCTCGGGGGGTTGGCTGTGGGTTCTGCTCCACACGTCCTCACTCGGCCGGCCAGACGGATCGAGCATCCCGTCTGCTGTGTGGAGTGTTCCCAGGCTTAGGGCAGATTGTGTACCGGTTCTTACGGTGTCTTCACACAGCAGCTTACATCACCCTCGCTCACGTCTCACTGGTCCAGGCAAATCATGCGGCCGGGCCGGACTGCTGGGGCTGGGGGTGTGGGTGGAGAATGACCCTACTGTGTGACTGCTAGCACGACAGCCAGAAGCGTTCTTATTTATCAGAGAGCAATTCTGCTGGGCCATTCGAGAAGCCAGGGTTTGGCTCTCCCTCCTGGAGATGCTAATTTTCTGCTGCTAATCCATGCCTTACCTGCAGGCCAGACTGGTCACGCTCCCTCGTGTCACTCCCTCTTCTGTAAACTTCGGTGAACAGCCGTTCCTCTTCCTGCTGCTAAATAGTAAAGCAGATCAGTCCCAAATTTAAAGAACATGTAGGGTGGCTGCTCTCAAGGCCCCCAGATCTGGCCCAGGGAGGGCTGGGACCAGGTATTTACCTCTCACTGTATCCCCAGATTCTGGAACAGTGCCTGGTGCATGGTCAGTGCTCCGTAATTACTTGCCACGATTGCTAAATGATGCACCCAACATCACATGCCCTGGAAAATGTCAGAAGCAGGCTTCTAAGGGCTCAGGGCTGCTGTCCCCAGGGTCATTGCTTAGTGCTGGGTACTCACCCTGTGCCAGGCCTCCTGGGCCAACTGCATTAACCCCGTAATCCTCCAAACAACCCTCCCACCCCACGATGGTCGGTGCTACTGTCGTGGGATTCTTTAAAAAAATTTTTTTTTTAATTTCCCCCAGTTTTATTAAGATGTAATTGACACATGACGCTGTAGTCCTGGATATACAATTTGATGATTTGATATTTGTGTATATTATGAAATGATCGCCATAATAAGTTTAGTTACTTCCAGCACCACACATAGTTACAATTTTTTTCTTAGGAGGAGAACTTTTAAGATTTACTCTCTTAGCGACTTTCAAATATATGATACGGTATTAACTGCAGGCAGGAATCTTTATTGAGGTATTCATTCATGTTTATTCACCCTGTAACTTTCCCTCCTCTGATTCCAAGACTAGATCTAGCCCTTCAACTTTTCTTGATTTTTTTTTTAAAGATTTTATTTGGGGGCACCTGGGTGGCTCAGTTGAGTGTCTGCCTTTGGCTCAGGTCGTGATCCCAGGGTCCTGGGGCTGAGCCCCTGCTCAGTAGAGAGGCTCCCTGCTCTGTGGAGGGCCTGCTTCTCCCTCTCCCTCTGCCTGCTGCTCCCTTTGCTTGTGCTCTCTCTCTGTGTCAAATAAATAAATAAAATCTTAAAAAAATAAAAGCTTTTATTTATTTATTTGAGAGAGAGAGAGAGAGAGAGAGAGAGAGAGTATGAGAATGAGCAGGGGGGAGGAGGCAGAGGGAGAGGGAGAAGCAGACTCCCTGCTGAGCAGGGAGCTTGATGCAGGACTCGATCCAACGATCCTGAGATTATAACCTGACCTGAAGGCAGACGTTTAACTGATTGAGCCACTCAGGCACCCTGTTTTTTGTTTTTACCAAGCAGAGGGTAGAGGCTTCTGGAAGATAGTCCATCTATCTGCTTTGTATTAATCTGGGCTCTCTAGAGACAGACCAACAGGATCTCTCTCTCTCTCTCTCTCTCTATTTCAAAAGACTTAGTATAAGGAATGGGCTCGTGTGGTTATGGGGGCTGAGAAGTTTCAGTCTGCTATCTGCAAGCTGGACCCAGGAGAGCCAACAGTGTAAGCTTCAGTCCAAATCTATGTCCAAAGCCAGGGGAAGACCAAAGTCCCAGCCTGAAGACAGGCAGAGAGAGCAGATTCTCCCTTATTCACCTTTTTGGTCTATTCAGACCTTCAACTGATTGGACAAGGCCCACCCACCATAGGGAGGGCAATCTGGTTTACTCAGTCTCCCAATTTAAATAATAATCTCAGGGATGCCTGGGTGGCTCAGTTGTTAAGCGTCTGCCTTTGGCTCAGGTCATGATCCCAGGGTGCTGGGATCGAGCCCCGCATCAGGCTCCCTGCTCAGTGGGAAGCCTGCTTCTCCCTCTCCCACTCCCCCTGCTCGTGTTCCCTCTCCCGCTGTGTCTCTCTCTGTCAAATAAATATATAAAATCTTTAAAAACAAAACAAATGATAATCTCATCCAAAAACACCATGGACACCCCCGAGACAATGTTTAGCTAAATATCTGGGCAGCCCACATTCCAGTCAGGTTGATACATAAAATTAACCATCGAATACTTTGGTGAAAAACCCATGTATTAGGGTAGAGTCTTAGCTGCTGTAACAGAACTGCCCCCATCTCCTGCCCCAAACACATTGGTTGAAACAAGAGAGAAGCTTGTTTCTCGTCCATGGACGAGTGCCGAGGGAGGTGTGGACCCAGGGAAGCCGGGAGTTCAGTTCTGCGGTCCTGGGAGGAGGGTGGGGCTGGTCCTTCCATCTCATTCCAGCACCCCTAGGACATGGTCCTTCATGGCGTGGGTGGAGTGGAGACAAAGCCAGATCCACATCCAGCCCCCAGAGCGGGGGTGGGAAGGCACAGGATGGCATTTTCCCGTAAGCAGGTGTCGCGGACACTGTGCACATGGGAATCGCTTTTGCTTGCGTTCCGCCTGGAGCAAGGGGGCCTGGGAGGGGTGTCCCTGGCTCAGCAGCCATGGTCCGGTGGGAGTTTTCTCACGGTGGGACGGGAAGCATCCCAGGCTCGCGGAGAAGCTGCAGTTGGCTCTGGAGGGGGAGCGAGGGAGAGTTTCACAGGCTGGGGTGGGCACGAAGGAGGCAGTTCTGGTGCCCTGATTCCATGGAGGTGCCCCAGGGCGGTGACAGGATCCAGAAGCTGCATCGGGCACCAGGAAGGAGGTGCCCCAGGGAGGTGACAGGATCCAGAAGCTGCATCAGGCACCAGGAAGGAGGTGCTCTGAGCAAGGGGGACCCAGTGTGGACAAGCCTCTTCCTCCCACACATCATGGATGCTGAAGAGTTTCATACCAGATGCGGCTTCACGGTCCCATGTCAGGGTCATCAGTGGGGTGCAGCCACCAGAGGGCATTTAGTCTCTGATGCAACCCAGCATGGAGGAGTCCTAGTCCTGAGACGGAGACTGGATTTCCCATCATGTTGGAAGGATGAGGCCTTGGGATAGGCTCTATGTTGATTGGAAAGAGATAGAAATTGGTGTATCTTGCAAATGTGCATTTGTGGCTGGGCTGTATGCCCATTGCATGGATATCCCTGTTCTGCTGAGTGAGGAGATGTGCTCAGAGATGTCAAGTCACTGAGCCTTGGTTGCACAGCAAGTCACCGATAACAGTGGGATTTGGAACAAGGGCTGCAGTGTGCAGACCTTATCTGTGCCTTGCTTGGGGTGCAGGCATCGTGTGGGTTTGAGTGTAGGGCAGGGAGGAGGAATTGGGGTGGTGGCAGATTCTGGGGGCCTGAGGAGATGGCTGCGATGTGTGAGGTAGGTGTACCAGGCATTCTGGAAAGTTCAGCACGCCGCACCCTGGGAAGCCTCCCTGAGGCTCTTAATACATACGTCTCAGAAACGTAGGCTGTTTTCTCAACAAGTTGTCACCCACTGTCAGCCCCCCAGCTGGGTTGGAAGAGGCTGTGAATTATTCAAAGCTACTCCTGGACCAGGCTCCTCCCTCGCGGAGCACCTGCTTGGAGAAGAGAAGCCGACTCCGGCTTGAAAGGGAGTTAGCTGTAGGATGCGTGGCGAAGAGCTTGGTCTGCTCTGCCACTTCTGGTCCAGGCCGGTTAATTCACCCCTCTGAGCCTCAGTGTCCTCCTCTCTGAAACGGACCCAAGAACAGCATTGCAGGTATAGTTCAATGAGAAAACGGGTGGTTGTTTTAGCCTCGTGCCTGGCGCAGGTAGGAAGAGCTCAGCACAACACTGGCGTTTTTTCATAAAGTTGACTTTTCCTGTGCCGTGCGACTCAGCAGTGTTTCTCTGGGGTGCATATGCCCAAGGGAAACTCTTGCCCGTCCCCTAGCCCAGCAGCTGTTCACTGGAGCAAAACCTCGAACCAACCCAAGTCCAAGTCCGCAGGGGAAGGAAAATGGATAAAATGGGGCACGTTCACCGGGTGGAGTATTACACAGAAGTGGAAATCAACGCACATCACCTCCAGGACATCCTAATGACGCAGTGCACGCCAGAGTCACCCGACTTGGCTGCTCTTATGTTTTCTCCTTAGTATTTTTCAACAGCAGCTTTAGTGAGGCATAATTCACATATAATAAATCCCGCAATCAGTGGATCTTAGTGTCTTCGCAGACTTGTGCAAGCATCACCACAATCAATTTCCAAACATTTGCCTCACCCTGAAAGGAAACCCCAACCCGCTGAGCGGCCACGCCCTGTGGTCCTGCGCTCAGCCCCCGGCAACCACCAGGCTACTTTCCGTCTCCGTGGATTGGCTCTCTCTGGACACTTTCTATCCGTGGAATCACACGGCGTGCGATCTTTGTGTCTGGCCCCCTTCACTCAGCGTGACGGCTCTGAAGTTCATCTGTGTTTGTAGCGGGTGCGAGAGAGTCACTCCTCTTTACCGCCGACTCACGGTCCATTGGATGGAGGGGCCGCGTTTTGTGTATGCACCTCTCGGTTGGTGGATGCTTCGGCTGTTCCCGTCTCTGGGCTGTTGTGAGTAGCGCTGCTGTGAGCATCTGTGAACAGGTGCTTGTGCGGACCTCTGTGCTCGTCTCTCCCGGGACTGCTGAGATGTGGGGCAGGATAGTTCTCGGTGGCGGGGAGCCGTCCCAGGCCCTGAGGGGGCTCCGTAGCATCCCTGATGCCCACCCACTGGATGCCGGTACCGTGTCACCCTCCCCCAGCCACTGTGACAATCAGATGGCTCCAGACACTGCCCAGTGCCCCCTTCCGGAGGCAAAGTCGCCCCTGGTCGAGAATCACGGGGGTAGAATGAGGACATCTAGCCACAGAGGGCTACGTACCACACCACACTCGGCAGGAAGTTGGAGAACAACTGCAGCTCAGGCCTGCGCTACCCAGGGTGATGGTTCTCAAAGGGTGGCCCCAGAGCCGCGGCGTCCTCGAGGGGCATGTTAGAAACGCAGATTCTCAGGCCCGCCTCCAGATCTGGGGGATCAGACACTCCGGGGGCGGGCCTGGAATCTGTTTTCACAGGCTTCCAGGTGACTCTGAGCACACGCGTGTGAGGAGCACGTTAGGCACGCGTGCACGTACGCCGATAACGTGTGCATAGAAAAGCAAGGGAATGACGAAGGCACTTTCCAAACGGTGCGCCCAGCCCCGGGTGAGGACAGTCTGGACTTGCACGAAATTAGGGAAGGGTGCTCACTTCTGGGGAAAGCTGGGGGCACACGGGTCCCCGCACGAGTCTCACTCTTGTTTCTGCACAGGAGGGGAGAACCAGGTGTGTCCATGACGTTAGAATTAGAAATTTAAAAGTGCAAGCAGAAATGAAGAAATCAGGGCGCCGGGGTGGCTCAGTTGGTTAAACATCGGCCTTCGGCTCAGATCATGATCCCGGGGTCCTGTTCAGCAGGGAGCCTGCTTCTCCGTCTCCCTCTGCAGCTACCCCTGCTCGTGCCCCTCCCAGATAAACAAAATCTTAAAAAAAAAGAAATGAAGAAACAGACAAACCTATAAAGTCAGAACAAGCACCCATCGATGATGGGAGTGAGTCAGGAGGGGTGAACCTGATTTTGTGGGTCTTACTGCTACACCCAAGGTTATTTGTTGGAAGGGGAGTAGGGGTCTTGAACAGCCCCCACAAGTCAGCCCTGGACTCTGGTGCCTGGTTGGTCACAATGAGTTTTTCACACACCCTTTGACTCTAGAAATTAGGAGTAGTTGCTACAGTTTGTTGAGCAGTCTAAGCTAGCTGAAGCACATACAATCACACTGGCTCGTGATGTCCCATTTTACAGATGGGGAAACTGATCCTCAGAGATTAATTGACTTGCCTGAGTGTCCAGTGGCCTCAGTGTAGGTCTATCGCTGGACCTTCAGGGGCTTGGGCAGGGTCACTCTGAACATCCAGGCCGAGGTCTCACTGGAATTTCCTCCAACAAAAGCCAAGTTCAAGATGTCTTGGTTTCTTTATGAATGACCCTAATCTTCTCCATTACAGGCCTGGCTGAGTGGGGCTGAGGTCACAAGGCCCAGAGAGGTGAAGACATCCCCCCGAGATCCCCAGCAGAGGCAGGATTCATACCTAGTTGACCGCCTCCAGGAAGCCCTCCGTGCCTGTGCCTGCTGCATTCCGTCATCTCCTGCAGAACTTGGGGGCTTAGGGCCAGCTCAGCTGGTTGCCAGCTCCTCCCAGGCCAAGCCCAAACCTTCATGTCTCTTCCCTCCCCTCCCTGCTCCTCTCCCCTCAACACAAGATGGGCACACACCAGACCTTCAGTAGGCGCTCTGGATGTGAGTGAGCAGAGCAGAGACAGCCCTGGGGCTCCTGCAGAAGGCTCCCCTGAGCATTTGCTCCTTTCTCCCCCACCTCAAAGTGGTCTGGGGCAGAGACATCCAACTCTGCAAAGTACGCGGAGACCAGGAACCTCCAGCTCCGCATACCATGCCTCGAGGGACTTTAGCTGCCAATCCCTATGTGCCCAGAGCCCTGCCTGGATGAACACATCCTGGACCGCCTACGGCCTTTCTCGAAGCACTGTCATCCCCATTTTACAGGCGAGGAAGCAGGCACAGAGAGGTTGACTGACTGGCCCAAGGTCACACAGCTACAGAGGAGCCTGGATGTGGGTGGAGAGACTCCAGTTAGGGCCATATTTCTGGCTTGCATAAGGGAGGATACGGACCGAGGCCACGAGGCCCTTTAGACTGTTTTAGGTTTCGGTCAGGCCCTTTCTCCCCGGTTCCATAGCCTGGGCGGGCAGCTCTAACCGGGCCAAGGAATGTCACAGCCGCTCGGCAGGGCCGGAGTGGGGGCAGAGGAGGGAGTGGCGTCTTGGCAGCTGTAACAGATAGAAAGCAGATTGTGTTTCCTTGTGCTTCCACCCCCAGCCGGGGGAGGGGATGCACCGAACCCAATTACCCACTTACAATGGATGTTCTATTGTGAGATGAGGCAAGGTCAGGGGCAGGCGGGTTGGGGCGGGGCGGGGCGCCGTGTCCCTGGCACAGCCGGTTGGCCGGGCCCTGGCTGACCTGGCTTCCTCCTGCCCGCCCCACCTCCCCCTCTCCTGGCTCACAAAGACTCAGCGTCTCTTTTCCAGAGCTGCGCGCTGCTTTCCAAGTAACCCTGAAGTTCTCGCTGTCTCGGACCTCCCAGAAGAACCCAGGACCCTCCCCGGAGCCCTTCAGGCTCATTCATTCATCCCTCCCTCCCTCAACTCTGTCTCCACCTAGCTTGTTAATGATCTTGAAATGTTGATCAATCAGGCAGCTTGGCTTCCACTAAGACTCATTCAGGTCTTTACCAACCGTCCGTGAAGCACCTATTATGCGCGGAT
The DNA here is from genome assembly GCA_002007465.1 of Ailurus styani. Taxonomy (NCBI): domain Eukaryota; kingdom Metazoa; phylum Chordata; class Mammalia; order Carnivora; family Ailuridae; genus Ailurus; species Ailurus styani. The sequence goes on along the minus strand of LNAC01000056.1, from coordinate 4,106,865 downwards.
GCTGAGGTTATGTTCATCGACCAACTAGGTGTGAAGCACCCACTGTGTGTGGTCACTAGAGATGCTTTCATTCATTTGCCAAGTATCTGTGGAGCATCCACAAGGATACATGTGTCTATCAAATATTCGTGGAGCACCTACTGTGTGCCAAATGCTAGGGCTATGCACATTTGTTTGCCAAGTGTCTGTGGGGGACCTACTACGTATTTCGGATGCTGCAGTGAACAAGACAGACACAGGCTCAGGCATCCTATAGTCCACTGGGGGGCAGACAGTCAACAAGGGCTTGATCTGATGGAACTTTATTGCACACTGAATACTTGCAGGGTCGTGAGGCTTTTGGAGGACAGGACTGGAGATGTAGGAAGGTCAGTGTGGGTAGCAGGAGGATGAATCAAAACTCAGAATTAAGATGGGAATCCTCCCTCCATCACGTACTAAGTTTGTGACTTTGAGAGACTGATTTTACCTCCAAGATCTCAGTTTACTTGCCTGTGAAATGGGCAGTAATGAAACTGAGCAATGAGGCCCGAGAAATATCAGTTGGCTTCCGTGGGGACAGTGATTGCCTTTGATGGCTCAACATTGGCTCCTCCTTCTGCTAGGGCCCCCCTGACTTTGTTGGTTCTCTTCTTTCCCGTCAGCACCTGCACATCAGGTGGGGCTGAGCCCTCCCACCCCAGCTCCCGGAGAAGCACGTGAGCAAACCGGGCCAATCGGATCATTTCATTCCCCTGGTCACAGTTAGAGAGGAGGTCAGTGACCCAGGCAGGGTTCAGTGAGGTTCGGTTTGGGAACCATCAAGGGCAGCACCTCTTTCCGCTGGGGTTGGCAAGTGGAGGGGATCTGGGCCCCTGGTGCCATCTTGTCTCATGAGAGGAGGGCCTCCCCGAGATCAAAACTAACCCAGAAGAAACAGAGGGAATGAGTCCTGATGGTGCTATTTTGAGCCCCTGGATCCAGCTATTCCTGAAGCTTATACAAATTCTGGACTTTGCAGTAACATGAGCCAATAAATTCTCTTTGCTGCTGTAGTCAAGTTGAATTGGGATTTTGTCACTTGAAACCAAGGACCCTGACTCATAAGCAGGCCTTTTCTCCCCCCTTATTTCATAGAACAGAAGTCCCACTAATCCTGACATACGAACAGGGAAAATTAATTCCCTGGCTTTCTAAAAAGCTGATGAGAAATGGTTAGTGGGAAAGGCTGCATGACCACTCCTTTCTTTTTGGTGTGTGAGGACATCCATTCTCCCGTGGCCCCCGACCTCGCCTCACTGAGCCAGGGCAGGAATCACTTAACCTTCTGGGCCTTGGCTTTGAGAGGTTTATGATGGATGGCACTCAGCCTCGTGGGCAGAAATGGAAAATTCTCGGCTGTCTGGTTTGCCCCTTCATTCAGCATTTCCCAGCTGGCCAGGGAAGCTGTCAGTGAACAAAACCTGGGAAGAATCTGACGCGGCCGACGTTTCCCATAAAAATCCAAATAGCAAATGTTTTGGGCTCCATGGGCCATAAGGTCTCGGTCGTGCATTCTTTTTTGTTCTTTGTTTGTTTTGCTTTTTACAGTCTTTTACACATGTAAGAAATTAAAAAAAAAAAATCTAAGGGGGCGCCTGGGTGGCTCAGTGAGTTAAGCCTCTGCCTTCAGCTCAGGTCGTGATCCCGGGGTCCTGGGATCGAGTCCTACTTCTCCCTCTCCCTCTCCTTCTGCCCCTCCCCTGTTTGTGCTCTCCCTTTCTCTCAAATAAATAAGTAAAACTCTTTTGTAAACATGTAGGAAATCATACTTAGGCTGCACAGAAACAGGCCATGGCTGGAGATGGATCAGGCTGATGGTTTGTCGACTCTTGGATTAGATTATAATTAAGGAGACTGATGGTCCCTTCTGCCTCTCCTTCCCTCCCTCTTACTCTCCCTTCCTCCTTCCCTCCCTTCCTCTCTTTCTTTCTTTCCTTTCGATAAATCCTCCTTCCCCCAAACCCAGGAAATTTTAATATTTTGGTATAAAACCTCAGATTTGCCACGTGGCCCTATCTCCTTTGCTTGCTGTGTCTCTCCCGGGTACTTAGTGCAAAAACCTGCAGCTCTTGGTTTGTTTCTTTGATTATTTGGGGGTTTCTGCCTCCTTGTTCTAGAATATAAGCTCCACAAAGAGGGATAGCCTCGAGAGGTCCAGGCTCTGGGCTCCTGGCAACTGGGGACCGATTTCAGTGACTGCGGGGCCAGCCCAGGAGGTGTGGGAAAGCGGACGAGCGTAGAGATGCTGACTCTCCGCTGCGTGGCCAGAGCGGGGCGACGGGTGGCGGCCGGGGAGCCCTCTCTGCAGAGGCGAACTCATCTCCTGCCCCGAACCATGCACTCAGGGAGGAGTGAGCTCCCCATCCCTGGAGGTAAGTGGGAGCCAGCTGCCTGTGAGGACCAGCTCTCGATGGGGTTCCTGTCCCCAAAGGCAGGCTTTCCTCTGCCAGAGGACGCCCACAGCTCCTTGGCCTGCTTGAGAAGCCTGGCTATGATTTGCTGGGATCCAGATTTGGCTTCTTAGGATCGGGTTGCTGCCAGGAGTCAGCTGGTGATCTCACACTTGTCAAGCAGAACCAGAAAGACGTGCGGGTTCGAAAGCTGTCTCTGAGCCCGGATCTCTGGGGAGCCGGGGCTCGGGAGACTCCAGTAGCCGGACCTGTAAAGTCCCGAGCCGTCCCCTTGCCACTGACACAGCCACTGTCCAACTCAGAGAAGCCAGAGCCTGGCGGGGACCAGGGCCTGGCAGGCGTCAGTGTGTCCCCTAGGTGTGGGGAGCCCAACCGGGGTCAGGAGTCAAGTGCTCCCTTTGGTTTTTTCTGGGCTTGGCAGCTGCCCCCCAAATCTGCAAACAGTTCTGGGACTCACTCACCCTGGGCACCCTTCTCGCACCTGTAAGGCCCCCCCCCGGCTCGTCGCGGTGCTGGTGGGGGCTGCTCGGAGGCCCAGAGTGGAGGGGCCCTGGTGGCGGGATGATGCCCTCGGCAGGTGCCCTGGGGGCACACGCACCTGCTTCCCTGCCCGTCCCAGGTCTTTGCCGCCGGGTTCCTTCTGATGGATGGACTCCCGGGCTGTGGGGCTTGTGAAATCGTCACCCCTATCAGCCTCTTTGGGGCAGTGTGACCTCAATCACAGCCTTGCAGATTGAGACCCTCCATCTCTTTTTTAAAAAAATATTTTATTTAGGGGCGCGTGGGTAGCTCAGTTGTTAAGCGTCTGCCTTCGGCTCAGGTCATGATCCCAGGGTCCTGGGATCGAGCCTCGCATCTGGCTCCCTGCTCTGCAGGAAGCCTGCTTCTCCCTCTCCCACTCCCCCTGCTTGTGTTCCCTCTCTCTCTGCCTCTCTGTCAAATAAATAAATAAAATCTTAAAAAATATTTTACTTATTTATTTGAGAGAGAAGAGACCCCCATCTCTTACTTGAATTCCTCGTGAGAGCCCCCCTCGAGAGGTGGGGCTCAGGCACGCCCTTGTCAAGGGAGATGCCGTTATCATCCCCATTTCACAAAGGAGAAATTGAGGCACAGAAAGTTGATGTGTCCAAGGTCACGTGGCTTGGTTGCCTATTCATTTATGTGTTTATGCATCACTCGATGATGGTGCTGGGGTCAGAGGTAAGGAGGCAGCCCCCATCCTCACAGGGCGGGGGGCTGCCAGGGGCGGGGGTGCGTGCAGGGCACAGCAGGGGTCCAGGAAGTCTCCCCTGAGGACCGCAAGGCACCAGCCTGGTACATCCCCAGGGTTAAGCAACCAGCGAGGTGCTGGCTGTCTCACGTCTTAGACTTTTGGGGAAGATTAGGTCATTCTCTCTCTAATATATGGGACAGAGACGGGACATACTAAGCGCTGTGTGGGACATACTAAGCGCTGTGTACATATTGTTGGTTGTTTTTATGAATCTCAGCTGACTACCTCAACAAACAGTGACATTTCTACTCCGTCCTTGAACATCAGTAGGAGACGGTAGCCGATCAGAGGTACAGTGTGGGGAACAGTGTTCCAAGTAAGAGGAATGGCATGTGCGAAGACCCGCATCAAGGCTGCACCTCCGTGCACGGAGAGCTGAGGGCAGGGCTCAGTACAGGCGTGGCAAGTGCTGAGCCCTGCACTTTGGGGTTCAAAGAGGATACACCGGCCCCCTTCACGTGAGAGGTGGGACAGGAATAGGTAGATATGTCTGGGGTGGGATGCAGAAGAGAGGGAAGGAGCCCTCTCTGGGGCCTCCTTCTTCAGATGTGTGATGGGAGCAACAATTGCGGGGATCCTGTTGATTGAAACGGCAGCTTGGTTCTGGGGACCGAGACAGGCAGGTGTTCCCGGGAGATTTTGCTTTGGTTCCTCTCCTCGCTCCGCGAAAACCCTCCTGGTGTGGGGACTGCCCAGCCTTGCAGAGATGGAAAATGAGGCGTCTGTCTTTTCCGGGTGTGTGCAGGGACCTGCTGTGACTCTCATTTAAGAGCGAGGTGCTTCCTGACCAGAAATGACTCAGATAGATTTGCTGGCGGAGGCCTGCAGCTGCTATCCTGGGATTCATTTGGAAGTGCTGGCTCAGGATGGCGGGGCTGCTGGCTGCCCACGAAGGTCAGGCCTTCTCTGAGCCTTCTGTCTGGGTCACTCTCGGGCCCTCTCTCAGAGGAAGCTGCCACCTCCAGAGAGGAAATGACCCGCCTGCAATTCACCACTGGAAAATTCTGCTAAGACTCCTCCCTGCCCTCTTGTTCTAGGGATGGCCGTGGAGGGAGGCTGAGTGGGAGGAGTTCATTCCATTGTTCAATCTGCACATTGTTATTCAATCAACAAACATTGGTTCAGCACCTCCGATGGGCCAGGCACTGTGCTGGGTTTGACCACACAGAGTTAAGTAAGGTAGTGTCTCTGCCCTCAAGGGATTTCAATGTCGGGATGCCTGGGGGGGGCGGTGCAGTTAAACAACCAACTCTTGGTTTTGGCTCAGGTTGTGATCTTAGGGTCGTGAGATCGAGGCCAGTTCGGGATTTGTGTTCTGTGTGGAATCTGCTTGAGATTCCCTCTGTCCCTCCCCCTACCCCAAATAAACAAATAAATCTTAAAAAAAAAAAAGGATTTCAGCCTCACATGTCAGACATGCAAGCTGGAAATTACTCATTGTGACATTCTTACATATGGAGACTTGTATTGGTCCGGGCCCCTGTTTGCAAGTGATCAAACAGAACAAAACCTCAAAGTAACGTAGGCAAAAAAGGGAACGTAATCATCATCATGTCACTGAAAAGTTCGGTATACAACTTCAGGTACGGTTTGACTCAGGGGCTCAAAACATCTACCAGGATTTACTTTCTCTCCACCTCAGTATGCTTTCCATGGTTTTGAGCTCTGCGGTAGGCTGACTAATGGCCCCGAAGATGCCCACCTTCCAATCCCAGCAAACCTGTGAATCTGTGACAAAAGGGACTTGGCCGATGTGATTCAGTTAAGGTGAGATGGGGCGCGTGTCCTGGGTCACCGTAAGGGTAATTGAACAGTGGTCCCCATCAGTGAGAGAGACGGAAGAATCCAAGTCAGAGAGGGATGCGAGCACAGAGGTGAAGACCGCGGGATGCCGCAGCTGGAAGGGGACGTGAGCCACGGAATGTGGACAGACTCCAGAGGGGGCCGAGGAAGGCAAGGCACCGATTCTTTCCTCTTCAAGTCGAGGCCCATTTCAGACTTCCGAGCTCCAGAACTGGAAACGATAATAAATTTGTGTGGTTTGAACTCGTATCTCCCTTGGTACGAGTCTAGCAGAAAAGATGGGCCGTTTTCTCCCTGGTAACTCTTTTTTTTTTTTTTTTTAAAGATTTTATTTATTTATTTGACACAGAGAGAGAGATTACAAGTAGGCAGAGAGGCAGGGAGAGGAGGAAGCAGGCTCCCTGCTGAGCAGAGAGCCCGATGTGGGCCTCGATCCCAGGACCCTGAGATCATGACCTGAGCCGAAAGCAGAGGCTTTAACCCACTGAGACACCCAGGTGCCCACTCCCTGGTAACTCTTAGGCAAATCCTAGTACTGACTCGGATTGGCCAGGCTTGGGCCGCAGACTCCGCCCCCAGGGGGTGGAGCCCCACCTGAGTCTCTTAATTGGGAGTCTTGGCAGGTGGAGGAAATCCAGAGAGAAGCTTTGTTGAAAAGGGGAGTGAACGCAGTGTAGCTACAAGTAGCCGGGGTGTCCTACAGCGGAGGAGGAAGAAGTCTCAGAGCACCGGAGGCATTGGGAGATTGGTTTTATTTCCAATTTGCTGTCTCATGGACTGTGTGACCTCAGGTAGGTGGTGCCCCCTCTCTGGTCCTCTGTTTCCTTGCCTGTAAAATGGGCCTGATGGCCACAGCCTTGTGACTTCCTGGGGCCGGGATCGTCCTCGAGTTGGCAGGCCAGATTTGAACCACTCCTCAGTTACTGTCAAACTAACCCGGGCTCATGGAGGGTGGGCGGGCTCGAGTTTGGGGGTGGGGGGTGCTCTTGAGTTTTTCTCAGTGGTTTTGTTTTATTGGGGCATTCAATAGAATCTTCGTCTGGTGACTCAGCCTTCAAAGGAGATGGAGCTCCTTGGTCTGTCGGTGGTGTGTGAGAAAGCGCCGCGGCCCCTTCCTTCTGTGGGCCCCGGGCTCCTGACCTGTCTGGATGTCGGTCACTGGCACGGCGTCAGCTGTATTCCTCTGCTGGGGCTCCTGTCAGAGGAGGGCTGGGACTCTGGCCCATTTTTGAGAAGGAAGGGGCTTCCTGAGGGCCTGGTTGTCCCCCGGTTGATTCAGAGAGGGTGCAAACGGTCATACGGACCTATTCCTCAGGACTTAGTGGCAGCAAATGACAAAAGTCAAATCAAACGGGTTCAGATCTCAGCTCCGTCTCTTCCTAGCCAGCTGTGTGACCCTGGGAAAGTCACTGAACCTCTTTGAATGCCAGTGTCTTCATCTGTAAGATGGAGGTAGCTTCTGTGGGCAGCTGGATTTGCTGTTGACAGGCCGCAGCCACGGGGAATCCCTGAGGATCCCCGCCCGGCTCATACATGGATTTTCTATTACATGTAGTCCAGTGGAATTCTAACTTCTGACTTCGCCCTTCCCTGAGCCTTCGTCCTCTGACCCACGAAGGGGGGCCTGCTGAGGCTCCGCACATGAGTCCGGCCTTCCCCCGACGTGCCCCTGCTTCCCTTCAGCTCTGCGGGATCAGCCGAGGGCGGCTGCCTCTCACAGGGGGAGGAGTCGGTAACTGGTTTTGGAAATCGGCCAGTCGAGGGTCCCGGTCAGTGGACACGCCCCTGGCGATCTCTGTGCCCTCCTGGGTCGGGCCTCCTTGGGGTTTTGCTTCTGCACCAGGCCTTCCCCGGAAACCTTTGTCCTGTGTGGGAGGCAGAATCCCAAAACGGCCCCAAGGAGGGAGAGTGAGCAGAATTCAATTGTTCAATCAGCAAACTGTTATTCAATCAACCAACATCCTTCCTCTGGTGTGTCCACCTTGTGTAATCCTCACCCCCATTTGCCCCGAGTGTGAATATGATGGGACAGGCACTCCCTTGATTAGGTTACATTATATGTAAAAAATGTGAAGGTATGGTCACTCCCATGTGACAGTTACGTAGAAGTTCGCGGTAGGAGATAGGAGACTCAGCCTCATCAGTCTGTGTAACGTGATGATCTTGTGTCCCTGTCTAAAGTGCGCAGCCCTCCCAACACCACTCCTTTCTCCTCCTGGAGAAATCTAAGGCAGGAGAGAGAGGAAAGATGTTCAGACGTTGTTTGGTCTATCAGTTTGGATTGGATTTGACTGTGGTTAACAGAAAACCCATTTAAGAGTTGATTAAATGAAAGAGTAGTTACTTTTCTCTGACTCTAAGAAGCCCGGAACCAGGTAGACAGTTGAAGGCTGCTGTCTTCGGGGACCCAGACTTCTCCTCTAATTTTGTACCACCTTTCTTATTTTGGCCTTGAACTTTGTCTCTTGGTCACAGTGTGACTGCTGTAGCTCCGGTCATTGCATCCACTGTAGGCAGGATGGTGGGGAAAGGGGCCAGGGCAGATTCAATAGGTGACTGGATAAATACACCGAAATATATCCGTACAATGAAATACTGTTCAGCATTAAGTAAGAACGAGCTACTGCCGCATACAACAGTGTAGGTAAACCTCAAATTCATTTTGCTATTTAGACACTTAGATGGCTTCTCAGCTGCTCCATCTGCCTCTAGGACTTCCAGGAAAAAGTAAAACTCCTTTAACAAAGCTCACAGTGCCCTCCTGGACTAGAGTTAACACCCAGACTCAGACAGAGCTGAGTACCCCAGGCCCTCCCAATACACCTGCAGGCAGCCTCAGCCGCAGACTGTCCTTTTGTTCCTTGTGCTGGTGGGCTCCCCTTTCAGGGCTTTTGCACTCGCACACATTCTACTTCCTCAGGCTCTTTGCCTGGCCGCCTCCTCCCTACCGGGATTTCGGCTCAGAGGGAGGCTTACAGGCAGCCCTCCATCCCCACCTCTCGGGCTGTCTCTCTCCCCTGGAGGACGGAGGCCCTGAGATGGGGGAGCTCGTGCCAGCCCTGCTCTGGGGAACTCAGGGCACCAGGCTCCTTTGCCGATCCCGGCCGGGTGAGGGCGGGCATGAGCTGAGCACACACCGCTCACACACATCCACGCCCCCCACACCCGGACCCACCCCCACACGCTTCATCCACGCACTCGGAGTCGCACAACTGCAGGTGCAGATTGGCCCTCACGCCCAAATCCCGTGGTGCCCCCGCTCCTGCCTCGGTGAGGGGGAAGCCAGCGTTGGGATTGTGCTTGTTCTGGGCTGACCTCCCTCTTCAGAGGGAGCTGCTTCTGGGATTGCCGCCATGTTTCCCACAGGGAAGCGGAAAACAAAGGGCTTTGAAGGTGGGGTTGGGGTGGGGGGCTGGGCTGGGGCCAGTGCCCCAGCTCTGGTCTGGCTGTCTCAGGGGTGTGGGGACAGGGGGCCCAGGACCCCTGCTCAGAAAACCTCAGGGGTGGGGGGGTCCCCTAACATGCTCCTTGCTCCCAGCCGTGGCCTCTACTGGGCCCTCTTGTGGGGAGCGTGATGCTGGAGAACTAAATTTTGCTGCTTGAGACGTGAGGCCATCAAGACTATTCCTCTGCTCTTGCCCCGTCACCTGTCGGGTCAGCGACCTAGACATTCCTAATATGGCAGCCAATTCAGTTAAACAGTCATCTGTGAACCAGGGAGGCCCCAGGGGTCACCTCGCCAGCAACCATTCCCTCCCTTTCCTTTCCAGAAAAGCCTGGATTTTTTGTTTGGAGGGTGAGCAGTCTTGTCCTGGGGCATTAAGCAGATAGGTCTAAGGAAATCCTACTTCTGGTTGATCCAAGGTGGGCATGAGATACAGCTCTAGCTACTGAGGTGTTAGGGGGAATCTGCTGGGGGCCGATTTCCCCCCTTCAGTAAGAGAGAAGCACAGGAGAATAAAGTTCCTCTTGCCGTTTCACCTTCCTTTCTGCATGGTTCACTGTTGTGTGAGGAAGTGTTGCCTGGAGCCACAGCAACTATTTTGTGACTATGAGGCAAAACATGGTGGAGCAGAAAGTCAGTAAGCTTCCAAGTTTGTGGGGCTAAAATCATCTGGAAATTGATGCTCTCCAGACTTCTTACTATACGAGATCATTAAATTTCCTTGTAGATGTTACCTGCCCCCAACAGCATCCCAACTCATTTGTAGGCATTTTATGTGGACTTCTGTCCCCCGCCTCCCCCGCCTCAACTAGGTAGTATTTACTTATTCAGCAGGGCCCAGCTCAAATGGCACTTCCTCAGAAGAGCCTGCCCTGATTCCCTCCCTCCAAGGGCAGATGACGCTTCCCTGCTTCATCACCCTTCTAGCATCCATGCCTTTAAGGCCTCTGGAGTTCACTGTTGATAAACACCAGGCTCGTCCAGGAAACCGAATATATCACATTCTGCGAGACTGCTTGTTCCCGCTCGGAGCTGTGCCTGGAGTCGAGGCTGGTGCTTTGCAGGAGCTCAGCAGATATCTGTTGAAGGCATTCGTGAGTACTCTGGACCTTAAAGATCTCACAGTCCAAAGTCATGATGAGATACCACTGCATGCCAACTAGAATGACTACATTGGAAAAGATGGGTAGTATCAAGGGTTGGTGAAGTTACAAGGCCCCAGGCCTCTCGTCCTCAGCTGGAAAGAATGCAAAATGGTGCAACCACTTTCGAAAACAGTTTGGGAGTCTCTGGAGATGTGAGTCACCTGCCCCCATGTGACCCAAGAGAAATGAAAGCATATCCATTGGTGTCTGTGAACATCCACAGTGGCTTCCTTGGTATTGAACAGGCCCCAACCGGAAACAGACCAATGGTCCATCCACAGGTGCCTGGAAAAAACAAATGCTGCTTCATCCCCACAAGGGAATACTATTCAGCAGGAATCAAGAGCGAAGAGTTGGTGCGCACAACAATGCAGATGACTCCACATACTTAGGCTGCACGGAGGAAGCCAGACACAGAAAGCCAGCAGCCTGGGCTGAGGGTGGACGGGGTGGGGGCAGCGGAACGAGGAGGTCACCCTGCAGAGTGGAGGTCCACGTCCTTACGTGCCGCACGGTCCTCCGATTGCATTTTCTCCCTCTGCCCCGTCCACTCCAGCCCCCTGGCCTCTGCCGTGCTCCCTGAACCCAGTGGGCTCCAGCAGGCAGGCTCCCACCGCGAGCCTTTGTACGGCTGCTCCTTCTGTCCGGGACACTGTTCCCTTGGATGTAAACACGGCTCAGACCCCTCGTCAGTCTTGCCTTCTGCTTGATTTCCGCTTTGGCACTTCCTTCCATCTGGTAAAAATTACATGTATACACACACAAACAGCAACATGGATGGCTCTCGGAATAATTATGCTCCACGAAAGAAGTCAGATGAAGGAGCCCTCCTGTGTGATTCCATTTGCACGGAATGATTTCATTTCCATGAATTCTAATCACCTGTCTCCTGCCTTCAGAAGGGCATGGCCCAGAACACGGGTGGCCACGGGTAGCTACGGAGCCCTTGAAATGTGGCCGAGGAGACCGAGGAACTGAATTTTAAATGTTACTTTGTTTTAATTAATTTAAATTTAAAATGAAAAAAAAAAAACCAAAGTGGCTTTGATGATGTGGATGCAAATCATAAAGGAAAATGCTTTTTTGATGTTCGGTGCCTGGAAGACTTTTAGGTCTCTGGGGCATAAGTCGGGTAGGTCTGTCTACCTTTCCAACTGTTGGCTTTCGGAAATCTAAATACAGATCAGTGCTTCTGGTGGGGATTTGCAGCCACGGTGGGGTGGGCTGGAGGTGTGGAATACACAGTGGGTTTCAAAGTGTTCGTGCAGGAAAAATAAAAGAATGTAAATATCTCACTGTTCATTTTTCACGTGGATTAGAAGCCAAGCTGATGGTGCTTGGGCTCGATGAGGTTAAACAAAATATTACACTTAAATTCGTCTGTTTCTTTTTCCTTTATGCACTTTATTAATGTGGCGACGAGGAGGTTTTGAATTCCGCATGTGGCTCAGCCCGTCTCTGGGCTCACCTCCATCCATGGCTTCTAGAAGCTGGCCTGCTGGGCGCCCGGCGGAAGGGATCATCCTCGGTTTGGTGCACGTGGGCGTCTGTCCATAGAAGCAGAACCTCCCCCCCCCCCGCACCCCCACAGGGAGAGCCGGGGCACCATGAGTCAGTTCCTGCCCCGGGGAAGGGAATTCAGGCATCTGCTCGACCTTGGCATCACGACTCTTCCCCAGACCCCCCGCGCCAAGTGCCTTTCCCCCTGCCCGCCCCCGGCCGGGTTGGAAATGGTTTGCATCATTTCGCACCCGAGGCCTGAGGGCATCTGAAGTTCAGATCTGCTGGAAGGAGCTCAGCCTGGGCCCTTGTTCTCCCCGTGAAACAGGAATCAATACGGCATTGATCCGGAGGAGCCGGCCCCTTCCTTACCAAGTGCCTCTGAGCAGCAGGGTCCAGCATCCCGGGTGGGGGAGCCGGGTCACAGAGGGGCCGCCGCTTGGAGGACGGATTGTGCACGCTGGCTCTTGGGGATTTTTTTTTTCGATGTTAAAAAATATTAGGGCCAAAGATACAGAGCGTAAAATGTATCCCTTTCCTCCTTTTTAGTGTACGGTTCACTGGTGTGAAGCCCGTTCGCGTTGCTGGGCCACCGTCTAGAACTTGTGCACCCCCCACACCCTCCCGCTCCCCGCCCACTGGCTCGCGGCCTCCGGGAAGGGCGGGACTGGTGTTGGAGGGTCATGGGAGACGACAGGTGTCTTAGCCCAGGCTGGATTTCCTCGCTGCTTCTCTCTGGGGGAAAGACCTCAGGAAATGTTGCAACGGTCACGTACGGTAATTCCAGGAGGCCTAATCAAGAGGCTATCTGCAGAGCTGTGGGCAGGCGGGGGGAAATCCTGGGCTAGAAATGGAGATGTGGGCTGGAAGACGGGAGGGGAGGGAGAGTTCCAGAAACCCAGCAGCAGAGAGGATATTGGAGGGGTGCCCCTGGGGCGGAGGGCAAGAGCCAGCCCCGGGGAGCCCGGGACCTCCCTCTCCTGCAGGGCTCTGTGGGGGCTGCCCTTTGGCCGAATCTATCCAGGAGGCGGAGAGCGGCAGGCTGTGGGTGGGGTGGGTCAGCCTCAGGGCAGAGTGCCGGGGCAGGAAGGAGGAAAGAGAGGGGCAGACAGGAGGAACTAGAACACAGGGCTGATACGTTTCTTCGTGTAGCAAACACCTGTCTGTCTTCGTAACATCTGTTCTTCCTTCCTCTGGAGACTGCCCGACTTTTCATCAGAGGCTCTGGCCTCTGTTCTCTGCCACCTCCAGGGACAATGATCTGGATGTAACACAGAATTCCCGGCAGCCATCTCGCCACTATGTGACATCTGTGAATGAAGCCAATGTGGAGGAGAGGACAGACTAGAGAGTGGGGTGGGAGGAAGGGAGATACTCAGACCTGGTGACATTACTTAAGCCCCTGGATCCAGCTTTGCCTGAAGCTAAACTCTTCCTGGAAGTTTAGTTACTTGAGCAAAAAAAAAAAAAAAAAAAAACCNAAAAAAAAAAAAAAAATCCCCTTTTTGCTTAAGCCAATCTGATTTGCATTGGCTTACAAGAAAGATTCCCAACATTATCAGTTTTTTCTTTATTTCCCCCTTTCCTTTTCTTCTTCTTCTTCTTTTTTTAAGTTCAGCAAGAATGCTGAGCAAGCAGCAGATGCGGAGAGCACCAAGCCACCTTCTGCCTCGGGTCTTTTGGGTCAGCATTATCTCAGCGCAGGGCTGGTGATGGGCCTGGAAAGGGTGGGGTCCGTCAGGGCCTGTCCTGCCAAGCCGGGTGTGGCACAGCGAAGGCGAAACCCACTTGCCCGTTGCCTGGTGTCAGGTGTCCCGGGGGCCGAGGTGGGGAGGCTGGTGGTGAGAACGCTGGATCTTCCGATAGATAGCAGGTGTGCTTCTTATTAAGCTGTGTGGTCCTGAGCAACCCGTGTCACCTCGCAGGGCTCAGTTTCTGCCTTTGCAAAATGGGCTACCGTAGGAATGAAAAACGGCAATGTTGGCGCCGGCCTCTTGGTAAAGCCCAGAAAGGCTGGGCACAGGGTTCTGGGCGCGAGTCCCGGCCCCACCACTTCTTGGCTACGGAACCCTGGGCACGTCCCTTCAGCCTTCTGTGCCTCAGTTTCCTTGCCGATAAAATGTGGATGGTGACAACGTTCTTTCCTTATAGAAATGTCACGGGGACTAAAGGATCCCATTAGATGAAGCTGTTAGAACGGCACGGGGCACATGGTGAGAACATTCAGTGACACCTGCTCTTTTACCCAAAGCCTGGTAGACAGTGTTAATATTGGCAACATTCACGATCTCTCATGCTCTTGGCAACTGAAATGTCACTGAAGTTCCTCCCGATGCATCTGAAGACCACTTGGCTCTCGCTTCCGGCCCAGCGTTAAATATTTAACCTCCAAATGTCCTGGTTTCCTCATCTGCAAAATGGAGCATTAACAGTTCTTAGTTCACAGGGCTCTTATCAGGATTAAATGAGGCCATGCTCGGTGTAGCATGCGCCCCACGCATGCACAGGGCTCAACAAATATGGGCCATTATCAACGACACTATCCCTCCCAGCAAGATCTCAGGGGAGAAAGCCCAGAGCTCATGCCGTTCCGGTAGGCACCGGGGCCCAGACAGACACTTCCTTCACCTCGTGCTATAATTTTAAAGAAAACAATAAATTAAAAAAAATCTATGCCCTTTTTTAAAAGAGAAGGGAGGTGGTTGGAATTTCACCCATTTTCTGCAGAAAAACATCAGCTAGCCCCTCATGTTAGCACCTGTCCTTGTTCTAGCAACTTCCTGGCATTAACCAGCCCCGAAAGACCCATGGAAGTCTCATTCAGTTCCTTGCTTGGTTTAAGAGGTCGTGGGGGTCAGTGATGTTCCAGGCTTTGGAGTCCCCCAGCCTGATCCAAATTCCAGGCTGGCTGTGTCAACTGGGTGACCTTGGGCAAGGCACTAGAATAAGCCTCGATGTCCTCATCTGGAAAATGGAGATAATTTTACTTACCCTGCAGTATGAGGGTATACATCAGAGCAATTTTCCTCAAAAGACATTGGTGCCTCCCCCTCATGCAGGACTTATCAGTGCCTTTAATATGCCCAGTGTGCAACTCTAAGCAGGGATGAGAACATGCAGTGTTCCATGGAATCCTTTTTTCAAAGGCACCTTTATGCTTCAATGCCTACACTGCACGCTGGGTTGGTGATGAGGACTGTGAAGACACTCAGAGAGCGGGGTGTGCTTCAGTGATTATACCACCTCTTTGACCCTTGCCCTCCAGTTGCAGTTAGGAAGGAAGAACTATGTTGTGTGGCTGGAAAGAAGATAAAATCCCAGCAAGGGGATGAGTTGCTCGATTAACAAAGCATGTGACATCACCTAGATAAAACAAAACTCTACCACCTAGTGAAGAATGAGTCATCAGATCAAACAGAAGAGGAACCTGGAGACTAATACAAGTCCCTAAAGTTCTTCTGGAAGAATGTCTTCAGAACATGGAAATAGAGGGGTCCGTGCTGGGCGTCAGCTGAAAGCCATAGGGATGGACAAGCGTGCTGATGCAGCTCAATGTATTCATTACCCATTGTTGTGTAACAAAGTACCACAAAATTAGCAGCTTAAAGTGACACACATTCCTGGTTTCTGTGGGTCAGGAGTCTGCACAAGGCTTGGCTGGTTCCTCTGCGAGGCTGCCCTAAATGTTGGCTCATCCAGAGGCCTGACCACACGGTTGTTGGCGGGAGTTGGGTTCTTGTAGGCTGTTAGGTAGGGTGACCAACTGTTATGGGCTGAATTGTATCCCCTCCGAAATTCATATGTTCAAGTCTAACCTCCAGCCTCTAGAACAGAGAAGTAAAATTTACTTGTTCAACCCCTTAGTCTGTGGTATTTGTTAACAGCAGCCCGAGCCAACTCATACACCCACCATCCCAGTTTGCAAGAAGTCAGAAATTTCAGTTTTAAAACCGGCATAGTCCTGGTAAGCCAGGGGTCTCCGGGGACGTGGGGCAAATGGGAAAGAGTTGGCCATACCCTAGCTGCTGGGAGGAGGGCTCCTGGTTCTTGCTGACCGCCAGCTGGTTCTTAGTTGGTTGTGGGCTGGAGTCCCCCCTGGGCTCTATCCTGGGGCTCCCACAGGGTCACATGCTTTGAGGAAGCCAGCAAGGAGCCACAGGTCCTGGCGACCCTCAGGGAGAGGTGTGAAGGCCGGCAGGTGGGGTCCTGGGGACCACCCGAGAGCGTGTCAGCTACCCTTGCAGTCCAGATTTGCTTATGACCCTTCGAGATTGTTCAAGTAATATTAACGGTTAATGCTCTGTGGTGCCTACTGTGTGCCTGGCAGTGTTCTGAGGACTCATTTAATCCTGTACCAGTCAGGGACGGTTAGCTTTTGCTGCAGTAACAAATGACCCCCCTAAATCCCAGTCTGACAAGGACAGTGTGTTTTTTGTCCCCGGTTGGTCAGCGCAAATAGCTCTGCCCTCTGTAAACAGAGCAGTCAGCATTTGAAGAGAAGTGAATGCGGCGAATCAAGGTGTATGAGGCACAGGGACACGGACCACTTTCATCTGAGTCACGGGAACACACCGACGTCGAGGTCCGAGGGGGTGGGGGAATGCAGTCCCACTGTGTGCTGGGGCCGAGAACCGGAAAGCCAGCAGCTGGCTTAGGGGACAGCTGGTGTCCCCCACAGCTGTTACGAACAGGTACGATTACTAGGCACATTTTTCAGAGCAGAAAGCCGAGGCTCAGAGGGGTTAGGGAACTTGCTCAAGGACATACAGCTTTTATTTCTCATTCATTCTGGGTCTGTCTAGGGGCTACTCTGGGCCGTCCCCACACGGACACGTACCCCGCCCCCCGACTGCACGCAGGGTGAAGGTTTGGAGCATGTGGGGCTGGGGGAGGACCCGGGGGAGGGCCCTTCCAGCCCCCCCCCGCCCCCCGCTTTCTGCAGTTCAGCTGAGATCACTGTGATTTCCTGTTACTTTGTAATAATTTATGGCAAATCTAATGTGCCTGCCGCTGCATGAGCTCATCCCGAATCCCCTTCTATTGTCTGAGGCTCATACCAGGAGATGTCCTCGGAGGGCCCTGGTATCATCGCTCGCTGATTTATGGCGCCAGCTTCCCCGCCAATTGAGGCCGACCCAGTTGGAGGCTCGCCGCGCTCAGGAGAGACGGCAGAGAAAGATCTGGTCGGTTTGTTTTATCCCCAGAGGAGAACAAACCTGAGGAGCAGAGATTTTCAGGAGGCTCAAACCAGACAGCACATTACATTTTCCGCTGCTGTGTCCTTACAGAAAAACCTGGCTGGGTTACAGATAGCCCATAGGCATCCCAAGCTGACTGTGTTTAAAATCGACCTCAGACCTGCTCCTCCAGCCACCTGCCCGCCTCTGTGAATGCTAACTTCACCTCCGGTCGCCGGGCTAAAAATCTCAGAGTCATCCCTGACTCCTCTTGTTCTCATGCCCGATAATCAATTCATTAGGAAACCCTGTTGTTTTTATCTTCAGAATAGATCCAGAGTCTGACCGCTTTCCACCACCTCCACTGCCCACACCCCAGTTCACAACGCCGTCCTGTCTCTTCCTTGGACTGGTGCAGTAGCCTCTTTCCCGGAGTCCTGGCAGACACCTTGGCCCCAGTGAGTCTAATGCCCACACGACAGCCAGAGGGATCCTGTTAAAATCCTAGTCACAGCTGGCTGCTTCCATGTTCAGAAGCCTCCCATGGCTCCCACCTGCCTCAGAGTAAAAAGGAAAGTTCTTGCTGTGGGCTCAGAGGTCCGCATGCTTTACCCCCCCTTCCCTCTCTGTCTTCGCCTCCCAGTGCTGACCCCTTTGCTCGCTCAGCATCAGCCACACCAACCTCCTTATAGTTCCTGACATTTGTCAGGCACATGCCAGCCTCCAGGCCTTGGCACTGGCTGTGCCCTCCTCTCTCGGACTCTTGTGGCTCATTCTCTCACCTCTTTTAGCAACTTGTACCTCCTGGCGTTCCCTGCCCCTGTCCTGGTTTGTTTTCTGTCCTTAGCACTTACCAGTATCTGACATATATATCTGATATATATTTAAAAAAATCTATCTAAAATATATCTTATCTCAAATATTTATATTTTATTGCATGCCTCCCCTGCTACTTGAATGCCAGCATCTATAGGACAGGGAATCTTTCCATCTTGCTCAGTGCTGTATCCCTTGTACCTAGAACAGCAGGTACCTCGGACCTGGTGCATAGTAGGCACGCACTAAACTTTTACCAGGTGCGCGCATTCAGAGGTGAGTTAAGCACTTACTGAGGGCTCTCTGGGGTCACAGCAGAAAGCCAGCCTGCTGTATACAGTCCGCTGATGGAGGTGGGAGAGGGCAGAGGGGCCCCGTGTTACAGCCCACGCGGAGCGGGCCTCTGTCTCGTCATTCGCAGAGCAGGGCTGCCCATGGGAGTTCCCCGCTGGTGTTCCTGGAGGGTCAGCAGAATGGGTCTTTGCAGAGCACCTGTGAGCAAGCATCAGCTGGCGTTCTCTTGTTCCGTTGAACTAGTGGGAGGAACAGGGGAAGGACAGCCGCTCCGTCTTTCCCGAAGCAGGAGTCCTGCTGCGGCTGTGCCTTAAAGCAGAAACCTCTAAGACTTGCTTTGAGTTGCACTTGACTTGTTAACAAAACCAGGCATTGTTCCCATCTGTCGGTCTCGAAGTTGACAGCTATTAGCTCCGATTTTACCTCTGTCTCCTCTATTCTGGAGGAAGCACGTTCTCTCTTTAAGGGCTCAGACATTGTCTCCAGCCCTGGGAGCTGGCGGGCTCTGATTGCCACGCCCGCGGGGCCAGCGGCTGCCAGGACCCCGAGGCCGGTGTTGGAGCATGTGCCCGCCTCGTGCCAGCCCCTGCCAGCCTCCCCAGGCCTCTTCCCTTCTGCAAGCTGTCCTCTCCGTCCTAACAGGATCTTTGCACCTGCTGGGCCCACCTCCCAGGACGCTTTTCCCTTCCCTCTACGCAAGGACATCTTCGTCGCCCTCTCTCACATCTCTGCTCCCTCGTGTCCCCAGGGGAAGCCTCCCCTCACCCCCCACCCACCCCGAGGCTAGATCAGCTCCCCTATTCCGGGGGCCGGGCAAAGTGCCTCTTGTTCGGAGCACTAGTCACAGCTGACATGCGTGCACGCGGCACATTGTTTCGCGTCCTCCTCCTACGCGCCGTGGGCCGGCTACCGGGGCCGTGACGTCTCTGCTCTCGTTCCCAGTTGTTTCTCCCGCACGCACGGTGCTGCTTGCACAGTGCCGGCTGGCAGGCACTCGGTAAATATTTGTGGAATGTAGGAACAAGCGGCCCACACTTGGTGTCTGGTAAACAATGGCTTCTTCAAGCAAATAGCACAGCCTGGCGCGGAGCGCGCGGGCCACGTTGCCACACCAGCTCCCGTCCTCCGCCCTCCCTGTTTTCACGCCTTTGCGGCTCCTCCCACTCTGGGGGCGGGGCTTGCTCTCCAGGCCCTTTGACTTTGACTTTAACCGTGCCAGGTCTCCCGGGGTCCCCAGAGACCTTGCTTGATTTTTTTTTTTTCCCTCCCGCTCTTTCCCCCTCCTCCACGGCCACGAGGAGCGCGCGCTGAGCTGCGGCTGGTCCCAGAGGGAGGATGGCAGAGCGGGGAGGCTGAGCCGCACCCCCCAGGCCCCCTGCAGCTCCTCAGTCCAGAGTCCTCCAGGTGAGCCAGCCCCGAGCAGGCGGTCCCTGCCGCCTTGCAGACACACAGGCTAGGTCAGTGCTTACTCTTTATGCGCTGGGCTCCTGTGCCTGTCTGTCACGCAGTGTACAGAGGCGTTCAGCAAGTATCTGCTGAATGTTGGAACATGCAGCCAGAGAGTCGGGAAAGGCATCCAAATAAAGCACCCGGCACCGCGCCTGGCACACAGTAGGTGCTGCAAACGTGCTATTCCCTTTTCCCTGCTTCTTTCTCTCAACGGTAGTGGCTCACCGAGGCCCGTAAATTTGGACATCTTGGCAACCCTTAGGTGGTCCAGCCTCGACTGTCATGACAGGTCATCCCCAATCCACCAACCACCCACAGCTGCCTGTGGTCACACGGGGCCTGTCATTCTCGCATTCTGTCCTGGCAAAGACTCCTGTCCCCGAGGCGAAGGGGCCCGGGTTCAGCGGAAGCCACTCCACAGCCCCGACCATGGATGGCCGCCCTCTCTCTGTGCAAAACTGGAATGTTCTCTCTATCCGACTTGGCTCCTGCTGTTTACTATAAATAGTCAAATAAGATCCCCCCTCCCATTTCACGTGCAAAAGCCGTAATTACTTTAGTGCCATTCCCTGTCACCAGCCCTTCCAGAAGACACAATTAGTACTGTCTGGGGACCCAATCTTTCGTGTTTGTACACAGTGATTATTTCAGCAGAGAGAGTGGAGAGGGAACCTGGACCCGTGCGGGTCTCTGAGACACCTCTGCTCAGCCTCCGCGGCGGGGATGCGGGACTTTGCGCACCAAGCCGGGCCCCGTGCTTCTGTCCTCCTTCCCGCCGTGAGCTCCAAGCCCGGTGGCTTCCAGGGCTCGTGAGCTCAGAGTTCAGGTCAGATGGGCACGACTGCGGATTTCCCAATACGCGGTGGGCTTCCAGTGAGCCAGGCTGTGGGGCAGGGCCTTTCCCTGCTCCAGGGCCTGTCCCTGGCCGTTGAGCGCAAACCTGACTTTCCAGAGGCTCAGAAGGACTGTCGGCAGCCTGGGACAGGCAGGTGGTGTATCACCTTCTCAGACAGCCAGGCCTTCCCTGCGTAAAGAAAGGGACCGGGATGGGACGCCTGGGTGGCTCAGTCGGTTAAGCACCTGCCTTTGGTTTAGGTCACAATTCCAGCGTCCTGGGATCGAGCCCCACATTGGGCTCCCTGCTCAGCGGGGGAGTCTACTTCTCCCTCTGCCCCCTGCTTGTGCTCTCTCTCTCTCTCTCTCTCTGACAAATAAGTAAGTAAGTAAGCAAATAAATAACTAAATGGACAAGGAGGCAGGATGCCACAGGCTGTGAGTCTGTGCCCCAAGTGGCCCCCTGCACTCTCACTCAGACACAACCTCGGCCAAGTCATGGCATTTCTCTGCACCGCGTCCCTCTTTCTCTGAATAAGAGATTTCAACTACTACTCACCAAAGACGCCGATGCCCATGGGCGCCCATCCAGGGCTCACTTCTCAGTGAGGGCTTCTGATCAGTTTATTTTAAAATTGCACCCTCCTGACTTAGATCAAGTTTCCCGGAAGCAGATCCCGAGACAGGGATTCTTACAGGGGTGATTTACTGGGGAAGAAGAGGCAGGCTTGAGCCCAGGAAAAGCCAAGTAAGCAGGTGGTCTCCGCTGATGAGCAGCCTCAGCCTGGTCGCACTCTGGGCTCTGGTGGACACATCGCCCCAGGGTCGGACCCTTGTCAGCCAATGGGTCAGCATGTATGTGTGTATGTGTTATAGCACGGGAATTTTTTGCTTTATTTTTTTTATTGCAGTAAAACGTACACGCTAGAGACTGAATGTTTGTTTCCCCTGAAAAATTCGTATGTTGGAATTCCACGGTATTTGTCCTTTTGCATGGGGCTTACCTGGTTGTGTTTTTGAGGTTCATATAGACTGAGTCAGCACTGGGTTCCTTCCCTCCCCCACTCTCTCCATACATTTTATTTATTTTTAAATAAGATTATTTATTTATTTATTTTTGCCTGAGAGAGAGGGAGAGANGGGGGGGGGGGGGGGGGGGGGGGGGGGGGAAGCATCTCCCCGCTGAGCAGGGAGCCCAACGCAGGACTCGGTCCTGGGACCCTGGGATCATGACCTGAGCCAAAGGCAGATGCTTAACCGACTGAGTCACCCAGGCAGCCTCCATATATATTTTAAAGAGACTTTAATTTTTAGTTCTGGGTTCACAGTACCTTCACTCCTTTTTTGTGGCCAAGCTACATTCTATTGTATGTGTACCCACATTTTGTGTATCCATTCTTCCGTTGACAGACACTTGGGCTGCTCCCACCTTTCGGTTCCTGTGGGTGGTGACGCCATGAACAAGGGTGTGCAAATGTCTGTTTATGTCCCTGTTTAGGGGGCCCAGGGTTCTGTCCCCACTGCCCATCATGTCAGTCGGCTGGGGGCCCCTGGGAAGGGCGGGGTACACCCGAGGGAGGAACTTGGGCTTGGGCGAAGGCCAGTCCCCAGAGATACAGCTGAGCCTGTCACAGCCAACGCTCATGGTAGCCAAGAGAGGGAGCACTGGCCAGTAAAGGGACCTGGGGTTGGGGTCCCACGGGTGTCCCCTGCACTTTCCACCCACCTCATCTGCCTCTTTGGGCTCCCGAGGACCTACCACCTTGATGTCTGCAGGAAGACACTTACTTCCTTGTTATGCAGCTCGCCCCCTTCTAGAAACTGTCAGGGACCCAGCACTGTGTCTGTTTTGCTCCCGACAGGTAGGAGGGCTCAGCAAGTGTGTGACGAGTGAACGAGTAACATGAGCTGAGCCCCATGCCAAGCACTGTATGCACACAATCTCTGAGAATCCTTGCTGTTAGTCTGGGATGTAGGCGCTGTGATGATGCCTCTTTCACAGAAGGGGAAACCGAGGCTGGGGATGTTCCATGAATTCCCCACGGTCACGAGCCATAGGAGTGGCAGAGCGGGGACGTGAATTCAACTGTGCCTTGCACAGTTGACAGTGGTTGTCTCACGTCCACGTCAATGGGAGCACACTGCCATGCTGGGAGAGCCAAAACTAAGAATTTTAAAATATTTCCTTGAGGAACCATACCTAGGAAGGTGCACAGACCTTCAGTGCATAGCTTGATGGCTTCTGACACATTTACGCAAAAGTCATTAGCACCCCGATCAAGAGGTGGAAGATTTCAACCGACGAGAAGGTTCTCCCGTGCCCTGCAGAGCCTGACCCTTACCCTCCGGGGGCAACTGTTACTGGGACCCGTATCACCACAGATTCCTTCTACCCGTCCCCCAACCACGGCTGGCTTCATCCGCACAACACTGTCAGCGAGAGCCCTTCACGTTTCACGGAAGGCAACAGTTTGCTCTTTGTTGTCTCTGCGTGGTTTTCAGTTGCATGACTAGATCCCAATTGATTTGTCATCCTTGTGCTGATGGACGTTTGGGCTCTTTTCCTTTTCAGGGCATTTCTGGTAAAGCTGCTGTGGATGCTCTTGGTTACCTCTGTCAAATGAGGTTTGCATTTGCTTTTCTTGGGAGAATATCTGGAAGTGGGAGTCCTGGGTCCTAGACTAGGCATGGCGCCCTGACGGTTTTCTATAAAGTAATGGTACCAGTTTTCACGAGGTTCAGCTGCCCCAAAGCTTTATCCACGTTTGGCAGTGCCACCCCGAGTTACCTGTTTTTGATGCCATCCAAACATCGTTCCGATGTGTCCATTTCCAATCAGGGTCCAATCAGGGATGCAGAAACCACTCTGGGTGTTTCAACAAAGGAACTCAATGTGGGGAATTGGTTGCACAGGTGATGGAGGAGCCGAGAAATCCGGAGCCAGCCCAGAGATCAGCGAAGGCAGGAAGCCACTGCCGGTGCAAGACAAGAGGGACAAAAGGAGACGGTGGTACCAGAACCAGGGGCGCGGGACCCCCAAGGGAACCAGAGCTTCAGCAGAGCGTTTTGGCAGGAGCTGGGGGTGCAGTGAGGACGGAGAGATGGAGAGAACCAGCCCCAGGGGAAGAGCGGGAGAAATACCCCGATGCTCCCTTAGTCCCACCCTCCAATTCCAACGGGCACTTCCCATTGGCTGGCCCCGGGTGGAAGCCAGCCGATCGGACAGCTTGGCAAATAAGCGTTATAGACAGGGGTGCCCGTGAGCAGGCCCCCGGGAACCCCTGGCTGTGTCGCACTTCCTGCGGGATGCTCCACCGCTTGCTTACCTTATGGGCGATTTAAGGGACTTTTAAGGATGACTTTGATTATCTTATTTTTTATTTTTTAACTTCATAGTTCAATTTAGAACTGAATCCGCCGATAAAGGGTCTGCACTGATATTTAAGTCTGCTCATTAGGGTGCTCGCTCTCAGGCCAGGTGTCAGCTGGTCTCATGAGATGGTCCCTGCCCAGGATGTGTCAGAAAGCAGCGAGATACCCTCTTACCACAGGAGGACTGAAGGGTCCTGCCTCAGGTGAAAGCGGTCAGCCTGGGTTTAGTTCCTGCCTCCTGAGCTTTGTGACTTTGGCCAGGTTTCTCAGCCTCTCTGAGCTTCCGCTGTAAATGGTTGTGGTGTGTTGTGGAGAAGAAATGAGTGAGACAGTCTACATAAAGCTCTTAGAACAGACCCCGGCACACAGTCAACACTCGATACATGCTCGTCTGCTTTTCTTCCACGGGCAGCTGGGGTTGGTGGCCTTGGTACTTTTCACAGTCGTAGGGTGCATGGGCCTAGGCTCGCAGCTTTAAGGAAGAGGATATCTGGAATCAGCTAAAGGAACCCGCACAAAACGGACAAGCGGCTTCAAAATCTCCCTGCAGAGAAGTGGCAGATGGAAGATAATTCTAGTAACACAAGAGCAGGTGAGCTGCAAGAAAACAGCTGAGTAATATAGAAGTTCATGTGCATAATTAACAAGTTAAGAAATATTCATATCGTGGGGGTTGGAGCTCGACATTTACTTTTATTGTCACAGGATACAGTCAAAAGTGTCTGGACCACCCCGGTTTGGCTGACCTTCAAGGAGCACGGGGTCACAGAAGCCAGCCCTCGTGGAACTGGTTAGAGCGTGTTCCTGACTCCTAGAGTACCTTTAGTCATGTGCCAATGAATTTTCGCTGGCACAGTTCTGCTTAAAAAAAAATTTTTTTTGAATAGTTACAGATCTTTCGTAATGCGTATGGGAGAAAAATAAAATAGCACATATGTCTTTGGGCAATGTTGGTGGAAAAATATCTCCCCAAAGACCCACAGAGTCCCCGTGGGTCCATTATTTGTTCATAAATTCTTGTGAAGTGTGGCTTCAGCTCTGTGGGAGCACGTATTCAGAGGAATGAACTTACTGAGAATAAGAAAGTGTTTTTTATGACTGCCTATTGTTTATGGAGACGTTCTGTGTAAGAGAAGCAGTAAGACACTCACAGGAGAGATGCCGCCCACTCTAGGTTTGGAGGCTGGGTGGGAGGGAGGGGTAGAGGATGCTGGGTGTGTTTGTGGGAGGGGGTGGGTTTCGCTCAGCGTGCAACCTTTTATTTCTGTAAAAAGAGAGATCTGAAGCAGATTTGGCAAAATGTTAATATGTGTTTAATCCGAGCTGTTGGAGATATACAATCTGTTACATTATTAACTTTACCCTTTGTGTGTTGGAAATAGTTTGCTATTGCCAAGATATGAGGAAAGTGAGTTTGGAGTAGGGAGGGTGTAATAACTGTTGGAGTCTGGTTTGTTATTTGAAATGTTTTTCCCCAAGTGGGGAATACCAGACATGTTAGAAGGATCTGAATCACACTGTCTGTACACATGAGTTTGAAATATACAAGCATAGCGGAGTCCCTCTGTCACCACCTCTGTAATCAGGGCTAAAGCTTTAGGAACACCCTCTAAAAAGATCACCTCCTCTCCACCCAAACAAGGCTACCTGGAGGCTATCTCAACCTCCCTTGAAAACTTGTGACTACTCACTTTACTGCCATTATGACTTAGGAAAATCTTTGACAGAGAACCCTAGTAATGGAGATTTTTAAAAAAATGGAAGTTTAATTCTCAGCGGTTAACAAAATCAGGAGGGAGTCTTGACTTCACTCTTGTGGCCTAAGAGGGCTGCTGTTGCTCCAGCTGTCTCATCTGAATTCCAGCTAGCAGAAAGGGGGAAGGCTAGAAGTTGACCATTCTTCCTCCCTGTAAGGATGCTCTCCAGACATTGACCATACCACTTCCACTTACATCTCAGTGGCCAGTGCTGAGTGGTTTGGCCATACCCACCTTTGAGGGAGCCTGGAAAATGTCCTCTTTTCCCACCGACTGTGTGCCCAGCTAAAAGACAGCGTTTCTCTTACTAAGGAAGAGGGGCCATTAGATACTGGAGGACAGCTAGAGTGGTCTCTGCCATGGGGTCGTGGGGGTGGGAGGCCTGCCTCCCGAGGAAGGGTCTGGGCCCTTGCCCTGTTCTGCCTCATCTGGCCCTGGAGCTTAGGTCCTGGGGGTGGTCCCTGGAGCCCTGGACCTGGGGGCCGTGGCCACAGAGCTCCGTCTTGGCAACGCCGTTCTGCCCACCACGCGGTTCTTTGCTAAGTTCTTTGTTTGACTCTAACGCCAGCTCAGTCACCCAGGGCATATGGCGAAAATTCAGCGATCTTCCAACAGAAATGAAAGAATTTTTTTTTTACCCCTGCATAAAAATAATAGGGACTCGTTATATTAAAGAGAAAAGAGAAAATCGAAATGTGGAAATGTAAAAGATTTACCCCAAGTTCCACCATCCAAAGATAATCAGCGCTATTCACATGTGGGGAGTCTTCCTTCTAGACTTATATCTATATGTAATTTCTACTTTTCTTTTTAGCCTGGTTATAATCATACGGCGTATATGCTGTTTATTGCATTTCTCCATTTAGGGTTGTCAATAAGCCCTTTGCCGCCTCATCGCAGCTCTGGTGAAAATGGCTGCGTTCTGTCCCCGCTGGTGGCTGGGTATCTTGGCTCGGTGGGGCAACGGGGACACTCCTCTGTTTTTTCTCCCCTCCTTACTCCACCTTGAGCAAGACGTGTCTACGCCTTTTGCCTCGGGGAAGGGATATGGCAGAGATAGCCTCCAAGTCACTTTCTGGCTTTTGTTTCCCAAAGGCCTCGAGCTTTGGGAGCCCTTAGAGCACAGGTTTCCAAAGTGGGGTGGGGGGTGCCCAGAAGGATGCCCTGGGGAGCAGAGAGATGATCCCGAACAGAATCTCCAACCTTGGCCCCTGTTATCCGTTTGCTCTCTTGCTTTCTGCCACCAGGAGCTGGAAGCCAAAAATTCACCTTCCCAGTCTTCCCGGCAGCAAGGGTAGGCATGTGACATGCTCCTCGCTCACGAGAAGCAAGCAGAAGTGGACTGGGAATTTCTGGGAGAGCCTTCGCTTCTCCACCAGCCCCGCCCTTCCTCCCTCCCCTTTCCAGCATCCTCACCCAGTAAGAACTGTCTGTGGCCCAGGAGCCCAAGCCCTCCAATGCTCCACAGTCACCACCATGCTCTGTTGCTCCCCATCACTGTGTCTGGTCACCCACCATTCCTCCTTCGACTGTGGGCGCCCGGAGAGCAGGGATGGGTCTCTTCCCTTCAGTCCTCTGTTCTTGCGGGGCCCAGATCGGTGTCTGGTGCAGAGCGAAGTGCTTAGTAATCTTTTGTCGAGTGACTGATCCAGCCTGAGCCGCTGTGGTCTGTATGCTCAACTGGATTAAGGTTTTAGGTTACCTGCTGGGTCCAGGTAGGGATTTGATTTTACAAGTCTGCGTCAAAGAGCCGCTTTTTCCTTTGTCAAAGTGGGAAGAAGAATAATGATTCCTGACCTCTGAACGAGGCCTTAAAGGTTCCACACCCCTAAGGGCAGCATAACTTAGTAAGAACAGAAGCTGACAAACATTTCCGGTAAAGGGCCAGATGTAAGTATTTTTGGATTTTTGGGCCACACCATCTTTTGGTTATGACATCTCCACTTTACCAGCATAGCAGGAAGACAGTCACAGACAATATGTAAATGAATGGGTCCGGCTGGCTCTGTGTCGATAAAACTTTATTGACAAAAACAAGCCGAGGGCCAGATTTGGCTCAAGGGCTGACTCCCGGTTTAGAGTGTGGATTCTAGAACCAGACAGCCTGGGTTCAAGTCGATTCACTAGTGGTGCAACTTGGGGCAATTTACTTAATCTTTCTGGGAGTCAGTGTCCACACCTGTCACATAAAGAGGGTGTGTCATCCCAGGTCCAGCGGGAGATTGCTTCCCTTGGATGGTCCAGGGAAGGAGCTCTTCACGGAGGTGGGCAGAGTGATGGGTAAAGGGGTTGGTAATCGCAGGTGTGGTTTCCTCTCCTGGGTCCGAGGGGGCAGAGGGGAGAAGTGGTGTTACAATCATGCGGTAAGCTCCGGAGACCTAGAGGAGGATGCTGCTGGCAAAAGGTGTGGTCCAGGAAGATGGAGCCGCTGTCGGAACTGGATGAGATGAGAGGGACCTAGAGGAACAAACACCCTGACCTCTCTCTCCTCCTGCCCTCCCTCCCCCCTGTCTCCTGCTGCTTCCTCGCACTGGGAAGCCCGCCCGAAAACCGGAGGGCTTCTGGGTCAGCCTCCTGGTGCATAGAGCCCAGTGGGGTGTGGCTGTCAAGGGCAAACAGAATATCCAGCACCAAGGCTGGTAACGACAGTATAATGATGATTTTTAAAAATACACCTGTCTGATGTTTGTACATTCAAGTTCCTCACCGTGGTCAAAAGGGGTAGCCACTCAAGCGTCCATCAGATAATAAGCGGAGAAGCAAAATGTGGCTTATCAGTCTAGGGGAGTACTAATCAGCCTTGAAACGGAAGGCGAGTGTGACACCTGCTGTGACATGGCTGGACCCAGAGGACAGCACGCCGAGGGAAAGAAGCGAGTCACAAACGGACAGCTGCCCTGTGATGACACCCCCAGAGGAGTCACACTTGGAGGAGGTCACAGCCACGGGTTCTAGGTGGACATGAACTGTGGAGGGCACGTCCGCGCCAGCTGGCGGGGTGAACTTGAGTCAGGCTGGGCACCGCGTTTAGAACAGTTCTGCGCACCTGCCCGCCGCGGGCACCCCGCCAGGTTCGCCACCCTTGTCCCACGGGAGAAATACAGAGCCCCCTCTTGTTTAAGTTGCTGCTTGGGGGGTTCTGGTACATGTGCGCAGGTTGGTGCCCCAGGCAGGCCGGAACCCCGCCCCTCCGAGGATCCTCCTACACCTCCAGCCCCCCTCTCCCCCTCCCCCCCACCCCCACTCTCTTTCAGCTGCATAATTCAGTGGGGAGGGCGCAGGCTCGCAGTGAAACAGAGGAAGCTGCTCCCATTCTGGCTTTCCAACAAGGAGGGCTTAATGAGGCAATTAAGCAGAACTATTTTCTCTTTATCTCCCTCTCCATCTTCCTGAGCCCGTCAGAGCATGGAGCCTGGAGGGCCCTCAAAGATGAGAGGAGCCTGTCCCTCCCCCCCCCCCCCCCCNAGAATGGGAGAACAGGACTCAGAGAGGGGCAGTGGCTGGGCCAAGGTCACACAGCAAGCAGGACCCTGGCAGGGGAGGGGAGTAGAACGGGGACAGTGGCCTGCTGGTAAGCTCAGGGCCGGGCCAGAGAGCATGGTCACTGTGAGGCCCCTGGACACGGACCCTGTGTGACCAGGTCAGCTGAGTCTTCAAGAGAAGCTAAAATCCACATCTGTAAGGAATACCATTTAGTAATTCAAAGTTCTAGGAAACCCAGTATAGCCACATAAAGAGGGCCTTGCTGAAAATGTCTGCACTTGGATATTGGGGTGCCTGTGGTGGACACAGCTCAGAGGGCAGATGGGGAGGAGTGTAGGGCCCAGCATGGTGGACACCTGGCTTCTCCTGGTCCCCTGAGTAGTGAGGTGGGATCTTCTTGGACTGACTACATTAGCCCTCTTTCCAAGATCCCCCTTACAGCCAAGGAGTCTGTAGCAGCCCAGCTGTGCACAGTGTATATGTTGTGCACTGCACAAGGGTGCCCATGAAGAGGTCATCAGGGGTGATCTCAGGCCATGCTTGGTTTGCTTGCTTGGCTGCTCATCCTGGAAGAAGCATCCACTGCCTGTTGTAATCCATCCACCTTTGTTCCTTGCATCTTTTAGCTTCTAGAGGAGGCCTGCATTCCTTGGCCCTTGCCCCTCCTCCATCTTCAGAGCTGGCAACAGCTTCTTTGTCTTTTTGGGGGGAGACCCCTGTCTTATTCCATGTGCTGCATGTGGATCTGACCATTCCCCTCTCTTCTCCAACTCAAGGATGAGCAAGAAGCTCAATCCTGCTCATCAGAGTGGTTCACGACCTTGGCCAGGCCAATGAGGGACTTGGGTGATTTACCTGGGATTTGGGTGGGCTCTTTTTCTGCGAGGTGGTTAAGCCAATAAGACGAAGATCTGGAGCTGCTGGTGGTCCTCCTGCCTCCAGGTATGAAGACCTGGCTTGAGAATAAAATCTAGACAGAAGCAAGGCCCATTGCTCTTGACCTTGAGACCTGGATCCAGCTGTACCTGAATGTAACGACACAGGCCCTGAAATTTTCAGATACTCAGATCATAAAATCCCCCTTTTGGCTTCAGCTAACTCAAATTGAGTTTGTAATTCTTGTTACTAGGAGTCCTGACTGATAGTCCCTTCTCTGATTTTGAATCCCCAGCCCCACACTGCAGAATGAACACGCCAAACTCATGTCAGCCTCACACACTTTCCTTCCTCTCCCTTCTCTTCCCCTGCCAGCTATGCTATTGGGTGATACATCCTAATGTATATTTAACAGTGGCTCAAAATCAAATTAATTTAGATTGGTTAATAAACTGTAACATCCGTTTCTAAATCAAGCTACATTTTCCTCTTGAGCAACTAAATTCATGCCTGTTGGTTTAATTTGTTGCTATTGTAATCCTTTAGCGCTGATGAAATTATGGAAAGGTTTCTAGTGAAATTATCCAGATTTGATTAGGGTTGGACATATTAATATTTTTCCTTCCCAGTAGTCTTTGGAGAGAGATTGGCTGAGAGCATGCGGGTTCCACGTGCTGTGGATTGCGATCTCAGAAAGCAGACTCGTCCTGTCCCTTGGCAGATGATCCTTCTTTGGGTGTGCATTTATCGAGTGCTGGCTGTATGCAGAGCCCCGGATGTTCATGTTCTCAGTGGAGGGTCTGAAAGAAGAAGAGCTTCTGGGGTCTATGGAATAGTTGTGTGAGATTTAGGGGTGCCTCTCTATGGCCGCCTCCTCCAATTTTTAGTGGAGCCTCATGTCTTGTTCACTGTAACCCCAGTACCACGGTAGTAGGTGCTCACATGCCACATGGTTTGATCTTGACCTTGAGCTTGACCCTGAAGAATTTCCTGCTGACACAACGCACCTCTCTCTAAGGCCCCATGGTGAACGGGCAGAGGTGCAGGCAAGAGAGGAGGGAAAGGTGGAAGGTCCACGCTGGACCCAACCCCCACGGAGAGGAGTATAAAGCAGGCAGGTGGATCTTGGTCTGCCCTCCCACTGCGTACCCTGCGTGGGCTGCCCCACCTACCCGCCAGCTCCATTTGTTCTGGAATGTGCCAGGCCTCACCCCAAATAGCACATCATCTGCGGAGGAATCTGAAGTGGGTTTCCAGGTTCCCTCCTTCAGGAAAGAGTGGGCTGGGCAGGGCCTTTCTGATCCCCAGATGGGCGGAGCGAAGTCCCACGGCCTAGCCTTTCTGCTCTTCCCTCTGCTGGGCCAGCCCATTCCCTGCCTCCTGCCTGCTCCCCTTCCTTCCAGGAGCCGAGACCCGAGTCTCTTCCTCCTCGGAGAAGCTTCCGTCCCTCTTTGGCATGTGCTCTCCTGGCTCTGGGTGCTTCCCTTTCATAGAGTCAACTGCAGGTGCTAATTGAGAGTTGTGAAATTATTTCCTCATACCCCGCCCCCGCCCAGCTGCGAAGTTAACGCTCGGAGGAGCCCCACCTTTGTAAGCCAGAGCTGTCCTGTGGTCCGCAAATGTGTTTAGCTGCCCTTGAACAGAGCTTTATGACTTCGAAGAAATTTATCAGCACCATTTTTAGAAAAGATTTATTTATTTATCTCTGAGAGAGAGCACAAGTGGATGGGAGAAGCAGAGGGAGAGGGAGAGAATTCCACAGGCAGACTCCTCACTGAGCACGGAGCCAGACACTGGGCTTGAGGCCATGACCCTGAGATCATGACCCGAGCCGAAATCAAGAGTCGGACGCTCAGCTGACTGAGCCACCCAGGCGCCCCCTAGTCAGTGCCTTAAAGTTAGGAGATTTCTTTTTTTTTTTTAAGATTTTATTTATTTATTTTGACAGAGAGAGATTACAAGTAGGCAGACAGGCAGGCAGAGAGAGGGGAGGAAGCAGGCTCCCCGCTGAGGAGAGAGCCCGATGCGGGCCTCGATCCCAGGACCCTGGGATCATGACCTGAGCCGAAGGCAGCGGCTTTAACCCACTGAGCCACCCAGGCGCCCTAAAGTTAGGAGATTTCACATGAAAATCTGGATTTTGGGGCCTCTGTTTAAAACAAATCAGAAGGTTCGGTTACTTTGGGCCCTTCATCCCTCCGTGCGGACAGTTGGCAGGAACTGGCCTTGAAACAGGGCAGAGTGCCCCTGTTCATCTTGCCCCACTCCCCACCAGCCCCTATCACCCACACCCAAGCTCCGTCACCTGTTTACAGTGCTTGTCTGGCCTCTGCAAATTGTGTGTTTCGGCTCCTCGCCAACTCCTTGAATCCTGGCCCCTGACTGCCTTTATGTCCAGTCAATCCTCAAAACCACCTGGCAGGACACATGTCCACATTTTTAAGACAAGAGAACTAAAGTTTAGGAGAGGTTCGTGCCCTTCCCAGGGTCACACAGCAAGTGGGTGACAGAGACGGGATTTGAAGCACTGGTTCCCTGGTTCCCAGACTTGGGGTCTCTCCACCACATCCCAAACCTGCACCGATGGGGACAGAGAAGTCTTCTTTTCACTTCCAATGCCACCTGTATTCTGCTCAGAATTCCCACTCGATCCATGTAGAGGGAGATCGGATGCCCACAGGGGCCACAGGGGTACATGAAGGCGGGGAGAGGGGAGACCGGGAGAGCAGAGGCCACAGCCCTGCATGGCCAGGCCAGAATGTGACCCAGACTGGCAGAATTTCTGATGTTTCAAGAGAAGCCAGCCATCTGGATCTGGGTGTGAAGCGTCCCAGTCTGTCAGCGTTATGCACACGTTGCGACGCATAAAAAAATCCCTCGGAGGTCACACTGAGCACGTCAGCGGCCGAGTGCCCCTGCCTCGTTGCCAGGTTGTGAGTCGGCTTGAAAGCTTGGTTTTCATTGCTGGCTGCTTGGGCCAGGCTGCGTGTGGGCGAGCCCAGCCTCTCGGCCCGCTGTTGTCAGGGGGGTATGGTCAGGGCTGTCCTGGCTGGGCTGAGCATCTTTTGCAGGGCTCCTGAGGTCCCCGGGACTTAGGAGGCATAGGGCTGCGATCTCTAGACCCAGGATCACCAGCCACCCTCCGGGACACTTACACAACCGCTGGGCCCTTCCCTCCTGGTGCTTGGCTATTTACCAGTCATTTATAAAAAAAAGGAAAAGAAAATTATTGACCACCTGCTATGTACCAGGCCCCATACAAAGCCCTGTGTAGCTTCCACAACAAAATCAGAAATGACTCCTAGGGTCTAAAAGAGAGGAGTTCTCCCATTTTCTAGAATGTCAGCTCCATAAGAGCAGGGCTATTTCCTGTCTTGTTCCCTGCTGTCTCCCACCCCCTGGAACGTTCTCTGGCACGTAGTAGGTGCTCAGCAAATGTTTGTTGTATGAAGACCTGCGTGGTAGCAACTTTCCATACATTTGCCCATGGGGATTCCTCAAAAGGAGCGCTTCTCGTTTTCCTTCCTTTCGGGATGAGGCATCTGAGAGGTGAGAGACTCGGTCAGCTCTGCTCGGACGCTCGAGGTGGGGCCAGGCGCACAACGTGGGCCTCCTCGGCCGGCCTCCTCTCCCTCTGCCTTCCTTGCCAGCGTGTTTGTTTTGTTTGTTTCTGTTTTCTTGACACAGCGGATTTTCCGAGCCTCTGGTTAAGGCCCAGTGACTAAATATCTCCGTCACAGCTCAGCAAAGCCCATCCAGGCCACTCTGCTGGGGAAGCGGGGGGGGGGCCTCACCTCTTCTTCAGAAAGAACCTCATTCTGGAATCCAGGCGGCATGGAGGGGCTGCTCCTGGGAGGGAATTTTGACATTCATCAGACGTAATTGTTTCCTGAAGTGAAATATTTAAACAGAGCTTCAAGGAATCCAACAAAAGAAAAGGAGTTTTAGGGGAAATACACACACAGACACACAGACACACACGCACACGCACACACACACCCCGCATTCTTTCCTCAAAACATAAGCTGGAAGGATTTTATCTGCTCTCAGAGGGAAAACTCAAGAGGTTTAATTTAAAACTTGGGCGGGCTCATGGCTTTTCAATGGGGGTGATTGTTCCATAGTCAGGGAATGAGATAATAAGAAAACGTTTTCCAGCCAGTGTTTGGTTTGGCTTCAGAAATTCAAACCCGGCGTCCTTCTGAGAGCTTTTGGGCCTTGAGCGTCGCTGGGCTGGTGTCTCCCCTGGTCGGAGAGCGGATCTGCAGGAACGTTTATGCGGTCCGAGCTGTCGGAAGGGATGCAGGTAGAGGAGGGGCTTGTGCGCATGCGCGGAGGGCCCGGTTCCCAAACCCGCCTGCCCGTCACCCAGCCTGGAGGTCCCCGGAACCCCGGTGACGGTGTGACATACGGACTGAGCATCTGGAAGCCCCTTGACGTGACAGCATCGTTTGACCTTTTGCTCTTGATTTAACTCCCCTTCCTCTTCATCCACCTGCTGGTTGGAGAATCCAAACCAACCTTCTCAGAAGTGCAGGCTGCATTGTCCCGTCTTCGTGGGCTTCCTTCCGCGTGGGTTTCATTGGGTGGAAACGAGCCAAATGAGGACCGACGGTGTTGGTGTGAAAGTCGACGACTGCTTCTCTCCTTTGCTTTGCTTCTTTCATTCTGCTCCTGGCTCTGTTGGGAAAGTGCTCGCTTTTAGGAGAATAGGGCTTCCCAGGGCCCGAACTCAGGGAGAAGGGAGACCGGTGAGGACGAAAGCGGATGGCTTGTTGTCGGGGAGGGAGAGCCTGCCTTGGGGGTGGCTGGGCGGGAAGGGAGCTCCACTGGGTCCCCCGATGGGCTCCGTCAGGGTCAGCACGTCCCCGGGGAAGTCTGGTTCATCAGCCGCCTGGTCCTGTCCTGCACGATGCCCCGGGCTGCAGACACCCGCGCGGGAAGGTGAGGCTGGATTTTGGAGAGGGCGCCTCTTAGAAGGATGCTGACTTTTGCAGACACCCCCCCCAAAGGCTTTCTCTCCTCAAGATTCTCCCCACCGAGCCCTGCCTCTCAACGTACCCGAGGCCTAGCCCTAACTTTGCCCCAGCTGTCCCCCACCAACACCCATCCTTATCCCTAACCTTACCCCCCCGGGAGGCCGGGGCACCTGGAGGCGAACTTTGGCTCTCCTGGTGGCGCCCTCGCGTCCCCTCGGCCGCTCAGCCCTGCTGAGGGCTCCAGAGACAGCCTGCCCTCCTGAGCGACACCAGCAGCCCCCAGCGGTGAGATGCCGAAGTCCAATCACTGTCAAGGGCCCCCGCAACCTGTTGAACTTGCCCTGCTCTCTGAAACCCACTCCCTGAAGGCCCCAGGGCAGGCTCCCTCCTGGCTTCTCTCTGGCTTCTGGAGGCTGCCGGCAAGCCCCGGCCTCCTTGCCTGCGTCACTGGCTGTCCTCTGCGTCCCTGTGTGGTCACATGGTCTTCTTGCCCACTGGCCAGTCATTGGCTTCAGGGCCCACCTTAACCCAGCAGGATCACGACTTGACTTGATTGCCATCTGCAAAGACCCTGTTTTCCAAACTAAGATCACATGCACACGTTCTGGGTCGACATGGATTTGGGGGGGGGGCCCTACTGGACCCCGGGGTTCTCCCCTTGGGCCTGCACTGGGCTGCACTTTCCGTGTTTTCCCATGCCACCCTCACAGCAGCCCACGGATGCGGCCACGGCCACGGCCATGGACACAACTCACATTCCCACAGCGGGGAGAAGAGAGCCGAGACTCGGAGCCGTGAAGAGGCGAGTGTCCAAGGTTGAGCCGAACTCAGAGCAGCCTGACTCTGGGACTCTCTGGCTCTGTTGAAACCTCTACAGTGTCTGGCCCTCCAAGCCCTTAACCCAAGAGCAGCCCGAGGGAGCGTGAGAATCCTCCGGCTTGCAAAGCTCATTTCTTCGGGGCACTTATTTCTAGAGCCTCCTTCCGAGCAGACAGATCCGACCAGCCCATGCTGGGGGCACAAGGGACTGAAGGCTGATCTGGGCCAATCCGTGGAGACAACACAGAGCGTGGGGCACCAGGCGGGGAGACGGGCCAGGGGAGTGCCTGCTCGGAGCTCGAGGTCTGCTTCAGGGTGAAGACGGAGTTGCGCACTTGACCGTGCTTACTTTATGTGAATTTTACCTAGAATTCTTTTCTGTCTTCAAATTTTTCCTTTATCGGAAATCTCACCGCTGGAGTTAGTCTTTGGTCTCGAGGTGTTGGAAAGGCCTCCACGGGGGTCCCTTGTTTCGTTGGGGACGCGGTGTCCAGGAGGCCCCGGATAGAACGCGAGCATGTCTCCTGAGAGGAGGGGAGAGGGTGCCAAGTGCTACCAGAGGTGGGCTGGCTTCTCTCACTGGCCAGCTGTCCCTGTACAAAGCCCGGGGAAGGGGTGCCACACAGGGGAGTTTGGGAAATGGGTGTTTCTGGGAAAGGAATATAGAAAAAGGGAGGGCAGCTGGGAGGCAGAAAGTTGAAGTCTTCCTGCTTCTGCTGTTTCGGCTGCTGGCCAGTCCGACACACCCCTGTCCTCACTCCATCAACTGTCCCCAGGCCCCTGCCCTTCCCACCTCCCCCCGCCCCCCGGGGGCAGCGGGGTGGCTGAGCTGTCATCCCCAGGGGCGTAGCTTCCTGTGTATTTGCCGAAAGGCCTGATACAGCAATAGCTCAATTTTATTGATCGTGTCAATGGCAATAATTCAAGAAAGCTATTTAAATTCACGGGAGGAAGCCAGAGCAATTATCCGCGTCTGTGTCAGATTCTCCATCATTTTTGTTGTTGGTTATTGAGCGCGGAGACAGACATTTTGTGTAAGGCTGATGTGGCAGCACGGGGGCTGGTGAGGGCTGGGGTTTTGTTTGCAGCCCGGGGTAAAAAAAAATCATAATCAACAGTTGGCCAGATATAATCTATATGCACAAAGGTTTATGGGGCGTTATCACGGGGCGTGTGGGCACCCAGCGGTTCAAATTCATTTTGTCCCTCATCCCAGCCAAATCCCCTTGGCATATTCCCGCAGCCCCTATTTCAGCACCTAATAACATTGTGATTTGTGATGGAGCAGGTGATTTTTTTTGCAGTCTTTCCCCTGTAGTTAAACTTTAATGAAAGCTTAAATCACACCGGAATTCTCGCGGGTGACAAGCAGATGAGATTGGTAGAAGGCACGGCGAGTCTGGCTGGGTGGGCTGTGAGGCTTGGGGCGGTTGCTGGTGAGAAGGGAGAGGACCCCACCCCCTGCCACCACAGCGCCTTGCACCCCATCCCAGAGCCTCCTCTCTGGGCAGAGCCAGGATGAATTCAGCTCTAAATCCCTGGCTCCTGGCATAGTGCCCAGTACACAGCAGGTGCTCAATGAATAATTGAACAAATGAATGAGCCGGGTGGGTTGCTTTACAGCCTGGTTGGCCGAACTCCGTTGCTCCTGGATATCATGATGTCACGGTATTTTCTCTGTCTGTGCTGGGCATCTTCTGCTTGCCTCTCTGGATCTGCTCTCCACCCCTTTTCCATTCCGATCCATACAGGCCGACTCGTGGGGGCTGTACCCCCGGGGGCCTCAGCCCTCTGGCGTCTAGCGGGAGCCAGCAATGGGGATCAGCAGCTGGAGGCGGGAAGCAGGTGGAGAGAGAGGCCAGGGTATTGATTCTCCAGCTCTCTGCCTGCCTGCCTCAGATTGACTGCATCCCTCCTTTTGGGAGGCTCTTACTGGGGGTCCTCTCCTAGCACCCCACTTCAGGTTCCAATAATATGCTCACCCAGGCCCCCTTCGGGTGCAGTAATGGCTCTCCACCTTGCTGTTGGGGGTGAGGGTGGGCGTTGGGAAAGGGTACACCAGGCCCTGTCCATACTTGTACAAATAGTCACTTTGTTAGCTTTTCTTGATTTCCCACAGGAGGGTGCCCTCTGGTTTTTATAGGGATCCTAACTGATGCCATAGCTAAGCTACTGTATTCTAACGATTATCCTTTTTAAAATAAGTTCACGTGTATTCACTCAAGTACCCACTTTGTCTGCTGCAAGTCTGCAGTTCTCAAGGTATGTGTAGACGAGCCGTCTTAGAACCACCTGGGAGGGCACCTGGGTGGCTCAGTGGGTTAAAGCCACTGCCTTCGGCTCAGGTCATGATCCCAGGGTCCTGGGATCGAGGCCCGCATCGGACTCTCTGCTCAGTGAGGAGCCTGCTTCCTCCTCTCTCCTCTCTCTCTGCCTGCCTCTCTGCCTACTTGTAATCTCTCTCTTTCTGTGTCAAATGAATAAATAAAATCTTTAAAAAAAAAAAAGAACCACCTGGGAGCTCATTAGAAATGCAAATTCTTGGGCTCCACCCACCCAGACCTGCTGAGTCAGAGGCTCTGAAGGTGGGCCTAGCTACCTGTGTTTGCACAAATCCTCCAGGGGATTTTTGACTCACGCTCCAGCCAACAACGGGGGCTCGGATAATTCCTGCAAATCATAGGTTTGGTGTGTGTGATCTACACTAGTGGTTGCCTTCCTAATATCCATCCTCTCCTTTTTTTTTTTTTACCCAATAAAACCATAATTTTGTATAGGACAGCAGTGTGTCGAGTTTAAACTCTATCTTTCCCCTTCCTCTGCAAATACGGGGTTGCCCATGACACAGTTCTGGCCAAAGAGAGGTAAGTGGATGTCACTGGTGGCACTTCTGTGAAAGCTCTTTAGAAAATGGAGAGGGGCACCTGGGTGGCTCATTGGGTTGAGCGTCTGGTTCTTGGTTTCAGCTTGAGTCAGGTCTCAGGGTCCTGGGATTGAGCTCTGCTTTGGGCTCCCCGTGCAGTGGGGAATCAGCTTGTCTTACTCTCTTTCTCTCTCTCTGCCCCTCCCCCTGTTTGCACTCTTTCTCTCTCTCTCTAAAATTAATGAGTAAATCTTTTTTTTTTAAAGTGGAGAGTAGGGGTGGGGAGCAGAAGAAGCAGGTGCAGGTCTTTTGCCCTTTGCTCTTTCCCTTCTTTCTGCCTGGAATTAAGATGCAATGCTGGAGGTAGAGCAGCCACCTTGTGACCATAGGTGACCATCAGAATGAAAAATTTTAGATAAGAGCCTGAATCTCAGTGGCATGGTGGAGGTGTTTCTTAACAAAGAGCTTATTTGGGGAAGCCGCTGGTATTTGAGTTTTCTGATATATGTAGCCAAATGCAATTCCTAGTTAAAATTAGTACACAACTGTGACAATAAAAAGTGTTCATCTGTGTGTGCCACTCCAGATTGTCTTGCAGACCACAAAACCCTGCTTGAATGCAAACTTGATTATTAAGGTGAAGATGCCACTATAGATAGGTAAAAAGAGGCCTGACACAGAGCTGGGTACATAGCAGATTCTGGATTTTATGTATCTGTTTATACTTACATCCTGGCAAAAGAGGATTTGAAAAATTTTCTGGAGTCACATTAAGCTGAAATTACACTGGAAGAGGGAACAAGGAAATCTGGGTGGTCTCAAATGGCATTGTCTCCATCATCAGCAGTGTTGTCATCATTGTCAGTCACAAAATCTCTAGAATGACTACTGTTTACAGGGCCGTGTGCCAGATACTAGGGACTCCAAAGGCACTAGTGGCCTGACCTAAACTTCCAAGTTGCTCACTGTGCAGGCAAGAGGAGAGACCAAGAGGTCACTGGAGCTGGGCGGTCAGGGAAGCCTGCGTGGAGGAGGTGGCATTTGGATTGGCAGTCAGGGAGACAGAGAATGTCCATTAACTGAATATCTACTTATTCTAGGCATTGTGTAGAGGCTGCTATCAGTCTCATAACTTCTCTGTGACAAAGGGATTACCGTAACAAAATAGGCTCAGAGAGGCAAAGTGACTTGCCAATGTCACACAGCCTCTTAGGGATAGAGGCTCAACTCTGAACTGTGAGAACCCAGTCTGAGCCTATCAATATTATGAATGGGGCTTCCATAGGACACTGAGAGATACCAGGGAGGGGACCTCAACCCCAGAGAGACCACAGCCTCTTACAGCCGCCAATGGCTCAGAGTCCACCGGAGCCGAGCCCTCCAAAGAGTTTTAAACTATAGTTAGTGCTATTTTTGACCCCACTTTACAGAAAGGGAAACTGAGGCAGGCTGTTATTCAGCCTCTCTGTTCTTTACTTTTTTGGGCACGTCTCCTACTCCCCACTCTGCAGGCAGCCCCGTGCCCAGGACAAGATTTCTGTGCAATTACACTGCAGTGCGAGCAGCAGGGGCTTGCGTCTTGATCATCTGAGGTGTTGCTTGTAAGCGCCTAATCTCACTGATGGACTCTGTCAGGCAACGCTCTTCTTCCTCTCCTCACCTCGTGGCTCCCACAGGGCACGTCTATGGCTCTCTCCTTCTGGAAGGAAATTCTCCCCTCCCGTGTCCCACTGGGGAATCCCCCCTTCCTTGTTCCTCACCCATGTAGTTTGGGTGAGTGAAGTTCTGCCCCATCACCACAGCCACTGGTCCAGGGATAGTCATGCGACCTAGTCGTGTGGGCCAGGCTGAGCCAATGAGAACCTTCCCTGGGATTTTGGCTGGAACCACTTGGGAAATAGATCTCTTTTCCCACCGAGTTGTTCCGCCAATGGGATGTCATGGAAGCCTGAGAAAGAAACCAGCCTAGAGGAAAGCGGCCCCAAGAAGGAGGACCGATGACATTGTTTGTGCCCCTGCATCCAGCTCTGTCTGAAATCTGCCCTGGCCTTGTCGGCTACGAGAAACAAGAAATCTGCACGTTGGCATTCTATCTCTGGCTAGCTGATCGTCCTGACGCACTCAGCTTCATTTCTAAGATTCCTCTTTCCCATCCCCAGCCTGGGGCATTGCTGGTCGCAGCAGACTTCGCTGAGGTTTGGGAGTGCGGGAGCGTTTTTAAAAATCAAGCTGCTTAGACGCCCTGCCTTTCCTGTTGTTCGGTCCCCCTCCTCCCCTAGTCCCCCAGATACTCCATCTCCTAAACTTTCCTAGGCTGTCCCCCGCCAAGCTTGGGCTCCCCATCACATTTCCAAGCTTTCATCATCGAGTCTTAATGAGAAAATGGTTGTCCACTCTTTCCCCGTACCCTGGCCTCATAGAACAACCAGCTTTGGCCTGGGTGACGGCCACTTTTCCCTTCCCCTTTGTGAACAGGCCAAAGGCACCAACAGGTCTGAGCCCAGTCCCTCTATTCAGCAGCTGTGTGACCTTGGGCAGGTTACCAAACCCTCTCTGTGCCTCATAACCTGGTCTGTAAAATGGGAATACAGATGAAGGCTTTTCCTTAGGTTCGCTGTGAGGATTAATTGAGCAAATTTATGGAAAACACTCAGAAGCAAGCCTTGCTCTAAGGCATTTGTTATGTAGTTATCGAGAAGAAGCAATGTAGGAATTCATGCCCCGGTTGAAATGAATTACACTACCTCCCTTAGAAGACAGACGCAGTTACCACTCCCCGAACGCAGGGCCTCTGGGCTTTCTTCTGCCCAAGCAGGCAGGAGAGCCCCCCAGAAGGTAGGGGTCGGGGAGGCAGCTTAGGGGAAACTTCCACGTGGAGGGAGAGCCTTCGGACTTGAGTCCTGGGAATCGGGAGCTGTTACTGATCTTGGAGTAGGGAGGGGAGGTATTTGGCTGTCGGGGGTGGTATGCAGTGGTGCCTCATTCTTGCTATAACTTAAGCACTCCAGCCATCCGGCTCCAGTACCGGGAAATAAAGGAGCAGCGGCGCCCGTGTGAGCCGAGAGCCGCCTAACAGCCTAACAGCCGACGTGCAGATGAAAAAAGGATGCAATCAAGCTAACAGCCCTTCCTCGCTGCCCTGCAGTGATTGCTGGGGAAAATATTGGCCGCTGAAGTGTTCTCGCTCTCCGGGGAGCAGCTGCGAGAGGGGCGGCGACCGCGGGGTCAGCCCGGAGAGGGTGGGAGCCCAGTGGGCTGCCCGAGGGGAGGGTGATCACACGCCAGCCCGAAGCCCTTCGCTGCCCGAAGTGACCACAGACTCGTGTTCACGGACACCACGTCCCCTTTATGTGTGATGGTCTCACTTTGCTCCGCTGGCCAGACGAGACTGAGGCTCAGAACAGGAGAGCGGCCCATTCAAGGTCAGATGCCTGGCAAGTTCCACATGTGGACCAGGTCTGTCCGAGTCCGAATTCTGGGTAACTTTTGAGACGCTGCCGGCCTCGCAGATCTCTGAGGAAAGGGGCAGAGGAGCGGGTGTGGGATTAGGAAGCCATTTAGGCAAGGCTGAGCCTGGGGGTGGGGGGCTTTGCAAGTGAGATGAGGGTGACCTGTATGCAGGAAGAGGTGTGTGTGTGTGTGTGTGTGTGTGTGTGTGTGTGTGTGTGTGTGTGTGTGAAAGAGAGAGAGAGACAGAGAGAGAGACAGAGACAGAATCATCAGCCTCTTTCTTGATTCTTCAGAATTCCCTGATGTCCCAGACCACTTCCAAAGCTGTGAAATACCCACTCATTNGAGAGACAGAGACAGAATCATCAGCCTCTTTCTTGATTCTTCAGAATTCCCTGATGTCCCAGACCACTTCCAAAGCTGTGAAATACCCACTCATTCATTCATTCAACATATACACATACTTAACTGAGTGCCTACTACACTCAGGTATGATGCTAAACTCTGGGATATCTAGCAGAAGACAGGACAGGACAGACCAAAGTCTGATCCTTCGTGGAGTGTGTATACTACGTGTGGGGTAAAGAGGAAAAAAGGTAAATCCTCAATAAAGGACCAAAAAAAAAAAAAAAAAAAAAGTAAACAGGAAGGCGCCGTCTCAGGAATAAGGCAGGGGTGGTAGGACAGAAAGTTGCTGGCATGGGTGGGGAAGGGCCACTTTAAATAAGATGAGCTTGGCAGGCTTCCTGGAGGAGGTGATGTTTGAGCTGGAATGTTTGATGTTTCCGTGTGTCAGGAACAAGGCAAGGGCTGGGCACCTGCAGGCTGGGACTGGGTAAGCCGACCTCTGACACCTTCACCTGGAGGGAGAGAGGTTGAACAGGAACCTTTCAGATGTTTGCAACTGCAGCAGAGGTCTTGCCTGCAACTTCTGGGGAGACCCTGAGCCAGCGTCACCCTCTAAGTCACTCCCAGATGCCTGACGCCCCCGAAACTGAGATAATACTCATATAATTGTCTTCAAAGCTGCAAAGTTTGAGAGTGAGAAAATATTTCCTGGAAACTTGCCAGCAGTTAACCGCATTGTGTCACATGATCGGGACCAGACCAATCGCTGGCAGGGGGCGTGGTCTTCTTGAGCCAATCAGCACGCTCGCCCTGGGGCTGGCCCCCCCCCCCAGGACCAGAGAGGGTGGCAGACCCTGGGGCAAAACCAGGGAAGAGGATGTGTGAGCACTTCCTCCTGACCTTCAAAGCCTCCCATGGTTTAACCCCCAGTACATTCTTCAGTGTCAGCCAGTACCATTTATTGAGCACTAACTGTATGCCTGGCTTTTCACCTGCACAGAGCTCTGGCTCCTCGGTGTTCTCGCATCTACTTGTCCTCATTTTAGCCTTTGCACGAGCTGGTCCTGCCACTTGGCCTGTCTTTATGTTGCCAGTTCAGGTCCCACCCATCCTGGGAGGACCTCAGCCTCCACCTCCTCCAAGAAGCCCTCCAAGCCTCCCACCCAGAGATTCCCCGGACAGATGGGATGATTTAATCACGATCACCACCCACACTTACCCATCACGTGCACGTGTTGATCTGCTCGTGTTTGGCCTCTCCTCTGCTGCCCCGTTAGGACGAAAGCTCCAAGAGGGCAGGCAGGGATGGGGTGGGTCTCGTTACCCCTTTCTCGCTTAGAAGGGGTCTGGCCCCTTGGGTTCCAATCCTGGTCCTCTGGTTATTGGCTGTGTGACCTTGGGCAAGCTGCTTTAACCTCTCTGTGCCTCAGTTTCCTCATCTGCAAGTAGAGAGGATACTGGCACTTCCCCCACAGGGGATTCAGTGAAACTGGGGTATCCAGGTGCTTGGCATTTACCATGCTCTCGTTAACGAATGAATGAGTTAGTGAGTTAGAGCCTCCTCTCCTCCGCTGTTGGAGGCTGACTCCCTTTGCTGTGGCCTGGGGCTCAGGGGAGAGATGCTGCCCCCCCCCCGCCCTTGTAGTCACTGGCAGTCACCTTGGCTTTGATACCAAGTGTGAGTTCCAAGTCTCGTGGGCTGGCCAACCCGGGCCATGATGCCGATGGCTGGACCCTGAGCCCCCGAGTCCCTGGCAAGAGATCGCCTTTCTCGAATGTGTGCTTCCTTCCAGACACGATGTCTGGCAGGAGCTTCCTTCCTCAGGCAGTCCACGCAGGATGCCTTCCCCTGGGTCGCCCAAGGGCACAACAGGGTCCAGGCCTGGGGAGCAGGAAAGCAGGCCAGGCTGAATCGAAGTCAGACCCGGGTCCCTTGGCTTCTCCTTTCCGCTCAGAGCTGTCCTGGGGAATCGGTCGGGGGCCAGGACTCTGGGTTCTTAGTAATAATGATAGAAATAACCACGCCATTGATGGAGATCTCCCCACGTGCCCGGCTCTGTGCCAAATAGGTTATTTCAGGGCCCTGTGAGTGGGTCACAGCATCATCTCTACTTTACCGATGAGGATGCGGAAGCACGGGGGTTGAGGCACTGGCCCCAAGGGGACATCGGGGAACCGAAGCCTGAAGTCTGACAAGCCAGAGACATGCTTGAGGGCTGGGCCATGAGCTGGTGAGACCGCAGCTGAGAATGGGGAGACTCTGGGCTTGGGGTCGGGCTGACCTGGGGGAATCTGGGTCCTCACCCACCAGGCAAGTTCTTAGGGCCCCAGCCCCTCAGTGTCCTTATCAGTGAGATGGAGCTGGGTGTGGCCCCCCTTCTAGGTGGTTCAGAGCATTGCAGGAAAAATGACCCTGGAGCCCTCGGGACACAGGCTGTGTGTATATCTGGCAGGCAGTAGGTGCTCAGTAAAGGAGAGCTGGAAAGACAGCAGAAGGGTGTAATTCCATCAAATATCCTTGGAAAGCAGGCCTCTCGCTTTCCCTCACTTTTCTCAAGGTGCAGACTTTGA
The DNA here is from genome assembly GCA_002007465.1 of Ailurus styani. NCBI lineage: Eukaryota > Metazoa > Chordata > Mammalia > Carnivora > Ailuridae > Ailurus > Ailurus styani. The sequence continues at coordinate 4,062,176 of LNAC01000056.1, read as the reverse complement.
AGAACCAGTTACTTTCAAGTGGGAATAAGAAAGATGAAGGAAGAGAGAAAAGAGCACTAGGTATGATTTTTGGTTGCAGGTAACAGAAAACATAACCCAGTATTGTAAACAAACAGGGTTTACTTTTCCCATACAAAAAGAAGTCTGGGAAGTGGGAGAGCTGACTCCAAAGCTCAGGCCTTTCTACGTCACTGTCTCTGCTTCTCCTGGCCTTTCCCTCAGATCACAAAGTGACTGCCATGACTCCAGGCATCGCAACCACATTCAGAGCAGAAAAAAAGGGCACCGGGGACATTAACATTCTTTGCTTTTTTTTTTTTTTAATCAAAGGAAGCAAAACGTTTCCCACCATCTCCCCAGTTTTGTCTTCTGCTTCCATCTCATTGGCCAGAACCACAAGGGAGCCCGGAAAAGCAGACTGTTAGCTTTTCTAGACCTGGTAGTAGATGCAGATATGGAGAAAAGGCTGAGAAAGGGCAGTAGGTCAGTCACAGTGTCTGTCGCTCATTGCCAGTTTCTTTGAATTTGGGACTTGGGACCTTGGAGCTGAGTCATCTGAGTTCAGATCCTAGCTCTCGGGCATTTTCTAGCTGTGTGACTCCAGCAAGTTACTTAACCGCTCTGTACCTCAGATTCCTTCTCTCTAAAATAGCAACCACATTAGTACCTCCGTTGGCAGGTCCTTATCCGAGTGAAATGTTCACGCAAGCAAAGTACTTCGACAGTCCCCAGCACACACAAAGCACTATACAGGTTTTAGTTGAGACTTTCCCCTCTGCCTTCCCTCCCAGATCCCATCTCGGATGCAAACTGACACAGGTCAGATTGTCCTGGTTTTTATATGACTCATTACGGATTAACACACGCACCAAAAATACACCTTGTAGGGTGATGGAGACGGGCCAATCCCACAAGGCAAACTGTCGCATCCCAGGTTGGCCTTGCGGATTCTCTCATGTAAAGCCAGGAGACAGAAACAGCTCAGCCTTTTCTCCATCTACAAACTAGTCGACTAGTCGACTTCCTCCTCCCTTATGGAGGGCACAGGGCTGCACACAATATTACTTAAAAGAATAGGAAAGGCATTCCAGAATCCAGTGCTAATAAAATCACTCTAAAAGCATTTCTCCCCTGTTCAAAGTTAACTCGCTCCTAATGATGACAAACTGCCCCCGCTGCTGCTTGGCCCTTCCAGGGCCGAGGAGGCCACGGATCCTCCAAAGGAGTAGATTTTGGCCTCCCACCAGAGCCCTGGTTTTCTAGGGGCTCTGCGGTAGTCTGGCCACCACAAGTACCAGGTGGGTCGCTGCAGGAGGCAAGTACTGGGAGTCATTTAGAAGCTGTCTGTGTGCTGTCCTGGGGACGGAAACGGGCAGCCTGCTGTCTTCTGACCTGCCGGGTTCCTCTTTACGAGCTTTCGAAAACAAAGGCTACAGGGAAAAGACAATACACTATTGATGGGTACCTGCGGAAGATGCTGGAATGTTTGGCTCATTTAAGTTGGATGAGGCCCAAATCCTGGAGGCTGTTCTGGAGATTGGATGCTTGGAACAGTATGCCGGCTTTTACTGGGTGAGTCACTCTTGGGAGACAGAGAACTGTGCTGTTGGCGGTTTCGTTCTGACTTTATGACAACTCATGCCCTTCCTTCCTCACCCGCTTTATGCCAGCTCAAAAGAGCACTCAATACCTGAAGTGGAGAGAGGCCTGATTTCTCCTGATCGGCTCCTGGGAGGCGCTTGGTAGGACTTTCTTTGGAGATGGGGACACACTGTGGTGTGCGGAGGGTTGCTTTGTGAATTACCAGGCGCCATTACCGTGGGAACGAGTCACGGGGCTTTGAAGGTTTGGCATTCTGGAGCCCTTGGATGTGCAGCTGACCCGCAGAAGGAATGTTTCACCCTCGGGGCCGTTTTGGAGCTGGGGACGTTCAGGACCACAGCGCTGGGGCCTGCGTTTACTTTCGCTACCAACATACGCTCGGATGCAGTCTAGAGTTTGTTGGTAACGGGGCAACTCAGACCTCTTGTCCAATAAGCCCAGATCTTACTGGTTTTCCCATGAGGGCTCACGGCATCACATACAAACTAGAGTGTACATTCCAATGAATGACATCCTAAGAATTCAAGGTGGTCACGAATGGACCATTTTGACCCAAACGGTCACGACGGTTCCATGCTGCGTGTCCATGGCTATGGAGCGCAACACGGGCGTTGTGAATGATGAGGTGACCTGTGTGTGTTCAGCATGAAATAATGTTCCCGGCAAGCAGTGACAGGAAAAGAACAGTCATGGAACAACATAGAACAGAAGATGAGGGGGGGAAAAAAAGAAAAATGGAAAACAGTTAAAAATAAAATCAAGAAATTTCTGTTGAAAGGTGGTATGGCAAAGTGGTCAACGGTGAGGGTCAGAGGCAGACTGTCTGAATCCGACCTGTTCCACCGCTGGCTAGCCCTGGCCCTCTCTGAGCCTCAGTTTCTCTGTCTGCAAAATGGGGTAATAGTAACACCCTTGGGGGATTTTCGGGCGCCGTCCACCAGGATCTGTTTAAATAAAGGAATCCAGCCCTTTGGAAGGGTGCCCACCACCCCTACCTGTGATTATCACCTCTGCATTGGGGGTGGGGACCAGGAGGGCAAGGATCTCCTTCCCACCACATTCTGGAAATTTTGGAACTTCTCAGCATCAGTACATGTGAGTTATATGTATACGTTTTTAATAATAATAAAAAAAGAAAATGAGTCATGCTATTTGTAAAGGGTTAATATGCTGGACATTTTCAAGATGTCCCGACCCCACTGAGGGGCCGTCCTGCAGGTTGCGGGGTTGGGGTAGGGGATGGAGCCCAGGACAGCTCCGCCCCATGGGCAGGGTCGTGGGTGGGGGCCGGCCGCCTGGCAAAGGAGAGAGGGCCCCCCACCCCCGACATTTATCAGAGTTGGGTGGGGAGATGGCTTTGCTCTTCAGAGCCCCTTCTCATGCTCCCTAGTGGCTTTAGGACTGAAGGCCTTTAGCCAAGCAGGTTCCTTCCTGCCTGGTGTGATGAGCTGAGATTAAAGGCTCTGTTGACGCACAAAGGAGTAATTCCATCTGGAAAATTCCGTGGCATGGAGAGGCTTGCCAGGCCTTTCGCGCAGGGGCCTGGGGATTCCTGAGGGTTCATGAAGAGCTCAGAGTGGTGAGGCGGAAAGGGGCCTATTTGGTTGTGTGGTTAATTTTTATGGAGCTAGACGTTACTACGCGCCAGGCCCCATTCTGGGCAACGACGACAGGGCCAAGAGATGAATGAATGAATGCGAGCATTCTAGCTAGTTGTGAGTTCTACAAAGGTGATCAAAAACTTGCTGGGGTCGAATGTGACCGAGTGTGGGGCATGGGGGAGCATGTCGCCTTTCAGCTGTGTGCTGGGAAGTCGTCTCTGAGGAGGTGACATTTGCACGGAAATCTGAATAAAAGAAGGGAGCCAGCTCGAGTGTCTACGGGAAGAGCGTTCCAGCGGAGGGCGCAGCAAGGCGCCGAGGCTGCGGGGGGCTTGGCAAGTTCTGGAAAGACCAAGGAGGTCGGTGTCGCTGGAACCGGATGGTTCGGGTGAGGTGGGGGGAAATGGTGGGAATGCAGACTTGTTTGGAAATGCGGTCTGTGCAGACGTGATGAGGTCATTAGGGTGGGCATGAATCCGGGGTGACCAGAGTCCTTATTGGAAAGGCGGAGACACAGGAGAAGGTCGCGTGCAGACGAAGGCAGGGGTGGGGAGGACGCAGTCACGGCTAGGAACACCTGGCGCCACCAGAGGCTGCAAGAAGCAAGGAAGGTCCCTCCCCCACAGCCTCTGGAGGGAGTACGGCCCTGCCCACACCTTGGTTTCAGGCCTCTGACCTCCAGAACTGTGCTCTAGGCCCCTCAGCTTGGGGGTGGGTGGGGGTGTGGAGGGGGGGATTTGTTATAACACCCCTAGGGTGCTAACACAAGCCCTTTAGCAGGGGAAGGTGCTAAGGGCCCCAGGGGTGCTATGGCTGGACGCAGCCACACAGCAGGCCAAGGTCACAGTCAGGCCTTGAACTTGGCCACAGCTCGGTGCCAATCCAGTGCAACTGCCCCTCTGTCCTCACCTGTGCCTTCCCTGCTCTGCGGGGTTAGGGCTTCTCCCTGGCTCTGGGCATCTTGTCAAATGCAGGTTCCGGCTCAGTCGCTCTGGGGGCCGGGGGCCCAAGCCTGGCTCCCACCTGAGGCCGACACCCCGGGTCCAGGGACTGGGCTTTGAGCAGCAAAGTACTTAAGGGTGACTTAGTTGAGACCCAGCCACCATCCACTTCTATCTGACAGACCATTATTTTGTTCAGTATTCATCCCTCAGGGACAATGACGCAGACCAGCTCAGGGGTGAATCCCAATTAATTTAGCCGGGAGTCAGCAAACTGATTTTCTGTAGAGTCAGATAATAATTGCTTTAGGCTTCATGGGCCAGACCATCTCTGTTGCAACTCTTCAGCTCTGCCGTTGTAGCACGAACTTAGTCCTATGTAAAAAAAAAAAAAAAAAAAAAAGTATGTGGCTGTGTGCTGATAAATCTTTATTTACAAAAACAGACTTGGGGACGGATACACTGACCCCTGCTCTAAGCCAATCCATGGCTGCCCTATGCCCCTTGTCAGGGGTCCACGTGCCCCAACTCTACCAATGAGATGTGAGGGGGACTCCGCTGGGAGTCTATGGGGAATCTTTCCTTGCTCTTTAAAAAGAGAGAAACATGGGGACCTTGGGTGGCTCAGTCGGTGAAGCGGCCGCCTTCAGCTCGGGTCATGATCTCAGGGTCTTGGGATCGAGCCCTGTGTTGGGCTCCCTGCTCAGCGGGGAATCTGTTTCTCCCTCTCCCTCTGCTCCCCCCCCCACTTGTGCATTCTCTCTCTCTCTCTCTCAAATAAATAAATAAATAAGATCTTTAAAAGAAAGAGAGAGAGAGAAACACGAGGAAGAGATGACTGGCTCATCTTGGGCTGCCCTTTGTCCTGGTGGGGTGTGATGACTGGATCTGCTGCAGCCATTTTGGGACCTTGAGGGGAGTCATCTACATTGAGGGTGACAGAAGGCAGACAGGGAAAGACCCTGGTCCTGACGCCACCACTGACCTGCTGAATCAACCCACTCAGAAGCTCCTTCATCATAGGACTTCTTATGGAAGATATAAACCTGCACCATTACTAATGGTGTTTGAATAGGAGTTTTTGTCTTATTTGCTGTCCAAGACATCTTGACTGATACAGCCTCCTCCAGGTGCCCCAGGCCGTTGAGCTGCTAACCTCCCCTTCCCCAAGTTAGCACGCTCTTCCTTAGGCCCTGCAGGCAGTGAACCATGCGGAATTGGGAGTCTAGATTTGGCTCCCTGCCCCAAATCTGTGTGACTTTGACCAAGACCGTGGCCTTCCATCTGCAAAAGGAGGAGAAAGCTACTGGTCAGACAGGTTTGCGGTGAGGTCCTAGGCAGGTAAAGTAACAAGAACAAGGACAGTGATTGACAGAGTCAGGGGTCCACCCACACATCCTGGCTCTCTCCGGCAACTCCCAGTGCCTTGCTCCTAACTGCCTGCACTCTTGCTTAGGCTCTGTGTCCAACTCTTGTGTTGCTGGCAGTGTTTTGGCCCCCTGCTCTAACTGCTTTGTGCTCATTGACTGATCTGATTCTCCTAACGCCTCTCCGAAGTGACTGTTATCCCATATTGCAGAAGGGAAAACTGAAGACCAGAGAGGCTGAGTAACTTGTCCAGGGTCACACAGCTTGTCTCACTCCAGAGTTTGTGTCTTAACCATTGTTCTGTACTATGAGTTGGAGTTCTGGGGCCAGAAATCCTGGGTTTGAACATGAACTGTGACCCTAGGCAAGTACTGTTGCCCCTTTGGACCTCAGTCTTTCATCTACTAAATGGGCTACAGGAGAATTAAGTGAGTAACATTTGTGAAAGGTAAGGACACAATACATATCAGCTGGAATTAGTTATTATTGAGAGGGATGTATCTGAGCCGGCTTCGCCCTGCAGGGGTGGCGAGTGGGTGAGGAGCTCTCTGGCCCCCAGGGGACCCCTGTGGGAGCAGAAGGGAGAGCTGGCCAGCTGTGCCCCAGCCCACCAGTGCCCAGGAGGGCAGGACGGGCCCACGCAGAGGAGGGGGAGCGAGCCCCGTTGCCATGACAGCAGCCTCCAGCGCTTTCCCAGCTGTCTGAGGAGCCTGTGGGGTCCCCACCCACCTCCCCCGCTGAGGGCAGTCAGGTGGCTGGGGGGGGCTGCGTACCCAGGGGCCACCTCCTGGTTTGCAGCTGGGGCGGCTTCCGCTTTGAAGCGCACTCAGGTATGACCCAGGAGGGCGGCCACACAGGGAAACCTCTGGGCTGCCCTTGAGTCCCCATGAGCACAAAGAGTCTCCCACAGACCGGAGGGGATGCTCCCTGAGGCTGGCAGGCGAGGAGGCAGGAGCAGGCGAGCTTTGAGCCCAGCTCGGTCACTGTCTAGCTGGGTGGACTTGGGCAATTTACTTTCTCTCTCCGGGGCTCGGTTTCATTGTGTAAGAGAAATAAATAACAGTCATGAAACGGCCGGACAGAACCTGCCCTTTAGGGTCCCTGTCGGCAGGGGCTCTGCTGCGATCCGTCCCTAAGTGCAGCCCTGACTTCGTGCACACGGGCTGTGTGGCGGCGGCTGTTTTAAGCACTTTGGGCACAAGCCCTGGAATCCTCCCTAATCCGCAATGTTATTCCATCAGTGTTGCTCCTATCTGACAAATAGGGAAACAGAGGCACAAGGAGGTTAAGTCACCTGCCCCAGCAAGGCCTCTGCTTCCCGCAGTCCTTCTCTGTTTCATTGAACAGGGGCCCTCAGATCACACCCAAGATGCATGAGCAGGCAATTATTGGGCACCTACTGAATGCAGGCATGGTTCTGGCCACTGGGGTGAAGTGGAGATGAATGAGGAGGCCAGGTTGGGACCCTTAGAAAGCAGCAGCAGACAACTCAGAGGCCCTGAGTTCTCTGCTTCCTTGAGGATTTCTTGATTCTGGCTTAAAGCGGGGGTCAAGTGTGCCCCACAACCTCTGTCCCTGGAAGGGGCAGCAGCTAACAGCAACGACGGCAAACTCGGCTCTTGGGGTGTCCGGCCTGTCTCTTCGGCCTGTCGGCTTCTTTAGGGGAAATTATTAGGTCAGATCAAACTTCCAGTTCCCTGCCAAGTTGTTTGTGCCCCCCCCACTCCAGCCAGACGTCCCCTCCCTGCCTCCTTCCCAGGGACATGTGGATCCTCACGGTGGCACGAGGGAGGGGCTCAAGTCCTAGGGCCGCCCTGGGGTCTCTGCTGGGCTGTGCCGGTGGGGCTGGTGTCTGTGCCCTGGGCACCGGCAGGCCCCGGAGCTGGGGTTCATCCTGCCCGTGGGGAGAGCACGCAGCAGAGAGCACTTGGGTTCACCCCCGGCTCCTTCCGGACCCCGCTCCTCCCAGATCTCGGCTCCTGGCCGCCGCAGCCAGGCTCTGGGACCTCGGGCAAGTGCCTCTCTGAGCCTCAGGTTCCCTGTCTGTAAAATGGAGCTGGAGATCCCCGCTCGGCTGAGAAACCCCCCATCCTGTTCTGTGGATCTGAAATAATGCAGAGAAAATGCTTTATAAACCAGAACCCCATCCTTGCGACTCACTTCTGTCCTACCTTCCCGGCTCGCCCAGCGTGGAGTGGCCGAAAAACCCCAGCGTGGAGTGGCCGAAAAACCCCAGCGTGGAGTGGCCGAAAAATCCCAGCGTGGAGTGGCCGAAAATACGTGAGTGTGAGACTCTCCTCCTCCTCTCCCTTGTACTTCCCCTCCCTCCCTCCC
>LNAC01000056.1:4039508-4053768 GCA_002007465.1 Ailurus styani | reverse complement strand
CCTCGCCCTCCCTCCTCCTTCTTTCCCTCCCCCTCCTTCCTCTTTCCTTCACTCTCTTCTTCTGGCTTTTACAAAAAAGAAATCCTGAGCTCAGAGCAGTGGTTCCGCCCCGTAGTGGGTGATGGAGACCCCAGAAGACAGCTCGGCCCTCCGGCCCTCCGGAGCTGCAGGCAAGCGTGAGGAGGGAGCATTATTCTCTGTAATGTCGTGGTCATCCTCAGCACTTTTCATGTTCAAAGTGCTTCCTTGGCGCTAAATAATTAATTCTCGCCACGCTCCCGTGTGAGGGAATAAATAAATGTCACTTGTACGGGGTGACTAAGCCTACGGGGCGTCAAGGCTGACAGCTTCCGGCGCGGGCGCAGAGGGGTCGGCTGGGGACAGCATGCAGAGGCTCAGCCCTGGGCCCCAGGCTCGGGAGAGCCCGGCCTCTCCCGTGCCTTCATCTTTCTGGCTGCGAAATGGGAATCATCCTGGTGCTCACGTCCCAGACTTACTGGGACAAGTCCAAATGCAGCTTCCCAAGCACAGGTGGAAGTTGGGGCCGAGGCTTCCTGCCTGGGGATGCCCACTGCACCCCCACAACCTCAGCGGTCTCCTTCCCCAGGCTCCTCCCCTCCTCACCCCTGCCCTGCCCAGGCTCCTCTGCTCCAGCCCAGGGACTTCACTCCCCAGGGCATCGGGCATGCGGATCCCATCCATCCCACTGTTCTCTTCCCCTGGGAGCCTGAGTGCTGGCTCCTCACTCCATCCAGGTCTCTGCTCCAGGTCACTTCCTCCGAGGAGCCTTCCCTGACTGCCGCATCTAAAATGGTCAAATGGATGACAATGTCATTGTCTCTCCCCTCACCCCTGCTGGGTCAAGTACTCACTATTGCTCATCTGGCCCCCACCCCTGGAGGCCATGAGCTCTGTGAAGCCAGGGACCCTGTCCTTGCTCAGCACTGCATCCTTAGTGCCCAACACACAGTAGGTAGTTAACAAATCGTTTGTTTACGGCTGTGTTCCCAGGGCCTAGAACAGCTCCCGGCACATAGTAGGTGCTCAATAAACATGTGTTTGGTCCCGGATGCCATCCGCTGACACAGAGTAGATGTATAACATGTATTTGTTTTGTTTGTGGCTAGATCTCCGAGGCCAAAGGTGCCTAACACATAGTAGGTGCTCAACAAATACTTGTTTTGTCCTCTATTGTGTCTCTAGTGCTTAGCAGTTAGTAGGCACTGGGTGTTTAGTGAATGAAAAAAGGCGGGGATAAAGTCGGATAAAGGGCTCTACTCTCCCCCCAAACCCAGACGCTTCCAGAACAGAGATGCCTACATGGCGACCCAGGGGTGGGGACTGAGAAGGGGTGGCGGCAGCTGGGCACAGCCGGCCTGCCTCTGCCTGGCCGAGTGTGCACGGGCCATCTCGCTCTGAGGAGCAGCCCCCGGCCTCCCAGGCAGCACACGGCTCCACCGCGCTCCGTCGGCTTTGCGGAGGCTCGCCCCAGCACCGGGCCTGGCCACGCCGGGAAGCGGGGGGCTGCAGATGGCTAGCCATCTGGCCGCACAGAAGGCTGTCTGGGCCGGCGCCCCCGCACAGGCCCACGCTGTACTTCCTCTTCCTCTCTGTTCCGGGGGGGCCGGGGGTGGGGGAACTCCAGAGCCGGGGGTCCCTGTGGCCTCCCCAGACTTCTGGGTCTCATCGGGCCACCCTGGGATGTGTCGAGTCTGCACCTGGCCCCAGGGTGCAGGATGGACTGGGCTGTGGGGTGTCTAGAGGGGCGTGGCCAGGGCATGGGGGCGGGGCCAGGTGGGCGGTGAAGACAGGCTCCTAACCACCCCCCCATGAGGCCAAACAGCTGACTCCCCCCCTGGCTGAGACCAGATGGCGCTGGTGTCCCCACCCCCGCCCCGAGGCCTCAGTGCAGCAACAGAGCCTTCAGAGGACAGGCAGGCAGGACCCGGGGACAGAGGACACGAGTGTGTCTGCGTGCACGTGTGTGTGAGTGTGTGTCTGCGTGTCCGCGGACGGCTGGAGAGAGATGGCACGTGGCAATTTCCCGGATCGTGCATTTGAGTGACTCACCGTTTGTGGTTGAGTTCACGGTGCGTGCGCGTGTTGGTGTGAACCCCTCCGCGTGTGAGCACACACAGCGCTGACTGCACGTGTGCCTGTGCGGGACTGCGTGTGCCTCCCGCAGACGTTTCTGCAGGTTTTCTAGTTCCCGGCAGGCCTCTGTGTGGGGTCCCCGCGGGGCTGGTCTTCCTGCAGGTCTGAGTGGCATGGATTTGTGCACGGGCCAGCAGGAGGCCTGCCTGGGCACGTGTAAACCAGCACGTGCAAGAAGCCGGTGTGTCTGGTCTGTGTGCATCTGTGTGTGTGCGTGCACGCATGTGTACCATGTACTGCACATGTAGCCGTGGATTTATGGACATGTGAGTGTGCATGAGTCCATGCGTGCGTATGTTTGTACGTGTACATTTGTGTTTAGGAATGCGCGTGCATACGTGCCCGTGTATGTGTGTGTGGGGGTGAATGTGTGTGTATAGCCTCATTGGAGCATCGACATTGGGGCCAGGTCACTTGGGTTCACATCCCAGGACTGCCACTTACTGGAACATGTGACTTTGGGCAAGTCACTTTCACACCTTGGATGTGGTAGGGCAGCGCAGCTCCCGTGTGAGCCCCGGAGATCTTGGGCTCTCCCTGGGGGTCAGAAATGGGTTTAGGGAGTTAAGGAAGATTTTCTTAAAGCAACATTTGAGCTGGGTCTTGAAGGATGAATAGGAGTTCAATCAGAGGAAGTGTAGGAGAACCATCCAGGCAGGGGCCTAGCATTTAAGAAGTCGCTGGTTCTAGGCTGGCTGCGTCTTCTCTTCCCTGGAAAGCCTCCCTGCTGGTCTCTTACCCCCTTTCTGAAGTGCATTCTCCACTTGGGCCAGATTCCTCCCCTTCTTCAAGACCTTGCCCTTGGCTTCTCTGTGCCGTCATCTTTGCTCTCCAGAGGCTGCTGGGGGCTGTTTTACAAAGCTGCCTTCCTCCCTTGCTGCTCCTCACATGGATTAGGAAGGTGACACCCAGCGAGGCACAGAGGTCTGCTTGAGGTCACAGAGCAGAGCCCGGAATGGAATAGTGTCCCCAGGTCTGGCCCAGGCTCTGTTAGGGGCCCCCAGGGAGCGTCTCTGGTTTGCAAAGCTTAGCTCAGATTTGGAATTTAAACCCAGCCTGTCCTTTGACACACAGGGTAGAAGCAATACTCAGATGTCATTAATGGAACACATTCGTTGGGGCACCGTGTGCCTGGCCCAGGAGACACAGCAGGGACCAAGGCAGAAGCAGCTCCCTTAGGAACCGGCAGCTTGGACCATCGGCAGCCCAGTGGCCTCGTGGGTCCTCACCCGAGGGAGCCAGGAGGGTCAGAGTCAGAGAAGATGAGACATGGGAGGACAGAGCGATGCGGGGCCCCCAGCCAAGAGAGGCAGGCTTTTCTAGAAGCCGAAAAGGCAAGAAAACCTTCTCACCCAGAGCCTCCAGAAGGATCACAGCCCTGCTGACACTGAGGGTTCCGACACAGAGGGTTCAGCCCCGCGAGGCCGGTCGGCTCCTGCCCTCCAGAACCGTGAGATTCCTGGGTGTTGGCTGAAGCCGGGGTGTTTGTGCTCATTTGTCACAAAAGCTGCGACCACTTAAATTTAAATGTAATGAAATTGCAGATTCAGTGGTGTGCCCGCCCCCCAACTGTCACAAACGGTTGCCTTAGAACTTTCTCGGACATTGGGGAGGCCAAAGCCCTGGATGCAGCCTGTGGGCAGGGCCGTGCTCCCTCTGGGGATTCTAGGGGAGGAGCCTTCCTGCGTCTTCCTGTGGCTTCCTGAGGCTCTGGCTTCCTCGGTGTCCCCGGGCATCACTCCAGTCTCTGCCACCGACCTTTCCTCTGGGCATCACCGTGTCCAAACTTCCCTCTTATAAAGACACCAGCTGTTGGATCGGGGTCCCCCAAATCCAGTGTGACCTCATTTTAACTTGATTCCATCTGCATAGACCCTATTTCCAGGTAAGGTCACACTCACAGGTAGACATGACTTGGTCTCAGTTTGGGGGACGGGGCGGAGACACCAGGTAAGGTCACACTCACAGGCAGACATGACTTGGTCTCAGTTTGGGGGACGGGGCGGAGACACCAGGTAAGGCCACACTCACAGGCAGACATGACTTGGTCTCGGTTTGGGGGACGGGGCGGAGACACCAGGTAAGGCCACACTCACAGGCAGACATGACTTGGTCTCGGTTTGGGGGACGGGGCGGAGACACCAGGTAAGGCCACACTCACAGGCAGACATGACTTGGTCTCGGTTTGGGGGACGGGGCGGAGACACCAGGTAAGGCCACACTCACAGGCAGACATGACTTGGTCTCGGTTTGGGGGACGGGGCGGAGACACCAGGTAAGGCCACACTCACAGGCAGACATGACTTGGTCTCGGTTTGGGGGACGGGGCGGAGACACCAGGTAAGGCCACACTCACAGGCAGACATGACTTGGTCTCGGTTTGGGGGACGGGGCGGAGACACCAGCCAATGCTGTACAGGCCCTTAGCAATTACCCAGGGTCCTGGCGGGTGTGGCCCTGTGCTCCCAGGTGGCATGCTGCGTAATCAGGAGCACAGGCGTTAAGCTGGAGGTCGGGGTTCAAATCCCAGCTTCAACGCTAACTGGCTGTGTGACCTTCTGGGAGGTTACTTAACCTCTCTGGGCCCCATGTGGGCACGATAACAGCCTCGCCCTCTACCTCATAGGGCTGTTGAGCATTAATGAGATAGACCATGGAACCTCTTGGAATCGCCTCCAGCGTGCAGCGAGCCCAGCTCTGAGCCTTTGCTATCGTTGTAATGTATGATCTTGCCCAAATGGTGGGGAAGACCTGGGGTGATGCAGACCCAGCACTAAATAATGCTCAACAGCGAGAAAGTCAGTCCTTTTTTCTTTCCATTCTTCTGCCAACTTCAAGGCGAAGGTCTCTGCGGGGTGCTGATGTGTCTCTGAACCCAGGTAAGGCGGGCTGGGCGGCCTTTCCAATAAGACAGGACAACGTGTCTACCTCAGGAAACGCTGGGCGGCGGGATGGAAAGCAGGTGTCGCCGGTCCGCTCTGCTTCGTTTTGTTTATTTTCACGTTCGCCTTCCGTTTAGAGCAAGTGACAGCGGCTTTTCAGTTGTGGGGTGATCTAAGCTCTCCTTTCGATGTCCATTTACTGCCCAGAGAGAAAGCAAGGGGTTGACGTCAGGGAACTGAGAAGATCATAATTGTGGCCCGAGGGAGGAAGGGTCTGTCCCCGAGGGGCACGGGGGGGGGCAGGCGGGACTGGGTGCTGATGCCCCTTGGTGGGGGCAGGCAGCCGCTGGGCATTGAGGTCCCTCGAGGAATGTTCCTTTGTATGCGTCAACGATTTGATTATCTGGATTATCTTCTGATCTGTGTAGGCTCCAGCTGGGGACAGTTCACACCCAAGACCATCTCCCTTCTTTTTGGAGGTGACCTGCCTGGAGTAGCCGGACCAAATGGGAACCAGGAAGTCCCATGGGACCTGAGTTAGGGGACCGGGGGCTGAATGGCACTGAGAAACGGGGGATGCCTCCTAATCTCAGCAACAGGAAATTCTCTGGCCCGGTTTATGTAAGCGCTTAGCAAGTTCACTGTCAAAGGCTTAACCGTGCTCTCTCCCTTCAGGAGGTGACAAGTTCCATTCACAAGCCAGTGAGAGCGGGCAGGGCCTGAGCTTCTGGAAGGGCCAACACAGTGGGGGGGGGGGGGGGCGGGGGCTGTCATTTTGTCCTGGGAAATTCCTGGCAGGTGCCCGGTGGTGTGGCCGGGCCGGCTTCTGCCAGCAGCCACCGGCTGTGTGCAGCTCAGGGTACCCGGGGACCTGCTTAGTGGTGAAACACAACAGCCATCATTGTATTGTCATGTCCCTGTTCTGGTGTCAATGGGGCTCAGCCCCGGGTTCCCGGGGGGGTCTCCCAGGCAGGTGCGGCCGCGGGGTGGCGGGGCTCAGGTCCGCTCCGGGATCGCCCATGCACACATCTCACAACTCTTTCGGTTGGTGTTGGCTCTCGGCTGGGACCTCAGCCAGGCCTGTGGCCTCCATGGGTGGCTTGGGCTTCTTTGCCGCATGGGGTCTCCGAGGAAATGCGTCCCAAGAGGATCGTCCCAAGAGGATCGGGGGAAGCTGTGTCGCCTTCTGTCATGTAGCCTTAGGCGTCCCACCATGTCACCTCCACCACAGCCACAACCCTAGACAGCAGGAGGGACAAGGACACATTGTAAAGTGTTTGTGAAAGGAGAGAGCTGGGGGCCGCCTTGGAAAGTGCATGGCCATCCCCACCTTTCCGGCCCAGATTCTTCCCGGCCTCTGATTCTGCGGCCCTCCAGCAGGCAGCTGCTGAGTGCCAGGTGCTTTCACATGAATGCCGCTCGCTCCCCTTTGCGGCGGATCTGCCATGTTCCCGTTGACAGGGGCAGGCTGTGAGGGTCAGAAAGTCAGAATTGTCCAAGCCTGTGGCCTCAGTGATTGAGTCAGGGAGCATCAGGTGACTCAATTGGGTCTAGTCAGAGGTAATCCCAAAACTGTGGCAGGCACCATTGGGAAGAGAGAATTTGGGAGGACTAACCACGGAATTCAGCTGGGTCTGCTGGGATGCCTTTTCCATCTCGAGGGCAAGGCCCACCTGAAAATGAAGCCAACATAAACAAAAACAACCACGAGACAGAAAGAAGCAGCACTGGAGGCCAGTGCTTGAGCCCCTGGATCCAGCCATACCTGAGGCTGGCCCTACCCTTGGATTTTGTTGTTACCAAAGCCAATCACTTTTCTTTTTTAACTGAAGCCAGTTTGAGTCGGAGTTTCTATGATAACTATGACTTTCAGCTTACAAAGAAGCAGAAAATAGTTTTCTCTGATGCCCTCCCTACAGATAGCAGCTCACAGCTTCTCTCCTCACAGCTTTTGGTCTCTCTGCTTTATGGGGATGGCCCCCTGAGTCTCACCAGGCCCTGTTGTGCTCCCACAGTCACTGGAAATTTCGTCACCAGGGCTTCACTCTTTTGGGTTCAGCACTACCCTCCTCAAACGATTGTTTTAAGATCTTGATCCCCTGAGAGCAGAACTCAGTCACCCTGGGCCGACAGGGATAGTTGGATGAGGGCAGACAGAGCAATGGGTAAGGAGTGACTGGGGACATTCTTGGAGACAGTCAGCTCGATGAAGAGACAGAGGGGGTCAGCATGGGCCAGAGCCTTGGCACAGCCCCCAAACTGCACCCTGTGCCAGGCGAGGCCCGTGATGGGTGTCCGTCTCCAGCCTGTCGCAGGAACTGGCACACCCCTGCTGGTGTGTGGATAGGACGGGGTTATTCTTCACTGTCGTGTGGTTTTCCGCTGCGTGGACGTACCACAATTCACTTACCTACTCCCCTGCGATAGATAGACGTCAGATAGTTTCCAGTAAGCCCCTTTTTAAATGTTAACAGATGGCATCTTATGCTAAGCAGGCTGAGAAAGCACTGGGGGGATGGGCTGGCTGTGTTTTATGTAGTACACGGTACAAAAAAGTGCGTACGGCCGCCTGGGTGGCTCAGTCTGTTGAGTGTCTGCCTTTGGCTCCCATCATGATCCCAGGGTCCTGGGACTGAGGCCCGCATTGGGCTCCCTGCGCCTGCTTCTCTCTCCCTCTGCCCCCTCCTCCTGCTTGTGTGCCCATGCCCTCGCTCTCTCTCAAGTAAATACAATCTTAAAAAAATACAAAATAAATGCGTAAGTATTTAAAATCAAGATTACCCAGGAGCAGCGTGGAGCTCGCTCTGACCCTGGGCCGCTTGAGGCCCGACTGGGGGGGAGGAGGGCTGGGTTGTGAGGTGAGAACCTCCCCCCCAGCTTTGCAGCGGGCCTGGAAGCTAAGCTCCCCTGCCCGCCCCTCCTTGGCCCTGGACAACAGGCCTTCTGGAAGCTGCTCTGGCCCCCGCCCGCCCTCAGCTGGATGGAGACATTGAGCCCAATTCATCCTGCCTTCAAAGGGCTCCTGTCTGATCCGGGCTCCCGGGTGAACCCCCAGCCAAACCCTCGCCCAGGAAAGCACACTGGGCCCTTGTTTAGCTGTTGGCTGCCTGCAGGAGGTCAGCCCGGCAGGATCCCTGGCGTAGCCTCGCGGCCTGGGGTGGGGGGTGGGGGGTGCGGCTCAGCGACCTGCCCCCCCAGCTCCGGGCCTGCACGGAGCCCCGGGCACCTGGGAGGAGGGAGGCCTCACATGGGGGGCCCCGCGTGCTTGCGTCTGCTGCCTCGCGGGAGGGGCCGGTCCCTGAGCTCGGGGTGCAGCTCACACCCCTGTCGGCCTCCAACTCGCTTTCTTCCTCCTGGGGCATGAACGGCTCCTGCCCACCCAGAACTTTCCTGTCCGCCATCTGTGCCTCCAGGCTGAAAAAAGAGGGTTCTTCTGGTAAGAAGCCAGTCTTGGTCCCTGCCCACGTTCACGGGGAGAGGATCCCCGGGGATCTGAACACAGGAGACGCCAGGGACCAGTGCGGGGCATCCCGGCGTCTACACATGGCTCCTTCTCCACCTCTGGGGCCCCCCAAAGGCTGTCAGGGTCCCTTCCCTCCCCCACTCTAGAGTCTCACCCACATTTTTATCTCCCGCCCGGCCCACTTCCTTCCGAGGGGATTCTCTTGCCACCTGGATGTCTCCAAGGGACGCCGACGTGACCCAAGACACTCCCTCCCACCCGAACCCCAGACCTCGGTCTCTGTGCGGCAGAGGGAACGCACTTCTAGAGCATCTCCCTGGGCTCCTGGGCGTGGTGGGAGCTGCCCTGTCTGGGGCAGGGCCTCCTGGGAGCTGGGACAGCAGGTGCTCCCCTTCCCCCGCCGGCCTCCCCGCCCATCGCCCTGCAAACAGGCCGCCTTCTCTGGGCCACCATCTGGTGGGCCTGTCCTGGCCCCCGAGAGCTCAGACTCTCTCCCCTGCCCCCCCGGAGCGCCTTCCCGGGGGTCAGCATGCTGTCCGGGCTGCCATTTCCAGACAGGTGAATGGGTGATGGGGAGATTTAGCGCCGTGCTGATTCACGCTTTTCACCCTGGGCCTGGAGGAAGCGGCAGACCCATGTGCTCTGCCTCCTGCGTTTATTTCAGACTTTCCTGTGAAGAGGCCTGGTGGGAGGAGGGCCAGGGATGGGGAGGAGGGAGAAAACGGGCTGCGAGCTCGTCCACCCACCAGAAAACTCGCAGAAAAAAACCGAGTCCCAGGAAATTGCCTTGCAGGGAGGGAGAGAGAGGAGCCCGGTTCTATTCTCTGGTTTCTAATAGGAGGCAGGAAAAGAAAATCATTCTGCAAATTAGCAGTCCTCTCTCCAGCGGGCTTTTTTCCCCTCTGCAAGCACGGAGGACGTGGTCCCTGTGTCCTGCTGCCGCGGGAGCGGCTCGTTAATTAAATGGACGAGCAGATGTCACCGTTCATTAGGCCGCGTGTGCAGCGCCGCAGACCCCGCCCGGCCTTGGCGCCTCGGCTTAATGACGCCCGGACCCCTCGAGGCCCCAGCCCTGGCCAAGAGCTGCACTTGCCCCCAGCTCAGCGGGACGGAGGTGCCCCCGCGTCCTTGTCGGCAGGGGCGCCGCCGCCCAGCGCCAGGTGATGGAGCCTTTTAATTTCCATCACGCTCGTCCATCGGAGCTCTGTTTTAAATCACTCTAACAGCAGATTAAAAATATATAAGCTGATGTTAGAGGACATCCTCAGTGCCTTTATAAATATCTTAAATCAAAACTTTGGCTTAATTGTACTCGGGTGGTTAGAGGAGGCTGGGTGGGGAGGGGCTGGGTCAGGTGAGCCCTGGTTGGCAGGGGAGGGGCAGGGAGAGGGGGAGCTTTGGGGGTCCGCAGGACCGGGAGTTCAAAATATCCATCCAGTCAGCACGTGATGATGGACTCCCCTCCCGACCCTCCACCCTCCTCACCCCCCACCCCTGTCCAGACCCCACGTGGAGCATGACAGCCCACAGGGGGAGGTCCCCCTTGAAAAAGTAATTGCACAAAATGACAACAACCATTACTGAGCATGTGCTATGTGTCAGGCACTGTTCCAGGCCCTTGACTTACAGTATCTCATGTAATCCTCCCAACAACTCTATGGGTGACTATTGCTTTCGTTTTACAAATGCAGCTAAGAGGGTTGGGGACTTGGTCAAGGGCACACTGTGCTTCAGTGAGAGAGCCAAGATTTGGACCCAGGCAGTCTGGCTCCACAGTCTGTGGTCATTGTGCTTTCCGCCTGATTCTCTCAAAGTAACAAGAGTCAAGACAGGAAAGTTCCCAGGGAGAGATGCCGGGGTGGGGGGTGGGGAGCATAACTGAGGCTTGACTTCATCCGGGGGACACAGAGGAGGCTTCCCAGAGCAGGGATGTGTAATGGGGACCTGATGGTGAGGAAGAGAAAGGCACAGTGAAATGGGAAGTAGGTGGCAAGGGAGAGAGAACAGCAAGTGCAAAGGCCCTGAGGTAGGTGCTTGTTTGCTATGTCCGTGGAGCAAAAAGGGCAACGTGGCTGAAGCTAGACCAAGGCCTACGGGCAGATGGGATCGAAAAGAGACCCGTAGGTTGTCCCTGCTGGGAGGGCCGCAACTGGGCCGACTCTGTGGTGCAGGGTGGGAGAAGAGTAGGGATATCCCAGACTCCCCAACGTTCTGATTCCACAGAATGGGGCTCTAAACAGAAAGGCAGTTGAATTCTAGAAGACTCCAGAGGATTCTGTTTCTCACCTCTCGCAGGAGTCTGCTGAGGTACCAGGAACAGCAATGATGAGGGGGGCCGATAATGTGCGTAGGTCTGGTTGACTGGCCAGCCTGAGAGAGGAGGGACAGACGGTGACCCGGGGGATGGCTGCCAGCGCTGGTCTCGGGAGCCGAGGCCTGCCGGTGAAATGTCTCCGAATCCCAAAATGCAGAGCCAGGATAGCCTCTGGTTGTCCAGCCCAGAGCGAGGCAGGAACACGAGTGACCTGGAGTCTGTGGCCACCCCTGTTTCTTGCTCCCTCACGAATCCTGTTGGCAACTCCCGAGAGATCCGCAGAGGCTGTGATCGCCTCCACCCCTCTCTCCACCCCTGCCCTCAGCCAGGCTCCCGCCACCATCGTCAGGTGCTTGGACTCACAGCCCTCCCTGCGGCTGCCCTCGCCCCTGCGGTCTTTTCTCCATGGAGCCGCCGCAGGGATCCTGCCAAATCTCAGGGCACGTCGCTCTCCTCACACACCTGCCATCAACTCCCCACGTCACTGGAGTAAAAGTCAGCCCTCACTTGGGTGGACAAGTCTGAACACAATCTGACACAAATCTTCCTTCAGACAACCAGCTAAGCTCCTCCCACTCTCCCCTCCCTCATCTCTGCTCTCCCTTGCTGCTTGGCCGTGCCTAGGACACACCAAGCCTACCCCAGGGCCTTTGCACTGGCTGTGCGTGTTTCCCAGTACACCCCTGGATTCCTGCCTCCTTCTCCCCTTTACCTACTTTTTATGTGAATATCGTTTTTCCTGGGAGGGCTGAGCCCCCTATTTAAAATTATGCCCACCTCCCATGCTCCCTCCCACCCGCCCTGCTGTATTTCTCTTCATAGCATTTGTCCCTGTCTGATGTATCTTTTATTTAACTTTTTTATTTTATGTATTGTCTACGGAGAGTGGAAGAGTCATGAAGGTGAGGATTTTTTTTTTTTTTTGTCTCCAGGGCTAAGGACAGCGCCTGCCCCCATGCAGAGGCAGAGTCTATATTTATGAATGAATGAGGAGAGGGGGTGCCCCTTCCAGGGCCAATGTCCGGGACCAAACGAGGATGCAGTCAGTGAACAGACAGCCTGGGGATGTCTCAGTGGGCCACACCCCACCCCTCCTGCTAGTCCTCTGGTGGGGAGGACCACGAGCATAGCAGTGGGGACCCCTGTCTCCTTGGTGCCTCGCAGGGTCTCCCAGCGTTGATGGGACGTGGGAGGCACACAGGTGGGCTGACCACCCCCCCCCCCGGGCCCCCGCACCTGTCCTCCTTGTTCTGGCTTTGGCATTTCCATGTTGCTCTGGGGACCATCTGTCTCCCAAATTCAGGCCAGGACAAGAAGGAGGGGTCCTACACACCCCACGTTCCAGGGCCAGTCAGCAGAGTGCATTCCTTTGCAGTGATTGGTTTGGGGATGACCATGTGACCTGACATGGACCAATGAGAGCCAGCCCTGCAACTTTTGTGCCAATTACTGGAGCAGAGAAGCTTTGTCTCTGTGGAGCTTGTTGAGTTAGAGGGATGGATAGAAGCTAGGTGATCCTGGGGGTGCTTCTGTCATCTTTTGGAGAGAGCTCGCAAAGGCAAACAGAACTGAGAGATGATGAGAAAGTGACTCTTAGCATCTTCGAGTCCCTAGATCCAGCCATTCCTGAAGTCACCATTCCCTAAAACTTTCCAGTTACATGACCCAATGAATTGGCTTCTCTGTTTATACTGGAGAGTATTGGGGTTTCTGGCACTTGCCACCCAGAGTCATGACCAGGCCCTGGCTCAAGAGATTGCCATCTATTGTTCAATCTCATTGTCACATGGAAGACTGGCACATGGTTCAGAGGTTTCCCAGAACCTGCCACGGAACCCTGGCTGGCTCTCTCTGCCTTGAGCTGGTGAACTTGGGGCAGTTACCCCTCTCAGAGGGATGCTGGCTTCATCACCTAGAACACAGGGTAATAACTGTGTTTGGTGTCCAGTGATGTTGGCAAATGATCTTTATAACCTCAGCACTTCTATAAAACCCACGATGGCCTTGGGTCCTGCACTTCAGCTCCCGTGACTCTTACCCCGAGGTAGTCACACTGGCTTTTGATTTGGTTTCTTGGACACAACAAACTCATCCCCACCCTCAGGGCCTTTGCACTTGCTGTTCCCTCTGCCTGGAACAGTGTCCCTGGAAATGTAGGCATGGCTGGATCCTACTTCATCTGCAAGGCTCAGTACAAATGTTGCCTCTTCCAAGAAGTCCTCCCTGACCTTCCCTTAAGGTCCTTACTTACCCCATCTCTCTATCTTACTCTCTTTCTAGTCCTTATCATATCTGAACTGTTTTGTGAATTAACATCTGTCTCCTCTTACAAACCCACAAATAGAAAACACAGGGAGATTGCCCTTTGCTGCATGTTCTAACCCAGCAGGCATACTGTAGGTGCTCAGTGAATCTTTACGGACTGGCCACGTAACCTCAGGCTAGTCACTTGCCCTCTCAGAGGCCACCTTCTTTTTCTCATCTGTAATTTGGTATCTTCATTCATGCCTGGCACTCAGGATCCAGTGAAATGAAGGTGGCTCTGTAAGCCCTCGGATTATGTTGCGATCATATTGGAAAATGAGGGCCGCTTATTAGGTTCCGGGCAGGTCCTTCCACCCTCTCTACAAACCTTCCACCCCTCCCCATCCCTAATCCAACCCTAAAGGAGGAATTCTCCCTGCCACACAGGCTTCAATCCAAGAGGGCTTCCTGGAGGAGGGGGCATTCTCTACCCAGCTGTACCAGCCCCTGGGGCTCCCGGGCAGGCTCCTAACTTTCCAAGCCTCCTCCTCCTCCCCTGTTACTTTCCCAAAGTCCACAGGCTTCTCCCCTGTAAGCCCTCAGCGCTGTTATCGCCCACCGCCCCGCCCCCCAACCCTGAACATTTTCTTCAAGAATGCAAGCATCGGTCAAGGGCACGGCCTCCTCCCCCTGCGTCCCCCGCCCCCTTGCCTGGGGAGTCAGACTCTGGGCCACGCCATCTGTCTGAAAACAATTAGCAATAAACGCCAGCACACTGGGGCTCCGGGTCACCGGGGGATGGAGCGGAGGGGGTTATAAATCCAGAAGGTTCCCAGCTGAATCAGCCTTCCTGTCCACGGGCCAAGAAAAAATCCTCCCGGCGGCCCCGGGGAGAGAGCTTCCCGGCTGCCTCTTGCGGGACGCAGGATGCTGGAGGGCGGCGAGGAGGCTCTGAGGGAGCCTCACAAAGCCCCGGCCTCGCTGGGGAGGCGGCGGGGACCATCTGGCGGAGTGCGGGACGCGTCCGGGCCAGACGGAGGAGCAGCCTTATTTGCTGTGTATTGTGTGTTCCGTTTCTGAAAACACTCCACGCATATGTTTCAAGTGCGTGGCTTGCAGCCAGCTGGGCCCCGGGGTGGGTGGGGTACTTCCGAAGTGAGGGGGGAGGGGGCCGGGCCTGCGCTCGAAGTCCCCCCCACCCCC
>LNAC01000056.1:4027519-4039357 GCA_002007465.1 Ailurus styani | reverse complement strand
TTCCCCCCTCTTCCCGCCTCCCCTCCCTTGGCCTGGGTCTAACGTTCCCCTGTTCAGGCTCTCCAGCCTTGCTCAAATGTCACTTCCCCTTAGAAGAGAAGGGGACCCACTTTGCCAAACTCGACTGAGTTTATCTACATGAGGTTTGGCTCAGTGAGCTGTTTTTTAATTTTGGTAATTTGAATAAGTTGCTAGTGTATAAAAGCCAGGAGATTCTACATAAAAATCTGGATGTTCAGCTTCTTTAGAAAAAATCAAAAAGTCTGGCCAGCCTATGCTGTCAGCAGCGCCACAATCAGCCCGGGGTAGGTAGGGAGGAGGTGGGCGGCTGCCCCTTTAGTCGGCTCCGACTTCGCCGCTCCCATCATTTGCTCATTCATCCACTCATTCAAAAGCACTGGGACCTGTCACTGTGCCTGAGTCTTTGTGGCATTTAGATTCTCACAGGGGAGACAGACGCTAAGCCCTAGACCAGTGCATACAGAATATAATGTCACATGGTGGTAAGTGTTACTAAGGAAATATATAGCAGGGAAAAGGAACGGGTGTGGGAGGGACTGCTGGGGAAGGCAGACCCATCAGGCCTGAGTAAGATGGAGGGGCCCCAAGACAAAGAAAGATGTTCTTGCTGAAACAGCAGGTACAAAGGCCCTGAGGCTCGAAATGGTTTAACGCGTGTGGGGAGCAGCAAAAAGGCCAGTGTGGCTGGACGGGAGGGATTGAGGGGTGGCCAGGCCTCCTTTGGAATAGATAATCCGGACAGACCAGGCTCTGGGGTACCCCAGGTGGAGCCCTGTTGCTGTTTTAGACTCTGGGCCATCCACGCAGTGAATCCTGGGAGATTCTCCCACCTTTGAGGACGCCAGGTGGTTTGATCCAGATTCTCAGCCTCTTCTGGACCAGCTTTGGGTGGTCCTGGTTTGGGGGTGGGGGTGGGGCTTCCCCAGAGCCAGTGCTCCTTGGTGGTTAAAGCTCCAGGCGCCTGCGTTCTGGTCCCCTCTCCCGACGCCCCCACCCCTCCCCTCGGGCAGGGACTTCACCTGTCAGCCCGAGTCTCCC
The DNA here is from genome assembly GCA_002007465.1 of Ailurus styani. Lineage (NCBI taxonomy): Eukaryota > Metazoa > Chordata > Mammalia > Carnivora > Ailuridae > Ailurus > Ailurus styani. The sequence goes on along the minus strand of LNAC01000056.1, from coordinate 4,038,298 downwards.
CGTCTGCAAGGTGGAGTAACTGGAACCCACGTCTGGGGGTTGTTGTTCTATTAAGTGAATGCCTGTGTGCACGTCGATGCAAAGAGTACCTATGCAAAATGTTGAGACCCGTGCCCGGCACACAACAAAGTGTAACTTAGCGATTTCGGTTTAAGGAGCCAAGGAAAATTATTGTTTAAGGGAGCAGCTCTCCAGCGTTTTGGACTCTGGACGCTGCAAAGCTTGCAACTTATCAGGGTCTTTGTTTGACGTGGGTCTGATTATTTGGTGTTTCTCCAATTAGAGATGGAAATTAGTAAATTTTAAAACACGCATTTATTAATTCATTTAATATGCTCATTACATGTTAATGTCAAGAACGTATCCTTATAAAAAAATAACTTTCCCCCCCAAGAAGTCAATGGGAAGAGCGGCATTGTTTTACTTTCGGGCAAATCTTAACGTTCACAGTCAGAGTTAGTTCCGAGTGTCTCTTCTGCACCCAGCCCGTGGTGATGTGTAATCTTAGCTGAAGAACAGGAAGGAAGGCTGGATTACCAACTTGGGGCAAATAAAGGAAGACCCTTGGACACCCCCCCAAAAGGACGTCAGACTCCCGGGGTCCTCGGTCCATGTTTTGAGAAGCACTGGTTTAGGGGGACCCCCCAGGCTCCTGAGGGAGCGTGAAGCTGGCTGTTTCCCTGGTGCAGAATGGGGGCAGGGCTCCCAGAGGCGCTGGGACCTGGCAGGATGGGGGGGAGGTGAGGCCCAGACCAGGGAGGCCCAGATGGGAGGGACGTGAGGCCCAGAAGCACAAGGCCGGTGGGTGAGGCAGCCGGTAAAGGGGGAGTTTGAAGCCGGAATGCCGTGAGCCCTAATGGGGGAAGGTCACTAACTGCCTTGGCTTGCTCTGCATTGAGCGGTTCCTGGGATATGGGGTGCTGGGTGCTATTCCTGAGACAGTCCTGAGCAAGTCAGTGTTCTGCTACCCTATTTCCCATCCCAGATCTGGGAGGGTAGAGGAAAAGAGGGTTTCGAAGAAAGCCCCAAAGTGCCCCATCCATAGGGGCCGGCTACATCTTCCCCTCCTTGGAGCCCAGTGAAGCAGATCTCCTGGCCAGAGTAGGGGAGGTGGCCGCAGGGGCTCATAGGAGCAGGCACGGCCATCAGGCTCACCAGAATGACCTCATTTGTTTATCCCAGGATTGTAATAAGATGATTGTACCAGCCGATGGGGGAGGCAGCCCAAGCCAGAGGAAGGGGGCATTTCACACCTGTCCACACACCGGAGGGGTGGACAGATGGACCTGGGTGACTTAGGGGGCTCAGCCTCCTGGCTGGGATCAATCCTTATACAACCAGACAGCGTGGAACCCTGCCTTGTTGAGCCCAAGGTCCTCGGGGGGCTGATAGCAAAGAAGTGACCATTGACACCAGTTTCCACCTGGAATTCCCTGAAATGCTGACCTTATTCACCATGATTGGCACAACCGTGTGTGGAGGAAACCAAAGGAGTTTATCTGGGGTCAGGTCTGCTACTTCCTGGCTGTGTGTCCTTGGGTAACTTGCCTAACCTCTCTGAACCTGTTTCCTTGTTTGTGTATAACGGTGTGTTTAGTTTATATTCTTGTTACTTGGTTTATTCTCTCTCCTTTGACCTTCTCAAAGGAGAGAGAGAGGATTGCTGGTTTTTTGTTTTTAGGGCTTTTTGTTTTGTTTTGTTTTTTACATGAGAATGGAGTTTCAGAGAGGCGAGAGTGGCTTGTTCAGAGTCCCAGAGCTCTAGGGTGAAACTGGGATTTGAACGTGACTTTGCCAGGCTAATGCCCATCTCCTTCCCTAGCAGACCTAGGTTGCTTGAGAAGGTGAGTAAAATGAAGACACACTATCAGGGAGATGATTACCCCTTGCTTCTCAAACTGTGGTGCCAGAAATGCAGGATCTCAGGCCCCACCAGAAAACCAGATGAATTTTATCTTTCAACAGTCTCCCCAAATGACTGGTGTGCACAGTAAAGTTTGAGAAGCACTGGGCTAGATCGAGATTTCCTGGAGTATGTTCAGGGAAATGAGAGTAAATGTGATTGAAAGAAAAGTTACTGAGGGGAGGAGGGTTCGTGCCCAGATCTATCTGGGAAGAGCAAGATTAAACAAAGAGAGAATGCAGGCCTTATCAGGGCTTTTAATGTAGAACTGTACATTGTGTGTCTGGAGGAGATATATTGCAATTATATCACAGGAACAGTACATTTTAGAAACTCCTTGTGTTCTGCTGAATATACTGGGGAAACCTTGGGTCTTGGAGATCCTAATGATGAAATCATAACTCCTATGTATTCAACAATTATTATGCACCAGGCCCAGGGCTCCTCTACATGATAGCATGTGACTTTCATCCGCAAAGTGACCTCATAATTCAAGGTGGCTCCTGGAGCTCTAACCATCGTGTCTGCATCCCAGCAGCAGGAAAGAGGAAAGAGACTATTGTCCCCTGAGTCATCCTCCTTTGAGGAGTCTTCCTGGAAGTTCCACTAAACACTTCTGCCTTCATTTACTGGCCAGATTTAGCCACAAGGAAGGCTGGGAAAGGTCACCCAGCCAAAAATTCAAAATCAAAATGTCCTTTTTAGTTTTTTCTGCTCAGTTAAGCTTGAGAAATGTTGAGAAACACAAAGAGAAACAAGCTTCCTTACTCTAGGACTCTTCCAGGTGAATCAAGGAGCTACTGATAACAGAAGCCCTCGTTTGAAATGGCTTCCTTGAGGCAAGTTTTATTATCTCACGGCACATGAAGAGAGGGAGAGGGATGGCGTCGAGGCTGGTTGATTGGGCGACTCACCATTGTCATTGAGGATCTGGGCTCTTTCTGTGCTTGTGTTCTGCCATCTGTAGGCTCATCCCCTCATGGCACAAGATGGCTGCTGTTGAGCCGGACATCCTGTCACAATGTTCAGAGGCCAGCAGAGTGAATATCCTTTCCTCAGGGCTATGTGTAAAGACAAGGAAAGCTTCCCCACAGCCACAGGACACACCTCCCCTATTGCTAGAATTTACTGCATGATGTCGCCTAGGCCGATTGTGAACAAGGGGGACCTGGGGGGGGTCGGGTGCTGCCCCTAATTGGCTTAAATCATCACTGTCCCCATGGAGCAGGGGTGGGACCAAGTCATCCCCTGGACAAAATCAAGGTTCTGCCGGCAGGGAAGGGGAAGGGTTAGGGTTAAGGAAGCAAAACCAAGTCTGGTCATAGAGACCATGGTTGTGCAAACACATTCTGTGTAATCCCCACATGGAGGGAAGGTGCCCCAGCCCCTACCTGGAGAGCCAGCTCCTTGTGGGGAAGGGAACTGGATGGGGTGCGAGGCCAGCGCACTTGTGCCAAGTGGACTGGAGAAGAGATTGCATGAGATTAATATTCTCCCCAAGCTGCATGTTGGGAACACGGTACTAAGTACTTTCCTGATACCCAAAGCCCCACTTGTTAGGGTGGAGGTGGAGATCGGTAGCTCGGATCCCCCTCCAAGGAAGGGCCTATTGTCTCAGCTGTGGGCGTCTCTGTTGGCAGGTGGCCTCAACTGTCAGCTTCTCCAGGTCGCCCCATGGCTGCAGAGCTCCCTTCTCCGGGTCAGGGCCCTCCTGGAGTTCTCCTGGTCTGATGACCCAGCAGTTCCCAGCAGGGGGTCTTGGCTCCCCCCACCGCCGCCGGGGGACACTTGGCACTGTCTGGAGACATTCCTGGCTGTCGCAGCTGGGGAGGGAGTGACGCTGGCATCTGGTGGGCTGGCGATCAGGGATGCTACGATGCACAGACAGCCCCCCCAACAAAGGACGACCGGGCTGCAGGTGTCCGTGGTGCCGAACTGGAGAAGACCCCGAGTGCCGATGAAGACAGGGATGAAACCCTGGCAGCTGGGCCCCCTGAGAGGTCGCCGTAGCTCCAGAGCCCCCAGAGGGTGGGCACGGCTGAGCTGCCCTCTCCCTCTGCCTCTCCCGTGTCCCTTCCTGCCCTTCCACAAGGCTCATCTCAAGGGCACACTTTAATAGACTGTGCACTTCACCTCCTTCTCAGAGTCTGCACCCCTGGGGATGCAAACGGAGACAGTCGTTCTCCAGGAAAATTCTAGCAAGGCAAAAACTGGCTATGCATTTTGTAGGCAGCGAAAACTGCAAATCTCTGTCTCCCAAGATAACTACTATTCATCACCCATGGATGTTCATCCTGAGCTTTTTTTTTTTTTTTTTTTTTTTTTCTCCCCAGGCATCTGGTGGGTACCTGTTCTTTGTGCTGGCCAGCTTTCAAGCTGTTTCTGGTAACCAGGCCTGGCCTTCCCTTGGGGACCCATCTTCTATGCTCAGGCCACCAGGTTTGCCAGGACCTGACTCCTTGCATCCCACCTCCCCACCCCCAGAGATGGGCAGGGGACCCAGGCCTGGCTAATCAGCATAGTCCCACCTCCTGAGCTCTGTGATTGGTTCAGTAGTGAGCATGTGTTCCAAGCAAGGCAGGCAGGTGAGTGTCAGCCTGAGGAATCCGTTGGAAGTATTGAGAAAGAGGACTGTTTTCTGCTCTTGTTGCTTGGAGGGCAGGACAGGGACCTGGAGCTGCCTGGAGCCACCAGGTGGAGAGAGACTGCTCAAGAAGAAAACCAGAACAGAAACAAGCTAAGCAGAGAGATGGGGAGCCTGAGATGGAATGATGAAGATAGTGTGCCCTGGATCAAGCCACACCTGAAGACACACTCCTGTTTGTTTTTTTTTTCTCTTATTCGCCAAAACAGTAATTTCCATTTTTGGGGTCATCGAGTCCCTGTTATGAGTTGAATTATGTTCCTTCCCTCAGAATGATATGTTGAAGGCTCAACCCCAAGGATCCCAGAATTTAACTGTATTTGAGAATAGGGTCTTTACATAGGTAATCAAATTAGGATGAGGTTATTAGGATGAGGACTAGGGTGGTCCCTAGTCCTGTGTGACTGGAGTCCCTACAGCAAAGTGAAATTTGGACACGGAGACAGACATGCATGGAGGGACAAATATGTGAAGACGATGGGACGATGCCATATGACTGAAGTGATGTGTCTACAAGCCAAGGAAGGCCTAGGATGGCCAGCACACACCAGAAGCTCGAAGAAGCAAGGAAGGGTCTTCCTTAGGGTCATCAGAGCATGGCTTTGCTGACACCTTGATTGTAGACTTTTGGCCTCCGGATCTGGGAGGCAAGAAATTCCTGTCGTTTGAAGTCTCCTGGTTTCTTGTACATTGTCATGGCAGTCTAGAAACTAATATAGTCACTTTAGTTGGTTTCTGTCACTTGGAAGCAAGAATTGCGGTAGAGCAATTATTTTCAAAAATAGTAAGCTCCCTATGTGAAATATCAGAATCTGGCATTTTAAGTAGGACCCAGACTATTTACGTTGACTTTGCCTCCCTCCGTTCTCTTTTCCCATCAGCATCCCCGGTGCAGTCTGACCTTTGCAAGCCACATCCCACTCCCATCCCAGGAGAAAGTGTGATAATTTGGACCCTGTGGTTAGGTCAAATATGCTTTGGATTATCCTTGTAAAAGGTTTTTTCCCATGACGCTGTCCCAGAGCGCCATGAATACCACTGATATGTGAGGTTAAATAGAACACCAACTGTATTTTTTGCTCTAATGATTAATATTTTAATGTGTGTTCAAACATGGTAACCGGCTCATCCAACGTGAGATTTCACAAATAGCATCGTTCAATGTATCTGAGTGCCGGCGCTCACAGGGAAAAATGGGGAGAGTGTTTGGAGGGACAGTGTATGTATGAGGCTGGAAGCCGGGTGCATGTTTGGGAGATCAAGAAGAAACAGTGGAGGGTTCAGAGCTAGCAAGAGTGGGGAGCTGCTAGCATAGGACGTGGGGAGGAAGTAGTGCCCGGAACCCAGAAGGAGCTGTAGCTGTAGGAAAAGAGTGACCATCAGCAGAAAAACATGTTATAATGACAGTGAGGCAGAAGGGACGTGGGGGAAATACCCCAACCTCTCTCTCCTCCCGCCTGCCAGTCTTCCATCAGTGCCTCCCATTGGCTGAACCCAGCAGAGTGCAAGGGGGCCTGGGGTACTGTAGTCCGTGGGCTCAGCCCCCTGTGCACGAAGCTGGGAAGGTTTGGAGAGGCAATGAAAGTTCGCCAGAGGGGCGCCTGGGTGGCTCAGTGGGTTAAAGCCTCTGCTTTCGGCTCAGGTCATGATCTCAGGGTCCTGGGATCGAGGCCCGTGTCGGGCTCTCTACTCAGCGGAGAGCCTGTTCCTCCTCTCTCTCTGCCTGCCTCTCTGCCTACTTGTGATCTCTCTCTCTCTCTCTCTCTCTCTCTCTCTGTCAAATAAGTAAATAAAATCTTTAAAAAAAAAAAAAAGAAAGTTCGCCAGAATACTTAAAATGAGCCTATGCTAATGTAAATTTTAAGGAACCTGTGAAATTCCCTCCACCTCTCCCTCCCCCTGCCCTCTGGTCTGTCCTGATACTTCCCACTGGTCAATCCCAACCAGAGGCCGGAGCGGAGGAGGTCGGTGGATGCAGGTCCCGTGGGTCAGCCCCAGCAGGAACAGAGCAAGGGAGACTACAGAGTGAGATCATTAGGAGGAACCATCCTCATCGTATCACTGAGGGACCGGAGGAGGTCAATTTCCTTGCTTCGGGACATTGAGCGAGCAAGGAGCAGAGTCGGGATTTGAACCCGGGACCGTGTGGCTCCCGAGTGCCAGCTCTCCCCAGCGCACTGGAAGCGGGGCGTGCCCGGTGTGGGAGCCCAGCCACATGAGCACACGGCGCGCGTGTGAGTGCGTTCGCTGCTGCTTCGCACACCCACCCGGTGCCGTGCGCCTCGGCCCCCGGGCATGTGTTTCTGTGGGCGTTCTCTTTTTTCAGATCTCTGTTACCACCAGCAAGTTTCAAAAGCAGCCAGAGAGAGAGAGAGAGAGAGAGATGCAATGACACTTTTACTAAACAGGAACCATCTCCCACCATCTCCGCACGCTCGAGGTGCTTCTGTGTCTAATTAGGGGTTGTGTAGTTCGGGGTGTGAATGTGAAACACCAGGCTCGGCAGGCAGGCAGGCGGGGGCGAGGCAGACTCCCCGACTCCCGGGAAGCAGGGGCCCCTCTGTGGGCCCTGGTGGGGAGTGGGGGGCGTCCGCTTCTTGGATACCATGCCAGCCGAGCCGAGCAGCGGAAGGGCCACGTGAGCACTAATGGGTCCTCCGTGCAGCGCAAGGTGCCAAGGCCTCTTTTATCGGTATTAGCACCATTGATCCTTGAACCTGAGTGGGGGAGGGAAAGGATTTAATGCAGGCGAGGACCGGCTCCCTATGATTTCATTTCCTCTTTGCAGCAACCACCGCGCTCTGGTTACGCCCCGCAAAAGGAGAGAATCACCGTCGGTGGAGCTGGGGTCAAGGGCAGGTCCAAAGGTCTACACTAACAGTCACCAATGACAGGATCAGGTCCTGGTGGAAATCTTGGGTTGGAGTCCCAGTGCCTGGGTTAGACTCCCACCTCTGTTGTTTCTCTGCATTATGATGGGTGACTTACCTGCTCTGTGCCTCAGTTCCATCATTTGTAAAGTGGGAGCGACCACAGTACCCCCTCCAGGGGCCAGTGAGTGAGTGCGTGTAGAGGGCTTGGCACCTGCGGGGCTCATGATAGGTATGCAAGCAGCAACTCTTATTTGCGAACATTGTGGCCTCACCCTGGGATGGGACATTTGCTTCTCTGTCCCTCTGTCTCCAGAACCTCCCTGGCACCCTCCTTGGACACATCGGAGCGGGAATGTTTGTGGAATGAATTATCGATTGACTTGGAAAGCAATCAGATCCCAAGGCTGGTAAGGTAAGATTTAACTTCGATGGGGCTGGAGCTTCCCTAGGAGGTAAGGAGGGGCGGGGACCCTCCCGTGCAAGGGCTGGGAGGAAGGAACCGAGGCTTCCCACCCACAGCCAGTGAGGACCTGAGGTTTGCTGTCATAGGCTGACTTGGGTACCCCCAAATTCCTGGGTTGAATCCTGGAGCCCCGCGGTACCTCAGAATGGGACTGAATTTGGAAATGAGACCTTCAAAGAGATGATGAAGTTAACACAAGGCTGCTGAGGTGGCCCTGGTCCAACCCAAGTGTTGTTCCTGTAAGGAGAGGAAGTTATACCAGGGACGCAAGCACAGAGGAAAGGCCATCCAAGGACACAGTGAGAACACAGTCTTCTGCAAGCCAAGGAGAGAGGCCGGGAGAATCAGGCCTTGAGCAGGCTGGCGCCTTGATCTTGGACTTCCAGCCTCTAGTGCCGTGAAAGCATAACGTTCTGTCATGTAAGTCACCCAGGCCGTGGTGGTTTGTTACGGCAGCCTGAGCCGACTATGACACCTGCCAGCGCCGTTGAGCGCACCATCTCAGAAGCATCCCCTCCAGCCACGGTCAAGCCCTCAGGGGAGGCAGCCCTAGCCCACACCTCGCTGCAATCTCACAGGAGACCCCGGAGCAGAACCACCCAGATGTGCTGCTCTCGAATTCCTGACACATGGAAACGACACGACACAGATATTGATGTTGGTTTAAATCGGTACGTTTGGGGGCGTTCTAGATCTGCAGCAGAGGATAACAAATACACCTGTCGTGCGAGGGGCCACGTCTGGCTCCCAGGCTCGGCTTGACCCACGCAGCCCAAGGTCTGTAATGGACAGAGACACACAGCCTGCTTTTTCATTCGACAACTGCTTTATGCTTGGCACATAGTTAATGCTCAATGAAACACTTGTCGATGAATGAATAATGAACCCTGAGATTTGTAGGCACTCTCCCCCCCTCCCCCCACCCAGGCAGAAGGATACTTAATCAGGACTACTTTTTTTCAGGACCATTTTTAAAGTCCAGGAAGGGAAGACACCCTGAAAATTTCCCTTAGCAACTTTTCTAAACATCTAGCAACGCTTGATGTGAATTTTCCGCTCAGACGCAGCCCAGTTTGCATCAATTGCAGCTAAAACTCCCTTTTTTGGGGGGTCTTTTCTGGCTTTTTGTTTAATTCCTGTTACTTGTCAAGCAAACATCTCCTGAGAACCATTCCTTAGCCTCATCCTCGGGGGTGGTCATCAATGATGGATGGCACCTTGCCTGTGAGGAATGAGAACGGTCACCGGGAGTTAGGGGGCCTGTGTTCCACTTTCTTCCTGTTACTGGGGACTCCGCTTTCCCATTTATAAAAATAAGGGCTTTGTGCTTGACGGGGTGGGGTGGGGGCGGCAAGGAGCCTTGATTGTGTGCCAGTTCCTTGCAAGTAAGAGTGGCTGCCCCAAGGTCCAGGTTGAGGATCCTGGGGTGATGTTCAAATTCAGTGGGAAAGAGAGCTGGGATCGATTAGTGATGTCTGCCAGGGTGTGGCCCAGGAAGGTGCTGGGTATTTGCCAACCCTGAGCTTGGCTGGCTCAGAATTTCCTGCAAATTCTGATAGCCTCTGCCTCTGGGACACTCGGTGGGCCCGTGTGGAATGTGCACCCACAGACATGCAGCTGGTGGTGGTTGCAGCCAAGATCCATGGAGATATCTGCACAGGGAAATGGTAGCTGGGCCGGAGAGCCTTTCAAGTGGGTCAGTGCATTCTGAGCCTGGCCGGCACACAGATGGGGGCTTTTCCAGGCAGCGAGAGAAGGGATGGGATGAAGCAGGGGTGTTGACTCAGTTAGTCCCGGACATCCCAAGGTGTGAGAAGAGACTCCCCGTCCCCTGAGGTCCTAGAGCCTTGTTTGGGCCAGAGGATGGGGCTCCCCGACTTGGAGAAAGCCCTGTGAACCTCCGCATCTCCCCAGATTCCTGCCTCAGGGCCTTTGCACTTGCTGTTCCCCTGCCCATAACACCCTTCCCACAGATGTCTGCCCGTTCACCTCTCACATCAACTGCCTTGCCTGGCCTCCTTCTCTAAACAGCCTGGACCCTCCCCATGGCTCTCTGATCCTCACTCTGCTGTGTCTTCTTCCTCACCACCGAGTCTCCCCGACATTATCATGGAGTATTTCCTGTTCAGCTGCTTGTTGCTTGTCTCTCCCTCCCTTCTGCCCTAGAAGGTAATCTCCACGGAGACCCCTCCCCGGTGAGGGATCCTCGCTGCCCGAGGGCCACCGCAGTGCCCTTCATTACAGCAGGGACAACAGTGATGTCCCCAAGGGGCGGTCCAGTTGGCCACCTGAAGGGTACGACAAAAGCCCATGAGCCCAGCCCGAGGAGTGGCTGCTGTGAGAACCATCTCCCCCATGAAGGTCAGGACAGGAGGGCCAGAGATGGATTCCCCTTTGGGAACCTGGCAGCATCTTTCACCCCTTGCACAAAAGAGGAGAAAGTCAGAGGACGGTCGGTCGGGAGGTGAGGACGCCGTACCCGTGCCGAGCCCTGTCCCGAACCCTTGAGCCGTGTTGACCGATCTCCTTCTCACAACAGCCTGTGAGGACGGGAAGTCGTCATTTCTGAGAGGCCCGGCTTCCCCGCTCACTGAAATCTCAACATTTCCGACCACCACGGCCTGGTCAGAATTCCGGAGGCCACGTTTTTTCTTAGTGGGGCATCACATTACGGTGCAGCCGACACCGATGGTGGCTTCGTCTCGGTGAAGTACAGTATCACTGCCCACTTTCCAGCTGAGAACACCGGGGCCCGGGGAGGCTGGCCTTGGTGTGGGGAGCGGGGAACCCAAAGGCCAGGCCGGGTGACTCCAGCCCTCACTGGTCTCGGAGAGGCTGGCTCTTGCTGCATTTGAATGTGCCCACCGTGAGCCAGTGCCACCCCCCGCCCCCACCC
>LNAC01000056.1:3982528-4027300 GCA_002007465.1 Ailurus styani | reverse complement strand
GAGCACTCAGCCCTGGGCAGCACGACTGTCTTTCTCTTTATTGCCTGGGTGAAGAACGTCGTGGCATTTTCCAGCCATCCTTTTGGCAGCCAGCAGATCTTTATCTTCAGAGGCAGAGATGAAAGACACCTGGTGAGGACAGGTGAACGCCCAACACATCTACCTTCTGCAGAGGCCCCGGGGCGGGGGGAAACAGGGAGGCTGGGCTGGCTCTCCGTGACCACTGTCCTGAGGCTGGGACATCCCCCCACCCCCAGTCAGGCAGGTGACCAGAGAACAGGAGGTGCCATGGCCTGGTCACAGGGGACCGGGAAGATGGGGGCTCCCAGGCTCTGCACTTGGGACTCCTAAGTCCAGGATCACACCCACTCTGCACTGTGAGACTCCAGGTGAATAAGAACAAGACTGGAAGAAGTACCCTGGAGCGGTAAGAAGCAGAGGTGGGCCAAGAGAGCTGAGTTCGAGTCTTTGCTTTACCATGTAAGAGCTGTGTGACCTTGGGCAAGTCACTTTACCTCTCTGGGCTTCATTTTCCTCATCTGAAAAGTGAGGACACTAATAGTTGCCACTTGAATGGATTATTAGGAAAATTAAATGAGTTAATATATGTGAAGTGCTTAAAAAACAGCACTTGGCGTATAATTAGTATGTTATCGAAGCTAGCCACAATTGTATGTCCACATCGACGTGTAGAAGAAAGACAGGAAAGAAATAAACCAAAATTGTAGTGGCGATTCTTCACTATCATGGGGTGACAGAGGGTCTTTATTTTCTTCTTTAGAGTTTAACATTTTTTCTAGACATTTATAATAGGCACCCTTTCTATTGTCCTAAAAAATAATGCTCTTTGGGGGTGCCTGGGTGGCTCATTTGGTTGAGTGTCTGCCTTTGGGTCAGGTCACGATCTTGGGGTCCTGAGATTGAACCCTGTGTCGGGCTCCCTACTCAGCGGGGAGGCTGCTTCTCCCTCTGCCCCTCCCCTCTCTCATGCTCTCTCTCTCTCTCTTTCTCAAACAAATAAATAAAATCTTAAAAAAATAATAACCCCCTTTGAAAGCCGTACGCTGAAACTTCCTTAAATGAGGTGTCCTTGGCAGCTCTGTTGCCTCTGGAGGTGACAGCCCACCTTGAAGTTCATGGCTCTGGACTCCAGCAGGCAGGAAAGAAGGGGGTCACAGAGACCCGGACGACACCGGGGCAGGAGACTAGACATAATGGGTCACTTGGGGAGGGTCGGGGTGGGAGTGGGGTGCCAAGACTTCCGAACTTTGTGCCAGGGACATTGTTGGCCACTTTGGAGACAGTTTGGAAGTTTCTACTAAAACTGAACTTCACCTCCCCTGTAACCCAGTAATTCCGCTTCTTGTTTGACACCCTGTGGACCCCTAGTTCCACAGGGAAATGCCTCCGGGGATGTTAAGGGCAGTTCTCTTCACGATTGCCCGAGCACGCCGGGTGGCTGGCAACAGGGGACTGGAGAAATCGGTGCTGGTGGCTCACAGTGAGATATTTCTTACACAGCAAGGAGGAGGAGCTGCCTGTAACCACACCCAACATCGTGGCGGAAGCTCCTCCAGCAATGGCGGGAGGGAACGCTGGGCACACAAGGGCACATAGCTCTGATTCCATTCGCACAAAATGCAAAACAGCCGAGATTGGGTTGTAGCGATGGAGGCCAGGATAGCGGCTACCTAGGGGGAGTCATATGGGGGAGTGGCTGAGGGGAGTGAAGGGGCTTCGGGCAGCTTCTGGTGGCTTCCGGAGGCTTCCAGAAGCTTCTGGTCACATCGTCCGTCTGGGTGTTGGCCACCGGATGTGCTCACTTCTGGAAATATATTGCTCTGAAAACTTATGATTTATTAAAAATTATGTTTTATAAAAAAGATTGACTTAGAGAGAGAGGGAGGGAGGGAGAGAGAGAGAGCAGGGGTGGGGAGGGACAGAGGGAGAGGGTGAGAGAGACTCTCATGCAGGCTCTGTGCTGAGCATGGAGCTGCATGTGGGGCTAGATCTCACGACCCTGAGATCATGACCTGAGCTGAGACCAAGAGTCCGATGCTTAATCGAGTGAGCCACCCAGGCGCCCCAACGCTTACGATTTATGCCTTCTTTTGTATGACACGTGTTTTGGTAAAGACGTGGGGGACAAAAAAGAGAGACAAGGTCAAGATGCTTTCCTCTTTTTCTGTTGAACATTGCTGTATTCGCCCAAAAGGCTGGATCTGCTGCAGCCATTTTGTGACTAGGGGGCTATCAGCCAAGGACAAAGCAAGGTCGGCAGAGCAGAAAGGTGGAAGAATCCTGGACTCTTGGAGCCCATGCTGAGGCGCTGCAGAGGTGGGTCTAAGTGCCCTCCCCTTGAACCTCGGGAGAGCCTTTGTGACTGCTTCCAGCAGTGGGTGCGGAGGAAGTGAAGCTGCATGACTTTGCAGCTTGGTCATAGAAGAGATACCATCTCTACCCGACTCTCTTTGGGGACATGCTCAGGACATGGAGCCATGAACTGCAATGTAAGGAGTCTGGCTCTCCTGAGGCCGTCTTGCTGGAAACAACACTTAAAGCTGGGCCCCCTAGGTGGCTCAGTCGTTAAGCATCTGCCTTTGGCTCAGGTCATGATCCCGGGGTCCTGGGATCGAGCCCCGCATTGGGCTCTCTGCTCAGCGGAGAGCCTGCTTCTCCCTCTGCCTGCTGTTCCCCCAGCTGTGCGCGCTCTCTCTGACAAATAAATAAATAAATTCTAAAGAAGAAGAAGAAGAAGAACACTCAAAGCTTAAGGCAGATTCGTGAGGTGTGCCCACTGTTTGAGTCCTCCCAGCCCAGTGCCACGTGCGTAAAGAAGATGGTATCCAGATGGCCCTGCGGGCGCCCCTCAATGCCTCCGGCCACACCGTCTGACTGCTGGGGCCCTGAGCTCCCGGCACAGCCACTCCCAAGTTCATGACTCACAGAAACTGGAACGTAAGAAAGGATTATTGTTGCTTTAAGCTTCTACATCTAGGGATGATTTGTTGTGGGGTCAGAGACACCTGATTCACCACCTTCATTCGAAGCCTTCGTCAAATGACTCAAGTCTTTTTTATTGTTTGAGACGGGCTTGGCAGAATGTTCTTGTAAAAGACCAGAGAGTCATACTTGGGCTTTGCAGACCTGGCGGTCTCTGTTAGGACTAGTCGGCTCTGCTGTTGGAGCGTGAAAGCTGCCAGAGGCAAGACTCAAACAAACGGGCATAACTCTGCTCCAATAAAGCTTTATTAACAAAACACAGAGCCAGCCCATGAGCAGTCGTCTGGTGACCCCTGGTTAAGCCCCTTTTGAGTTTGATTTCCTGTTACTTGCAACCCAAGGCATGCCACTAGTAAGAAACTATCTGGAGAGCCTGTGGCTAAGGGTAGCCAGGGAGGGTGTGTGTGTGTGTGTGTGTGTGTGTGTGTGTGTGCGCGCGCGCGCGCATGCACGGGCTCCGGTTGTGTGTGCACGGGCTCCGGTTGTGTGTGCACGGGCTCTGGGTGTGTGCACAGGATCTGGGTGTGTGCATGGGCCCTGGGTGGGGCCCCTCCCCCTCACCATCTTATCTGCTCAGACACCAAGGGCTGAGTGCTCAGAACATTTCTTATCGAGAGATTACCCCCTGCGTCCTTTCCTCCTTGCTGACTCTAGAATCTCTGGGATCCTTCCCACTGGACGCTGGGCTGGGCAGGCAGGCAGGCAGGCAGGAGCATGGGAACCGTTCCCGAATGGAGACCTTCGAGCTACAGCCAGGGGTGGGACAGGCCCAGGAGAAAGAAGGAAGGACAGAGGTGTGCCGTGGGGGGGTCCTCCCTCCTGCACCCCCTCCCCTCCGGCCTCCATAGTCCTGGAGTCATGATGGCGATGCCATAGGGAGAGCTTCCTAGGTCCGGAGTGCTGGGCTCGGGGTTTACAGACTCATCACGTGGGGAAGAACTCTCAGAGGTGGACATTCTTCTTAGCCCCACTTCATAAATGAGGAAATGGGCAGACGGAGAGAGGAAGTCACTGTCCCCAGGACACACAGCAGGAAGGGGGATTCACTCAGGCTGGCGGTTCCACACCCAGACACGATGACTCTTAGATCTGAGCCAGAAACCCGCTACAGAGAGACGTGCTCAGCCACATCCCCCCGCCGTAAATCTCTGCCCATCGGGGCCCCGCCCCCGGCAGCAGCCCCCCAGCCGCGCAGCTCCCCACCCTCCACCGGGTCTGCAGGGGGCTCGGGTGGGCGACACTACTGCTAGCTGCTTCCCGGCTCATCTTGTTTGTTCCTATTATGTCAAGTAAGCCATTATAATTTTATGTTTTTTAGATTAACATTTTTGCTCAAGGGCATAGTAATTAGCACATGGCTGGGAGTTTATTCTGGGAGATAGTGAGGCAAAGTTTTCCCCAGTAAATCTTTGGAGAGGCCTGGAGGCTGCCGCACAGCCCACGCAGACCTCCAACCCCCTCCACTCTGGGGGCGCGGAGAGTCATGCGTCTGGGTCTCTGCCAGGGAGCTATTCTCCCCTTTCTCCTTTCCCTAGGCTGTGCCTGGCACACATGGTTGCTCAATAAATTCATATTAATTGAATGAATGGACTAGGTTGCAAACCAGTGGCCCAAAAGTCATATCCATCCCTTGATGCATTGAATCCAGCCAGCACAATATATTTTTGTATAATTTAAATAACTCACTGTCATTTGATGAGGAGGGCAATTTATAAGCATCTAAACTTGCAGCTTCTCTAGGAAGGTCAGGATTTCTGGCCACCTTGGGTCCCTATTCCCCTGTAGCAGCAAGTGGTGAAGGCAAAGTGGTGAAGGCTCTCCTCTCTATGGGGCGTGGGCTCCGGTTTGCCATAGTCCCCACCACTCCCTATTGCCTCACAGCCAACCACGCTGCTCTCACATTACCCATCTGGCTGGCTAAGCGTTCTTGGTTTGTACTCCTGGTTTAGAAAGGCTCCCCCTCGTGGCTTAACACGAGAGAGTCTCTTGCTCACATGCCCATTTGGGGTTCGGAGTGGTATTTTAGGTAGAGGGGGGCTTCCTTTCTCCCAGTCACTCTAGTCTCAGGCTCCTGCCCTCTTATGGTTTCACCACGTCCACAAGCTTTATTGTGACAGCAGTGCTGAGTAGTGCAACAGGAGATCATGGAGCATACAGTGGAGGTTTGGAGGGTCAGGCTGCCAACGGCCCACGTCCCTTGACTCACCTTCCAGTGGCCAGAGCTCGGACACACGGCCACAGCTCGCTGTGAAGGAGGCTGGGGAATGCCACCCTGCTGCTCCCCCATGGAGCACAAGAGCAGATGCCGATGCACCGCTAGTGGCATCTGTCCCATCCACTGGAGAAGTGGCACCTGTCCCATCCACCGGCTTCTTTCTCCAGTCCCAGAAGCCATCCCCTCCTCCTCCTGGGCTCACAGGCAGGCTCATCCATATACATACCCCCCCACCCCGCCCTCAATCTTTTGTTTGGGGCATCAACTTCATGTCTGAAGTTCTTCATTGCTCTGCTCTGCAGCTCAAAAGCCCAGATTCCTACAACACAAAAGCTCTGGTTTCAGAAAGAGAGTAGACTTTTGAATCCTTTTCTACTCTGTTTTTCCTTCCCTGGGCAATGAAGTCCTCCAGCGGTGGTGGTGGTGGTGGGGTGTCTCAGGATCTCATCCGGCAGAGGGCAAAGGGCAAGAAAGGAAGCCCTAGTATAAAAAGGGCATCAGTTAGAAATCATGTCCTGCCCAAGGTCATATGTGAAGGACAACATGCTCCGGCAAGACCCGGCGATTCCCCTCCTAGGCATCCACCCGAGGGAAATGCAAACCTATGGCCCATAGAGTGTCTTACACCAACGTGCACAGCAGCTTTGTACGTAATAGGTAAAGACCAGGAAAAGCCCGATGTCCATCAGCTGCTAGACAGATAAATGGTGGATGCCCACGCTGGAACCCCGTTCAGCGGTGAAAAGGAGGGACCCACGGATTCACGTGGCAACACATGCACGTCCCAGCACCCCGATACTGAGCAGGGCACGCGTTTCCTGTAAAGGGCCACACAGGATATTTTCGGGGTTTATGCACTGTATCATCTCGGTGTCGACGGTTTAACCCTACTGCTGTGGTGCAGGAGAAACCGGAGACCTAGACTCATCCGTCAATGAGTGAGTGTGTCTGTGTTCTAATCAGACTTCATCTGTGGGCATCGAAATTTTAATTTCACCTGTGTTTCATGAAATAGTCTTCTTCTTTGGATTTTTCTTAACCTTTCAAACAGGCCGAAACCCAGATATTCTCATTCGTTGGGGGTAAGAATGCAAAATGGTGTAGTTACTTTGAAGATGGTACTTTTGGCAGTTTCTTTTTAAAAAAAAAAATACATTTTTTTTTCAGATTTTAATTTATTTATTCAACAGAGAGAGACACAGCGAGAGAGGGAACACCAGCAGGGGGAGTGGGAGAGGGAGCAGCAGGCTTCCTGCTGAGCAGGGACCCCAATGCAGGACTCGATCCCAGGACCCTGAAATCATGACCTGAGCTGAAGGCAGACGCTTAACCGACGGAGCCACCCAGGCGCCCCTTTTAGACAGTTTCTTACAAAGCTAAACATACTCTTACCAGACAACCCAGCAATCCTGTTCCTAGGTATTTATCCAAATGAGCTGAATATGTAACGTCCATCTAAAAAAGTGCACGGGGATATTTATAGCAGCTTGATTCCTAATCTCCCAAACTGGAAGCAACCAAGATACCCTTCGGTAGGCGAGGGGATAAACCGTGGTCCATCCGGCCAGTGGGGTATTATTCATCCCTAAAAAGAAATGAGCTGTCCAGCCACGAAAAGACACGGAGGAACCTTAAATGGATACTGCTAAGTGAAAGGAGCCAGTCTGGAAGGGCTACAGACTGTATGACCCCAACTGCAGAACATTCTGGAAAAGGCATAATTATGAAGAAGGCAGTACAGACATCAGCAGTTGCCAGAGATCAGAGGGCTTTGAGGGCAGTGAAAGTATTCCGTCTGCTACAATCATGGAAGGCACCTGTCACGCACTGGTCCCCAACCCACAGCGTGGTACAGCACCAACAGTGAGTCCTCATGTAAACCGTGCACTTTGGCTGAGAATGATTTACCAATCCTGGCTCAGCATTCGGAACAAATGAACCGCACTCATGCAAGACGTTAATAATAAGGGAGACCGTGTACCAGGGGTCAGGGTTTGGAAAAGGCTACTTACATGAAACTGTCAGTGCGCTCTGCTCGATTTTCTGTCTATCCAAAACTATACTAGAAAAAGAAAGTTCATTCATTATTTTTTGAAGAAAAGAAATAAAAGTAAAAACCACTGTAAGCTTACAGGCCTTAAACAAGCAGGCAGAGGGCCCGATCCGGGTTAGGGAAAGAAGCCGGGCCTCCAGTGATCCACTGGCCTTCAAGTCCAGAGAAGACGAGCGGGCTCCATAGGGAAAAAGCGCAGATGGGGGGCTGCCTGGTGGGCGGTGGGGGGTGAGTACAAGAGAAGGGACACGAGAGAGCTTTGGGGATGATGGAAATGACTGCTACACTGGCTGGGGCCGTGGCTACGTGGCACGGTCATCACGTGTCTGAACCACGCACTCCAAGTGGCTGCGTTTTATGAAAACACGTCCTGGGACCCCTGGCCTGTCGGCTCACGGGGGTCAGGGCTGTGTCTGTCCTGCTCCCTGCCCGGTGAGACCGAGGACCACTCAGTGCCCAGCTGAGTGAATGCGCGAACGAGGATCGAACCCGCAGTCTGGGGCCGGGTGGGAGCATGTGGGACAGGCTGCAGCCTGTGGGAGAGGTTCGAGCTGGGAAGTGAGGATCCATCAGCCCACTGGCTGTCTCCCATAAAAGGGGAACTAACCAGGCAAAGGAGGGAAGCGGGCGAGTTTGAGGAAGCAGCTGGATGTGTCCTGAGCTGAGGTTGGGAGGTCAGGCTGAGGGCTGAGGAGCGTTGTCCCCGGGGCAGAGAAAACGGGGTGGTTGGTAGTCACATGCCTTTGCATTTATTACTCATGGCTGTAGGCCAGACCTCCTCATCCAAGGTGGTGACCTCAGGCCCCTGGGTCCTCCTGCCTGGGGGGTGGGGGGGAGGCGAGGGTTTCCATCTCCTGAGGTTGGAGGTAGAAGTTTCTAGATCCAGAGACAGACTTCAGGGCGAGCCGGTCCCAGAGAAAGAGTTCTCCTGACCCAGAGGGCAGAACTCGGCTGACTGAAGCAGGGGTGGGTTTGGGGCGGGTTTCTATGAACACAGGCATTTGGAAGATGTCATTCTTGCTGCTGTAATCGATGGTCACAAGCTTAGTGGCTCGAAGCAGCACACACGTGTTCTCCCAGGGTTCTGGAGGGCACGACACCAAACTGGATCCATGGGCTGACCTCGTCCAGCTTCCAGACACAGCTGCGTTTTCGGGCTCCTCTGACTCTGACTCGCCCGCCTGCCTCTTCTAAGGGCCCTGTTGGTGGCATTGGGCCGCCAGGATGAGCCGGGATTATCTCTGCATCTCATAGTCCCTTTTGCACCTGTAAGGAGTTATCTTTTCCTCCTGAAACTCATATGTGGACGCTCGAGCCCCAGCACACTGGAGAAAGGCCTTTCAACTGCTAGTTCGGCTGAACCGAGGGCTGCCAGGGGCTAGAGCCCTCCTCCAGGCCTGGGTCCTTCCGCGGCCGCCTCTGGCTGCCTGGGGGCTTCTGCCCCATCCCTCGGGCCCCGAAGCTTCTCTCCCGTGCAGTTGTCACCCCAGCCCGTGGCCTTCTCTTTGGTCTGCCTGCGAGGAGCCCCAAGGCCTCGCCTCACTGTCACGGCCAGCGTCGGAGTCTCAGACAAGAGGCAGCCCTCGGCATTCTGGGAAAAAAAAAGCTGCTTCCCTGGGGGTGTTCTCTGATAGGAAGCCAGAGCTCTGCGGCCTGGCAGTCCTTGCCCCTTGAGAAACGTCAGGCAGCGCCTGCCTGCATCCCGGCGGGGAAGGCCAGCATCACATCTTTGCAGAGGCTGCTGCTGGGAGCTGCAGGTGGCGTGTCCCAGACGTGGCTAGGCAGGGGTCGCTGTGCACGGTGCCGTGACAAGCCCCCCAAACCTAGCTCCATCACGCATTCACCCGCTGTTCGTCCACTGATTTGTCCCGCTGCCCTAGGAAGTGGGGCTGCAGCCGTAAAGGAGAAAGACCATAGACAGACAAACAACAAGGCACCCCATGCATTCTGGGCAGGGGGAAGGGGTTACTCTGTAAAACAAAGTGACACGGAAGAGTAACAGAAGGGGCACGGCTGCTCTAGAAAGGCCCCTGGGGGGGCCCCTGTTGGAGGTGATCTTTGACCCAAGCTGTGCCAAGATCTGGGGAAGAACATTTCAGGCAGGGAGAATGGCAGGTGCAAAGGCCCTGTGGCAGCACCAACCAGGTATGTCCAAGGGCCCATTAGGAGGCTTGTGTGGCTGGAGCAGAAGCTCGAGGCCCAGCACAGAGCCTCGCCCCACTCGGGTCCCTCCCCATTTCAGCCCAAAGTCACTGCTGGGCAGTCAGTGCCCTCTACCGCGTGGGTCCACCCACTTTCCCGCCACACCTTCCCCTTCTCTGTGACCTCCCAGGTTTTCATGCATCCTTGCTGTTACTCACATTGCATTGGGATTTGAGTATATTTTTTGAACAAGAAGCAGGAGTCAGCATTCCCTAGGATGGACACATTCTCAGAGTCACTCCCTCGGAGGACGGAGGAGGGAGTGGCAGCTGACCCCAGAAACTCCTCTAGAGGAAAGGGCAGCACAGAATACCTGGTGTGGGGCTGGAGGGGGGAGAGACTGAGGGAGACCAGGTAGCACCAAGCCCAGGGCACCTCAACACCCAAGCATTTGGCTATCTTGTAGGGGCCAACCTGTAACACCCCCACTGTAGCTGGCTCTGTGGATCATCCACCTCGGGGGGGGGCGGGCATGTGCTACCACCTCCGAGATCACCCTGAAGTCTTTCTGGGATTCTGTCTTTGCCTGTGGGGGCTGCTATAACAAAAGTACCAGAGACTGGGGGAGGGGGCTTTCACCACAAAGAGAGCTCCCACAGTCCTAGAGGCTGGAAGTCCAAGGTCAAGGTGCCGGCCGATCTGGTGTGCAGTGAGGTCTGCTTCCTGGTTCGTGGCTGGTTGTCACCTCACTGGGGCCCGGGAACTCTCTGGGGCTGCTTTTATAAGGATGCTAATCCCCTCTTGGTGCCTCAATCACCTCCTACATCCTGGAGGCCCCACCTCCTGATACCACGACATCCGGGATTAGGTTTCGTTCAATATTTGAACTTCGGAGGACACAAATTTTCAGTCCATATCAGCCTCAGTCGAGGCATCTGGAGAATGGGTACAAGATCGGGAAGTCGGCTTCTGGACATCTGGAAGACGAACTTAGCCTTGCTAAGGAGATCCAAGTTGCCCTCGGGGGCACGGAAACTCCCCACTTGGCTAGCGGCCACTTGCCAGTTTGTCTTAGCTGTTTGCTCTCAAATTCCTCAGGGTCGTGGGATCCTCCTTAGGTGATCTTGCCTGCTTTCCCCTGTCTCCACTTGTTCCTGGGGGAGGGGCTTTCCCGCAATGCCGCCCCTCCGCTCATTCCAGGGGATCGTGAGTGCCAGCAGAACGGGGGGCCAGCCTTGAACTCAGCAAAGAGGAACGCTTGACTCATTTCCAGCTGGAAGGCTGTGCCACGGCTGGGGATTTATGAGCCTGCTCTAAGTAAACGCTCAGCGCTTTTGTGAAGGGGGAAGGGAGCGTCCAAGCCGATTTCCCCCAGATCCGTGTCCCTTCCCCAGACAGTCGCCCAAGGCCTCTGTAGCCTCCAGAGGTCCGTCAGCCAGAAAGGACTCCACGGTTGCCAGACCGCGGCCCGGGATAGCCCGCCTCGGCCTCCAGAGCCGTACAGTTGGGGAAGGCCAGAAAGTTCTGGAGATGGACGGTGGCGATGCTTGCACAACAGTGTGAATGTCCCCATTCAACACCGACTGCCCCCTCCCCCCCACCCGGCGGCCCTGGCAACCACCCTTCTGCTTTCCGTCTCCATGACTTTGACTCTCCCAGGGACCTCCTGGACGCCGAATCATGCAAGCGTTGTCCTTCTGCGTCTGGCTTCCTTCGCTCCGTCTCCTGTCCTTGAGGTTCCTCCATGTTGACATCCACGTGTCCCAGTCTCCCCTCCCCCCGCCCCTACCCCACCTCCTCCTCCTCCTCCTGGTACAGGGCACGGGAGGTGGTGGGAAGACCCAGTATTTGGGCATTTTATTTGTTTGCATTTCAGATCATCAGACATTATGTCACTGGTCATGCCAGCTGGGTATGTTATGAAAAATACTGATTTGATTCTTTTGGACGCCTTAACATCTCTGCGAGCTAGTCCATTTTTAGCTCACATTTACGAGGACAGCACCAATGGCCTGCGGGGGCATCTCTCAGACCGTTCGGCCCGCCATACCCACAGCAGGAGAGGGGACTTTTTAAGGCTGAATAATACTTCACGGTCCGTTCATCCATCATTCTGTTCACCTGTTCCTCTGTCAATGGCCTTGTGGGCGGCTCCCACTGCGTGTGAGTAACTGTGAGTAATATATGGGCTCTTTGTTGCCTTCAGGATCTTCCAAAGCACCTTCACGGGTAATCTGACGGCAGTGTGCCCCTCGCTGGGGACCAGGAGCCACGGGGCCTCCCACGTGCTCTGGGGGGAAGGGGGTGCACAGAATGACACAACTGCTTTGGAAAACAGCTGAGCACCTTCTTACAAAGGTGCAGATAAGCCCACCCCATATCTCTCGGGGCCCTCTGGTCCTGGTCCCAGGGGTGCCCTAAGAGGAATGGAGCGCGCGCCCACCAGGGTCCTGCACCCCAACGCTCGCTGCAGCCCCGCTCAGCACAGTCCGGAGGTAGACACACGCCGAGTGTCCATCCACAGATGCGGGGACGCACACACCGTGGTCCGTCCGCCCAGTGGAATATCATTCAGCCTTAAAGAGGGATGGAGCCCTGGCATTCGGCGGGGCGTGAACGAACACTAAAAATATGCCGAGTGCAAGAAGCCAGACAGAAAAGGCCACGTAGTGTGGGGTTCCACTGACATGAAATGTTCAGAATCCGCAAATGCGTGGAGACCAAGAGCAGACCGGTGGCCACTCTGGCCCTGGGGGGGTGGGGGAGTGGGAAGGAAAGCACTTGCTGATGAGCCCAGGCTTTCCTTGGGGGCTGAGGAAAAATGTTCCGGAATTAGGTGGTGGTGATGGTTGCACAACTGTGTGAATATACTGACCCCACAGAATCGTACACTTAAAGAAAGGGATGAAGGGCTGTTCTGGAAACTGTTATCGCTCCCATTTTATAGATGAGAACACTGAGGCTCAGAGAGCCAACACCTTACCCAAGAGATAGAGCTGGTATGTGGGAAAGCAGGGATTTGAGCCCAGGCTGGCTCTGCCTCCAAAGCCCCCCATCATCAGGGGCTCCCCAGGTCTGGGGCAAGCAGCCTTGCCTCTCCGTGCCTCGGTTTCTGAATCTGTGCAATGGGCATGAAGGCGGCGAGCGCTGTGCCAGGCACAGAGCTGATGCGTGTGGCTGCACGGGGCTCCTCCCTTCTCTATTTCAGGAAAGGGTAGAAAAGAGCCACAGCTCTTCGGAGAGCAGGCACGGGGGCCAGGGGAGGCCGTGGCCACCTCCCACCAGCTGTCCCCAGGCAGGGAGAGAGGCCACGGCATCGTGTTCCTGCTGCCAATGTGTGGGTGTTTCCTGACACCCCCTTTTGTGCAAACACATCCCCGTTGCCATGGCGAGAGGCACCCTCTTCTATCTAGAGTGATAGCCACCACCTTGCTGGGACTAGAGCCAGCGAAGCCCAAGGGCAGACTAATTCTGCCTTAGCGAGTCAGGCTCTGCAGGCTCTGGGCCTCCCGGGAAGGCCAGCTGCCTGGCGGCTTCTCTTCTTGCTAGCTGCTCCTCCCAAGGGGGCAAAATGAGGGCACGCGGGGCCTCTTCCAGGGTTTCACCCTGTTGTCTGAGGCACTCCGGGTGGGGAGCGGGCAGGCTGACACAGGTTTCGGTCCTGGAGCCTCTGTTGACAAGCTCTGTGGCCTTCGGCTTCACTCGGTTTCCTTGAGAAGGTCGATATCGACACTGCCCCACAGCCTTGTTTTAGGGGATCATTTATTCATTCAACCAATGTTTGCCACACCCTGACTAAATGCCAGGCACTGCGGTGAGAGCAAGGGGCTAGAGGCAAGGTCCCTGTCCCCCTTGTTAATAAAAGAATGAACTCAGGATGCTATACAGCCAGGAAACCTAGATGATGGGACCCGGGGTAACAGGGAGAGGCGATGTGACTTTTGCCTGGGGCAGGGGCTAGGGAAGATCTCTCTGAGGAGGCAGCCATGAGAAAATCTGGGGGACAAGCATTCCAGACAGAGGAGCAGCACATGCAAAGGCCCTGGGGCAGGAATGGGCTAGGGATGTTTCCTCCCCTTTAATTGTGCGTGGGGACCCATAACTTGTTTCTAACCCACAGAATGTGAGGAACATAAAGGCGTTTTGCAAATGTAAATAAAATCCCCAGTCAGTTGACCTTCAGCTAATCAAAAGGGCAGTTATCCTTGGTGGGCCTGATCTAATCAGGCAAAGCCTTTAAGAGAGGATCCACCAGGGAGAACCGGGAAGCTTGTGGACCCTACCCTTTCTGCATTGCTGGCTGTGAAGAAGCAAGCTGCCGTGACCTCTAATGGCCACAGGGAAGGGAAGTCAGTTGGCGGCGTATGACAGCTTGCTGGGGATCCTTCTGGAGTCAGGCTTCCAGAAGAGAACATGACCCAACCTTTACCTGGCCAGAGCCTGGTGGGTCTCCTTGCTGAAACCCAGCAAAGACACGCCCGGATTCCTGCCTGGCCAAAACAGGGAGCTAATAAATGTGTGTCGTTTTGAACCTCTGAATCTGTCCCCATTTGTTATGCGGCGGTGGGTAACCAACACACAGCCGAAAGCAGAACAGGTGTGGGTAGAGAGAGAGCACAAGATTTCAAGCAGGTATCATGGGGCCGAATCCTGGCTGCATCTCTCCTGGACCACCTGAGCTCAGACAGGCCGTGGTACCCAGTGGTCCCCTCGTGGCCTCCAGAGGCAGCCTGCCTGGGTCCGAGTCTCAGCCGCCGCCCCTTCCCGGGGATGGGGGTCCCTGGGCAAGTGACCCGCCCGTGCCTCAGTTTCCACATCTATAAATGGGTCTGCATCCTAGAGATGTTGAAAGGGTGAGACAACTTCAAACGTGTAACCTGTACCTGGTGCAGGGTAAGTGAAGCCGCAATGACATGTCGTACGTACGGAATAGCCTCGAAGCTCAGAGTTTCTACCACGAGAATGCCCAGCCTCACGGCGAGAGCCCGTCACAGGGGTCTTCTGAGAACAGGGGGCGCTTCCCCGCAGGGGCGGAGGCTGCTAGAGAGGGGCAGGTGTCTCCCTGCGGTCTGTCACTCTTGTCCCTGCAGCGACGCAGGTTTGGCTCCCCCGGACTCCCGCACCTGCCCCCAGAGGCAGGAGGGGTCCCCCAGGCTGAACCGTCGCCCCTCCGGCCCCCTCCACCGGGCACCCGGGAAGCTCGCTCCATGCGAAGCTCAGGTATCTGAGGACGGCGCCTCCCCGGGCCTTGGGGCTTTTCCTCCGCAGGACCTCCCTCCGCAGCGGGCCTGGCCCTTGGCTGACTTCAGCTAAATGGCAGGCGAGGCTGTGGCTTGGGAGGATCACTGCAAGAAGCCACTGGTTGGAGGCTCAAGCCCAAAGAATGTTCCAGAAACAAGAACTGCTGCTCATGGAACTGCACGACTGGAGGAAAGAGAGCAATTCTGGTTGATTCTGAGGGGAGGGGAGGGAGGAGAGACAGTCAGGCAGATCTGAGGAGCTGCCAAAGCTTTGCTCCAGCACGGAACCCCGGCCCTCTCAGCCCCGACGCTCAGGAGTGGTGTTTATTCTTAAAGTCGTAAGCGCTCGGGGTTCTGGGGTCTCTGAGGGAGGCCCTGGCTGGACTGGGATCCATATGGCGGGTGAGGACTCAGATGAATCAGCAAGGTGGGGCCCGGAGAGGGAAGGGGACACGAGGCCCCTGGCCCCTCCGCAGGGGGTCACAGGAAGGCCTTGGGAAGCGGGACTCAGGCCAGGAGGGCTATGACCTGATTCTTGCTCAAATCCCACCGGCCACCCACTTGCTGTGGGACCTGGGACCCCTTCTCAGACAGCTGGTGCCTCAGTTTCCTGTCTGTGAAATGGGGATGGTGACGGTCTTAGCACGGCATAGACTGAGACGAGGTGTGTGACACGCGCGGTACGTAGCAACCCGTTAGGCGTTGTGTCGCTGGGATCGTTTGGGGTTTTTAAAAACACGCGAAGCGGGGACCTTGCCAAGCAATGTGGGCTGGAAGCTCCTACGTGGGACAGAGCAAAGAAATCACTAGACCTGCCATGTCCCGTTAAATAAGTGGTTAGCAACAGCATAGAAACCGCTGCCCTTACTGAGTCCTGGAGTCAGCTGGTAATGGCTCCCTGGAGGCCAGCTCCAATGAAACAGGTTCTGAGAACCACAGGAAAACTGGGCCATGCTGCCTCCTCCAGGCAGCCCTCCAGTCTGCCCAATGGAGAGGGCCAGGGATGGGGCGGTCTAGCCAGGCTCACCCTCGCACATACCCTCACGGACACTTGCAGAGTGCCCCACGCTCACAGGGACACACCCAGACAACCCCTCAGGCCTGGAAAGCAAGAAGGACGCAGTGTTAACCTCTAAAGGCAAGCTGTTCGAACTCCGATTTCATGCAGAGGGAAATTGAGACCAGAGTTTCCACAGTCTGCCCGGGGCCACCCAACAGGAAGCGACAGAGCTGGCATTTGGACCTGGGAGGCTGGCAGCAGTCCTGATCTTGGCCCCAAACAAAGCCTGCGGTCATGTGCCCTCTAAGGGCACGGCAGGCGGGAGCAGAGCGGCGGCCCATCAGGCACCTGCAGAACATTAACCTGGCATCACTTCCAGGAGTTAAGCAGCCCTGGGGCGGGTGTGTGTGTGTGTGTGTGTGTGTGTGTGTGTGTGTGTGAGCATTGTTGTGACCGAGCTTTAGAGCAGAAAGGGGAGGGGACAGCAGGGAACCCAACTACCTGTCCTAGATGCCCTTCCCAGGAAGACACTGAGGACTCTGGGCCCCTGGAATTGTGCAGTGTTGAGTCTGCACAACCTTCCAGGGCCACCCTGGCTGAGGACTGTTCTAGAGGGTAGCATCTTGGGTGTAGAGAGGCCCCACGCAAGCCTCTGTCAGTGGCAGCATCTGTCACTTAGAAATACTGGGGGCTCCCTGCAAATGACCAGCTGGCCGTTTTCTGAACCTTCCTGGCTGTGAAGCTATGGGCCTCACGCCTCCATTGTCCTTTTGGGGGGCGGGGTGTTCTCCTCTGTCTCCAAGACACCCCCTCCCTCTGAGCCTCTCACCTTCCCTATAATGAAATTTAAGGACTGAAGGACCAGGGATCCGCCCTTGCACCCCCAGAGACGTGCTCAAGGAGGGAAACGTAGTCTCCCTGGAGCCTCAGAGGCTGGACTCCTACACCCCTGTGCACAGATCTGCCTTGAAATCCCTTCAGGCTCCAGAAGGCAGGTGGTGAAATATCCCATCCAGTGGCACACAGCTGGCCCCAACCCAGCCGAAAGCACCTGCTAGGGAGCCATGTGGGTATCTGGGGGGGAAAGCATTCTGGGTGGCGTGTACAGCATGTGCAAAGGCCCTGAGGTGGGAAGAGCTTGGTGTGTTTGGGGGATACCTCAGAGGCCGGTGTGGCTGGATCTGGGGGAGCGACGAGGTGGAGGAAGAGGAAGGGGTACGACAGGTAGGTGGTCAGGGGTCCTCCCCAGGACCCTGTTTGCTGATGGGAGGTGGCTTGATCTTACTGTCAGTGTGAAGAGCATGTGTCTTTAGCCTTGCTGCGAGCTAAGCCCTTGATGCTCACTGTCACATTCATCTTCACAGCAGCCCCAGAGCTCAGACATCTCAGCATCCCCAATTCACAGACAAGCAAACTGAGGCACAGAGAGGAAGTTGCTTGCCCAGGTGGCCTGTCCCTCTGGGCTGACACTTCGTCCCCTCCCAGGAGTTGAATGACCCGGTCCCAAGTGGGGCTTCTTGGCAGTTCAGGTCCTTTGAAGTCCCAGCCAGCAGACTGGGCCGACCTGTTTCCTCCTGGACTCCTGCCTCGCCTCTCAGGGCTGCTGAGGAAAGGGGCGGAGGCTGCAGGGCAGGGGGCATGTTTTGTTTTATTCAATTGTATCTTTCTAGATTTTTCTGTTGTGTATGTATAAGTCAAGCATTTTTTCGAAGGGCGCAGTAGAAAGCACGTCTCTGTCTCCCCTCGTCCGCGGGTGCCCACTGCTTCTCTGCCCCAGAGGCATCTGCCGTCCCCGGTGTCCGTGTGTCCTTCCAGGGGTGACCTGCAGAAAGGCACAAACATGAATATGATCATATTCCTTAAAGTTCCGGGGATGGGGCCCCTCCTCCGTCTCCCGCACCTACTCAACAGTATGGCTTAAATAATTCATCAAGCCCGTCACTCCCGTCCCAGCGCAAGAGAACCAGCAGCCCAGTCCCAACTGGGGAGCCTCCCACACACTTCCCATACAGGGCCCTGAATACCCTCCAGGCCGTTGGAAACGAGGACAGTCTGCACGGCCATCACAGCGCCCAAGGGGACATGCAGCCTGACTGTGGGGTGGCGTCCCGGACGGGATCCCAGGGAAGGCGAGGACGTTAGGGACAAACGGAGATCATCTGAATGACGTGTGGACTTATTAATAATAACCTATCCACACTGGTTTGTTCATTGTGGCAGATGTCGCATGCGAATTTAAGATGTTAATAATGGGAGACTGGGGGCCAGATATCCTATCTTCACAATTTGTTGTAATCGGAAACTGTTCTATAAAATAATGGATTTTTAAAAAAAATCCAGCAAGTACAACAAAGCCAAATGCATGGCGTGCCCTTTACTATTATGTATTTTTAACTCTCAGTTAAAAAATACAAAACAGAAATGACACAGGAAGCAGAGATCTTCGAGGTGGCCCTGTGCCCTGACCATGGGACAGTCTCGCCCACTGTGATGGCTGCAGAGCGTCCCTCTGTCTGAAAGTCCTGTAACTGACATACTAGCTCCCCTATTCTTGGGCGCCTGGCTTGCTTTCAGGCTATTGCTGGGCATATCTGCCTGTCCCTGCTTCCACGCCCCATCCCAGCGTCTCCACAGGGTCGCTTCCCAGAAATGGAACAGCTGCTTCAAAGAGTGTCTGCGTCAGGAGTGTGGGTTTGGATGCCATGCAAGAGATCTTCCCTAAAAAGACGGAAAAAATGATGCAGGGTCTGGGCAGAAGGAGGGGGGCTTAGCCCTTCGATGCAGGATGGTCAGGGAAGCAAAGGCATGAATAAAGAGAGAGTTGGAGCCATATACAGAGGAGATAGCACATGCAAAGGCCCTGGGGTGGGACCACTTCCGGTGTGTTTGAGGACCAGTGTGGAGGACAATGTGCTGGAGCAAAGTGGGTGAGGGGAGAGAAGACCACGGATACTGGAAAGGATGGGCTCATGGGGGCCTGATTCAGCCACTGGCAGGAACTGGGACTGTATTGTGAGCAAGATGGAGGAATCTGAAGGGATGGTGACAGGCCTGAGGTAGGTTTGGCAAGGATCCCTCTGGCTGCTTGGAGGGAGAGGAGGCAGGGTGGATCTAGGAGACCGGGGAAGAGGCTAGTGCACCAGTCCAGGCAAGAGAAGATGGTGGTCGGACCAGGGTGTTCACTGTGGGTGGGGAGGGGGGCAGATTGGGGTGTATTTTGAAGGCAGAGTCAACGGAGCTTACTGAAGTGCAAGGTTAGTAGATCGGGGCACTATGGTTTTTTAGGACTGTCATAACAAAGTACCACAAACTGGGTAGCTTAAAACAACAGAAATGTATTCTCTCAAGTTCCAGAGGTTGTAAGTGTGAAATTGAGTTGTGAGCAGGGCTAATGGTCGTACTGGAGGTTCTAGTGGAGGATGGTTCCTTGCCCCTCCGCCTTCCTCGGTTTGCAGAAACTCCAGTCTTGACCTCTGTTGTCTCAGGATGTCATCCCTGAGGGACTCTGTGTCTTCATCATGAGCGCTCCTCTCTTACACGGGCTCCAGCATGACCTCAGCCTAACTTAACTAGTTGCATCTCCATGACCCTCTTTCCAAATGAGGGTCTTCACATTCTGAAGTCCTGGGAGTTAGGACTTCAACCCATCATTAAGTGGGACGCTCTTCAATCCAGAACAGGGGGGAAGGAGCCTTCCATGCAGAGGGAATGGCACTTGCAAAGGCCCTGAGGCAGGACAGGACCATCAGAGGTCAGACCTTTGTTTCCTGCAAAACTTATTCAGGAGGAAAAGCCTGAGGCTGAATTCTGAGTTGGGGGGGCGAGGTAAGAAGCTGCGTCCCGCCCCCAGTCCAGTTGATAGCCGCCCCCCTGAAATTTGCCAACTCTCCCCAGACTGCCTCCACCTCTGTTCTCTTCCTCCCTCCTTCCGTTTCAGGCAGCCAGACCCGCTTATCACCCATGCACACTACTTCCTTTTTGCCCTGAAGGTCGTTATTTTAACACCTGCTGGGAAAACCGGCAGCCACTCTCCTGGGGGGGGGGGAAGTACTTGGGGAGAGGCTGTTTGCAGGGCTGACCCTCAAGACTCATCAGGGTGCTGGGCGGGCTGGGTGATCTGCATGGCTTTCCCCACATCTGTTGGCACTGCAGCTGGGCAGGCTGGAAGGGCAGGGACATGCGGGCCATCTCTCACCATCTGTGGTCCCTCCTTTCCTCAGTCTTCCCGCTGACCACGTGCTCCCTCGTCGCTCTGGAAACTGGCCTGAGCTTCTCTTCACGGTGGAAGCTGGATCCCAAGAGAGAGAGCAGAAGCTGCCAGGTCCCTTAGAGCTTAGTCCCAACTGGCATTAAATCACTTCCACTGCCTCCTATTGGTCAAAGCATTCAAGGAGCCCACCCACTTCGGGGAGACCCCGCCCCCTTGGTGGGAGGAGCTTGAGGTACCTGCAGGCAGGAGAGGCGCGCCCATGGCCATCTTTGCAGGGAACCCTCGCTCCCCTGCAGCCTGCTTCCCGCTGGCCTGGCAGGGCCTCAGAAGCTGCGGAAGACAGAACGTCCCTCCCGGGAGATGCCAGCAACGTGCGGGGGACTCCAAGGAGCCTTGTTTTATATAAAAAACAGGGAGGGGTATGAGATCCCACCAGAGGCAAACATCCCTGCCACTTGGCACTGCAGTCTGACTGGGAGGCTGAGCACACAAATTAGATGTTTATGAGAATAAACAGTCATTAAAACTCGAGAACTAGAAGGGAAATAAACACCATTTCAAGATACTTCGCTAATTTAGCCCTGAATTCTGCCTTCCTGTGAATCGGCCGGTTTCTGGCTTGCGGAGGTGTGTGCGTGTGTGTGCAGGTGGATGTGTGTGCACGTGCACGTTGTAAGCCCTCTAAGTGTCCTTCCTGAGTGCCTCGGTCGGCTCATCTGGTAAATGAGGACAAGAAAAGCACTAAACTAGGCTTGTGAGGAGAGCTGAATGAGGAAATACATACAAATAGAGTAACACTATGGTTAGCGCCTAGCAGGTGTTCAGGAAGTGTAAGCTATACTTTCCATCATTCATTCATTCATTCATTCATTCATTCTTCTCTTCATTCAGCAAATGCTTAGAGGGTCCCTACCAGGGGAGGCCCTTTGCCTGGTGTTGAGAATACAAAGCCAGGGCTTGAGTCCCTGTACTGGCTGATGCCCCAGCCAGAGGGCTGCCGGGGAACAGCTTTCCTGAGGAATGAACGAACGGGGCACTGACTCTGCCCTCCAAAGCTCCAGCCTCGAGAAGAGACAGACTGGTAAATAAATCATTACAAATACTGCAACAAGATATGTAAGAGAGTTTAAGATACAGGTTTCAGCCAAAGGAAAAAGAACTGACCTTTTTTTTTTTTTTTTAAGATTTATTTATTGATGGGGCGCCTGGGTGGCTCAGTTGGTTAAGCGTCTGCCTTCAGCTCAGGTCAGATCCCAGGGTCCTGGGAGTGAGACCCACGTGGGGGGATCCTTGCTGTGCAAGGAGCCTGCTTCTCTGCCTCCCTCTGCTGCCCTCTCTTGCTTGTACTCTCTCGTTCTCCAACAAATAAATAAATAAAATCTTAAAAAAATAGATTTATTTGTCATTTTAGAGAGAGAGAGAGAGAGAGAGAGAGAGAGCTGTGTGGCAGGGGACAGAGGGAGAGGGAGAAACCCAAGCAGACTCCCCACTGAGCGTGGAGCCTGACCTGGGGCTTGATCTCGCAACCCTGAGATCATGATCTGAGCCGAAATCAGGAGTCGGATGCTTAGGCGACTGAGCCACCCAGGCACTCCAAAAGGACTGGTTTTGATGGAATTGCAGGCCTTGCAGTGGCCAAGGCAGGGAAAGGCTCTGAGAGCAGGATGTCCTCTTAGACCCCTTTAAATGGTACCAGTCGACAATGGCCTCTGACCCTGGTCAGGAGACGAGGGAGCCCCGGCCTCCACGTCCTCAGCCCCCGAACCAGGGGCTCCTGGCTCCTGGCAGGAAGTGTAGGTGGCAGGGATGGGGCCGGGCAGCCCTGGCAGAGAGGGTTTTATGTCGGGAGGGCTTCCAAGTCTGTCTGTAGGCAAGTTAATGAGTGACTCTGGATATTTAATCAAAACCAGACACCACCTCACAGACGTCTGCTGCGAGCAGCTCCGACCTCGGCAGAAGGTCTTTCACGGTGACCCGGGCCCGGAGGGTTTCCAGCACCTTCTGCCCTAGAGGGGGGATCTGCAGGCCACCGCACTGGGGGCCTTGAGTCTAGGCTGCACGTCCGATCTCCATGGCTGTCAGGGAGCCAGCCTTCTAGATCCCTGTCTGCGCACCTAGAACGGGGCCGCAGTCCAGGCCGATCGCATAACTCGTGGGGCCTGTGCAAAATAAAAACAGAGGGTCCTTTGTTCAAAAACGATGAAGAAGCTCAATGTGGTGACAGCAGAGCAGTAGCCAGCCATGGGCCCTCCTGAGGGTGTGTCCCCGTGACCGCTCCCTGTCCCCGTCAACCCCCACTTGGCAGGAACGTGCCGTGGGAGCACAGGGAATGGGAATCAGGAGAGCTGGATTCTGGGGCCTCAATCTCTCGGCCTGCCCTCGCTTTTCTAATCTACCAAGTGGGTACCGTCAGTCCTGTCTTCTTGCCCTCCCTCTCCCCTCAGGGGATGCAGGCCCTGCGAGAACAAAGTACACTCTCAAGGGCCATAAAATAAAAGGGCGATTGTGTCTGCTCTTAGCTTTGGCCTTAAAAGCAGGTGTTGTTGAATGTGGAGTGTACACAGTGCCAAACTGAGGTCAGTGCCTTGCATCTAAGAGGTACTAAATAAGTGCTAGTTTTGAGACTTGAGTTGCATTGTACACGTGGAGCTGGGAAGCCCTTACTTACCCTCTGGTACTTGCTGTGGCTCCTTCTTGCTCTTGGCTGCTCCACTGGGGAGGAGAAGAGGGTGGGAGGCAGATGGGGAAGTAGGCATTAATACCTCCATCCCGGAAGCCCTGAGGATGCTGGACAGGCACACTGACGGGACCCAGCTGTGGACAGAGGCCCTAGAGATAGAAAAATGGGAAGTTACTCCCTGTTCTGCCCAAAAGCACACTGAGTCCTGTAAGATCTGGCCTGCCCACTCTCTCTGCTCCTACTGTGTTCTGGCTTCCTTACCATTCACTGAATATTGCAAGTGTGTCGTCATCTCAGGGCCTTTGCACTTGTAGTTCTGGCTGCCAGGTGTGCTCCTCTCTCAGATATTTGCAAGGCTCAATTCCTCTTTATTCTCTCTCTGTTCAAATGCAGCAGCACCCCTCCCTGTCCCCTGTTCCCTCTGTACTACTCCCCTTTCCACCAGGGTCCTCTTATAACATCACATTTGTTTGCTGTCTTTCTCCTAATGCCAGCTTCCTGGAAGCAGAGACTCCTCGGTCTCATTTACCATCGTGCTACAAAAAATAGAATAGATGCACAAATGTAAGGCAGCACCTTGTGATACCAGCGAGAGGAGTACTAGTCTCAGTGTTTCTTGATGAACTTCAGTGTAGGAGTTTAGAGGTATAAATGAAACAGTCAAATGTTTACTTGCCCGTTTGTATTAGTAAAAGAGTCACAAATGCCCATTTACGTCTATGTAAAGTCACGTGTTACATAAGCAACATAATACATTAACAAATAGTTCTTTTTCTCCCATGCTTGCATTCATGAAACACTGTAACGTGTTTTGAGCCCCCCTCCCCCCCCGCCCGTGCCTTTGACACGGTGGTTTGAGTCATCAAACAGAGCTTGGCTGAGCCCATCTGTTCTCCTTATGTCTAGAACTTTTCAGACATGGTGTTTTTTGAATCTGCATATGACGCAGCCACTGGAAATGTTATCCCAGGCCACAAATACCCTTTTGCATAAATTAGGACATTGGTTGTTTCATTTGCTTTGTGGGTGTCTATTATTGATGAGCTCCAGCAAGTAACTGCTTACTCTATTACTTTTTTAGAGGGATCTTGAAAAGGTTTGTTTATTGCAACATCCAACACCTGTGAATGCCAAGTCATACCCCCCAGAATCATGGCTAGATCTGATTAAATTTCTCGGTGGCCTCTTGGGATAAATGATTCAAGGATCCCATGAAGCACACATCGTTTGAGGTGCTTTTAGGCTGAGGCTCTGGTTCTCACTGGGCAGTTTATTTAGAATTACCCAGGGGGAGCTTTTCACGTATATGGATGGTCCTGGGTTCTGGGTTCCTAGGGTGGGGGATAGGCATCTAGAATTCTAAGAACTGCCCGGGTGATTCTACCATCCAGCTGAGTGGAGACCCATGAGGCTAATTTTGATATATGACAGACCAGTGGTTCCCAAAGTATGCTCCCGGGCCAGCAGCATCACGACCACCTGGGAACTTGCTGGAAATGCACCTTTCAGCCCCAGCCCATACCTGCTGAATCGGACACTTGGGGGTGGGGCCAGCAAGCTCTGCATTTTCATAAGCCCTCCAGGGGATCCTGACGCTCAAATTGGGGAATTGCTGCTCCAGACCAGACTTTGATGTTAAAAAAAGAAAAGAAAAGAAAAGAAAAAAGTTAATGAGACAGAAATAAAGAAGTACCAGGCTTTATAAGGACTCCGATATCAGGTCGCTGCTGTTGCTCTGAAGGACGGCTATTCTATTTATTGAGAGATTGAAGGAGTTAGTGTCCCTTTGATGTCCTGAGCATTTCCGGGTGCCAGGCACTGGGGTAGATGCTTTGCAGCATGCCCCAGTCAGTTTGGCTTCTAGTATTAGATCTGATTTCTAGACAGGGAACTGAGGTTAAAGAGGAAATTCTTTGCCCAAAGTCCCATATTTGGGAAGTGGCATGGGTGCTCCATCGTGGGGTTAGTCCCCAAGCCCCTGCTGTTTACTATGACACCTGTCTACTGCAGGGGCTGAGGTCTGGGGGTCTGTTACCCCAGCCCGCAGGGTGTGGCCTCCTCTATCTTGTCCAGCATGCAGGACACTATCCCGGGCCCCAGTGGCCCGAAGGGACCTTTCTCTGTTCCCGGGGGGCTTGCAGAACAGGAGGGCTTTGCCAACCTAAGTCCAACTGGGGGATCCCAAGATGGACTGGGGGCTCCCTCTGAGCCTGACATTAAGAGATGTAGCTGAGTGCTCTCTTTTTTCCACTTTGTAATATTCACACACATCATCTCATTACTCCTGAAGGGAAATAAAACCCCAGTGAGGAAGCACCAGACACCAACTGGGACTGCTAACATTAGAAAGACTGGCAATACCCAATGCTGGAGAAGCTGTGGAGAAACAGGCCCTCCCATGCGTGGCTGGTGGGAATGCCTAGCCGTGCTGCTTCTCTGTAGACACTGTCCCAAAATTTCCTACAGCGAGAAGCATGTGATCACCATAGGACCCCGCAGCCCACCTCCTGGGTATTTAACCCGAGAGAAGTGAGAGCGCATGTCCACACCAAGGCTTGGACACCAAGGTTCGTAGTAACAGGATTCACCATCACCCAACACGGGGAACAAGCCACACACCCAACAACTGGTGAACGATGACCACACCGTCGGACTTCCATGCCACGGAACGGTATTCAACAAGCAAAGTCATGAACCTGCGATGCGTGCCGCAACACAGATGAATCTCAAGTACGTTATGCTAAATGACAGAAGCAGATAGAAAACCATAGGTACTATCCAATTATATGAAACTCTGGAATAGGCCACAACTAAGCGATCATGACAGAAATCAGATCAGTGGTTGCCCGGGGTGGGGGTGAGGGTGGGGAAGGCCCCCAGGGCCATCTCCCGGGGTGCTGGAAGTCTTGTATGTCTTTACTGGAGGGTCAGGTGTACGTATGTAAAACTTCATCGTGCATTTTTCTGCACACAGGCTATAGCCCAGTTAAGAGAAGCAAAGACTCCTAGAAGTGCCCGTCCGCTGGCTCAGTTGTAGTTCATGGAACAGCCTTCGATATGTCAGTGCCTTGAAAAATGGCCCCATTCTATAAGGTGCTATCCCGGTCCTGGCCCCCTGAAGGCCCGGTTGGTCTTGGCATGGGTTGGTGGTGCGTCTTGAGGAGTCCAAGCCCGGGAGGCTCTCTGGCCATTACCATGAACCTTGCCCCATCCTCTGGGCCCTGAAGAAATGTCCCAGAGGGCAGCACTTCACCTCTGTCCTGTGAGCCTGGAGTCTAGAGATTTAATGCCCACCCCCGCCGGCATAATGTCTTTTGGGATTTGCAGGAACCGGAGGGTATGCGGAGGGCTTTTCCTGGACGGAGAAGAGAGATGCTAATCTTCCCGTGATGTGGGGATCGTCCCCCCAAAAGAAGGAATGGTCCCAATTCCTGCATTTTTGGTGAAGACCCTGTCTATCACAAACTGGTTTTAGAACCTAACTCTATTGTGCAGAAAAAACCCAAAGTAATTTTGACCATGTTTTCAGTGAGTGCGGGATCTTCCAGGAATCCGGTGAGTGTGGGGGTCAAGGGGTGAGCATGGTCCATTTGGTTCAGAGCCGTGCCAAGAGTCGGGTGCCCCTCTGGCAAGCCACATGGCCCATGACATCGCCATTAGTGATATGTGAGTCACCACCAACCACACACCTGTGTGAGTCTGCGCGCTACCTGGGGCCTTCCGAGTGATTCCACAAAGAGGTGCAAACCCACTGCTGGGGCCAACCGGGCTGGCTGTATTTGAGCGCTGACTTCTAGAAATATGGATTATTTTAATAGGAATCCCTTTCCTTGGTATTTCAGACAGGGCATCGTGCGTGCCTGTGTTTTATTTTTGGTACGTACCATATGTAGGTAGCTCCTATCCGTCATGAGTCACATTTCAGGATCGTGGAGGCGACAGTCCAAACATTTGGCTTCAAAGGGGCCCTGAGCTCTAGAGAACTCTTGAGCCTCAAGAAGCGTGCATAGCATTTTTCACTGTAGCATTCCTTGTTTGTGATTGGGGAAATTGAACACCACCGTCCGTCCGTCCAAGGGTGGCTTTAAAAATGACCGGCTAATGGGATACACCATGGCAGTTGAAACGAAGGAACTCGAACTAAGTTTATCAACATGGCTTACTGCAAAAACATAATAGGGAACAGAAGATGCTAATTGCAAAATAATGCCTGCCGTAGGATGCTATTGAGGTAACGTTTTAGAACACACTGCACGAGGGGCGCCTGGGTGGCTCCGTGGGTTCCTGCAGGGAGCCTGCTGCCCCCTCTCTCTCTGCCTGCCTCTCTGCTTACTTGTGATCTCTCTCTCTCTGTCAAATAAATAAATTTAAAAAAAATCTTTAAAAAAAAAAGAGCACACTGCACGTGACCGCATTCGAGTGGGGTAGAAGTACCCTTGGCTGGAGCCACAGCAGTTCACACGGTAACTTCCGGGTGGTGCTCAGCTCCGGGGAGGGGGCGCCTGCGGGGCGGGGCGCCAGGGAGCTTCGTCTGTATCTATAATGTTCGATTAGTTTCCAATGCATCTGAAGCAGTTTGGACAAAGGGAGGCCTTCGGTCAATCGGGGGGTGCGTAGGGGTGTTCACAATAGAATTCTCTGCTCTTAGGCCGTGGGTGGTTAAAATATTGATACTCATATATCTTATATTGATAACAATAAGCCAAATGAATCAAGCAGGATTGGGGCTGCTAAACCCTTGTGAAAATCGACAAGAATAAGAAGGAGCAGGTCAGAGGCAGGGGTGAGTGGAGGCCGCGTCCTCCCTCCTCCTTCCTTCCCTCCCCTCTTTCCTTACTCTTTCCTTATTTCTTACCTCCGCACCACACTCAGGCCCCCAGGGCCACCGTCAGGGTTCCTGTGGCGGGAATTGACCCCGTGTGCACAGCCCTGGCTCTCCTTGCTCAAGGGCGTACAGAGAGCCGGCGGAAGGCCCGTCTGACTCTGACCCTGGTCACCCCCCTGCTTCGACAATAAGAAAACGTACTGTCACACGTGACCAGAGGTCCAGGCCCCCCCACCCTGCGGGTCCCAGGCATGGTGGCCGGACTCTGAATCCATCCACCGGGGAGGCCATGACAGTGTGGGTAGCGCACACAGACCTTTTCCCCAGGAGGCCCCAGGAAACCTCCTTTCACGTGTCGTTGGTCAGAAGGAGGGTGAACGTCTCCCCCACAAGTCTAACGTATTTACCAGACGTCATTGGGGGTCATTGGAGGTCAACCCCGGGCATGGAAGGGGCCTTGGGGGGCTCTGTCAGTGAGCGCGTTTCCCGCTGCAAGTAACAACATCTGACTAGAAGATTCCACGAGAAAGGGCCAGTGTACTCCCCCAAAAACAAAGGCGGGGATATGGCCAGGCGGCTCGCTCAGAGGTATCAGCAAGGACCCGAGACCCGTCCCCCCTCCACGGGGCGCCCCTCCTGAGCTCAAAATGGCCGCCATGGCCACGCTTCTTCACATAATTGTGTTCATCAGGGAGGAAAAACCCTCCCCAGACTCTTCGCTCACGTCTGCTGGCCAGAATGAGGTCACGGGGCCTGTCCTAGCTCAGAACGGGTGTCTTGGGTCGGTCTCCTCAGAGGCAGCCTCTGAGGTGACGTTTCTGTGAGGGTGATTTATTGCTAAGGTCATGCTCCTGGCACAACTGGGGAGGGAGAGGGAAAGTGAGTCAGGAAAGGGGCAGTTTTAGGTTAAGTCTTGGCCTTGGCCTGGTCCCACGGGGAGCTGTGGGCACCGGGGGCCCCGCCTTGGGACCAGGCGCTCGTCCCTGTGCCAGCTGGTGCTGTCAGACAGCTGTGCCAGGGGACGTCAGCACCAGGCAGGGAGGTGAGGGGCCTCCGGCAGCGCAGAGCCAGCCCTCAGGAGACGCGCGGGCCGTCAGCAGCAGAGGGCACACAGAACCTGGGGCTGGAGGCACAGACTCGCCAAGGGCTCCGAGGGATCCGGGCCGGCCACCGGCAGGGTGCCCTGCGCTGGGAAAGCAGGGAGCTGGAAGGTTCCTTCCCCACAAGGGGGAGGCTGCCGCTCCCATCAAGAACAAGGGCACATGGGGCGCCTGGGGGGCTCCGTGGGCTAAAGCCTCTGCCTTCGGCTCAGGTCATGATCCCAGGGTCCTGGGATCGAGCCCCGCATCGGGCTCCCTGCTCAGCAGGGAGCCTGCTTCCTCCTCTCTCTCTGCCTGCCTCTCTGCCTCCTTGTGATCTCTCTCTGTCAAATCAATAAATAAAATCTTAAAAAACAAAAAGAACAAGGGCACATGATCGCATCTGCCAGAAGACTGAGCCATCACATGACCACCACGGACCACAACCGACGGCTACGCTCAGGCCAACAGGGCGCAGGAGGCCACACCAGGTCAGGGGACAGCCGTCTCCCCTGTCCCCACCCTTCCCATCCTCCGGGGAATGACTCCCCAGACCTCACTCTTGCCCACACAGTGGGCAGCCTAAGGGCCAGCAGAACCGAAGACATACCCACCGAAAAGGGAAGCTCTGTGGACACCACATCATGAAACCATGGGAGAAAAACCAGAGCACAGGAGGTGGGGGTGGGGGTGGGGGAGGAACTCCCCTGACTTCTGTCTTCACTGGGTGCCCAGGAAAAAAAATGCAAGGTTACAAATGGATTACTGGCCGTGCTCTATTAGTTCTCTCTAATTCCTTTCTCAGTAATAAAGGAGAAGGTTATTAGCACAAGGTGGCTGGTAATAAGCTAATTATGGTGCCGGCAGATCAGGGGAGTGAGGAGGCCGAGGCGGTGCCCCGGGTCTCGTCGGAGCGAGCAGTTCTGGATGATTACGGATGCGACAAAGCTGTCCCCAGCTCGCTGTGTTATTCACTTGGCTGATTTGCCCGGGCACAAATACCCAGGCGGATACCTCTGAACTGCTGGGCCCTGGCCTCCTTCTTCCATCCCAAGGTGTGCGGCAGAAACACAGGGGACTAGGAAAATACAGATGCTGGAAGGTTCTCAATGCCGAGTGTTTCTCGACTTCCCTTGACTCAGTCACCTTGCTGGCGAGGCCGGGAGCTTGCTTTCCCTCTCCCGTCGGCCGGGCCCTTGGCTGCCTTGCTGCGGGTTGTCATCTGAATGCTTCTCTGCGGCTGCGTGGGAGGAAAGGGGAGATTTAGGGCAGCGGCTGCCCTAAATGAAGGGCCGAGGCTGCGGGTGTAAGGGCCATCCAGGCCTGGGAGCTAGGGCTCTTGCTCCCGCGCCAGCAGGGAGAGCACAGAAGGCATAAGGGATGACTCATGGCCGTGTGCCCCCGACACAGAGGCTGGGAGGCTGTCCAGACCACAGTGACCGACTCATCCTGGTTTGTCTGGGACTTTCTGGGTTTTAGTACTAAAGGTCCCCGGTCCTGGGAAACCCCTCCATGCCAGGGAAACTGGAACCATTGTTTGCTCTGTTCCAGAGCCAGAGCAAGGGAGTTGACTGGAGGTAAGGGGCGCGGTCCTGGGTGTCGGACATCGCAGGGGCTGGATCCAGCTTCCACTGACCCTCCTCTGCCCCCATCGGCTGCCTGGACAATGGAATAAGTTATCTCAAAGAACGCTGGAGGAAGACAATAGAAGGAAGCAGAGAAACTTCGTGCCTGGAATAGAGTAGGTCTCAGACACACCACTGATTTTTGTTGGTGGCGGGAGGTGATCGTGTTGGTGTCACTGGGGAGGGGAGGCCCAGAGGAAGGCCTTTTATGGACTGAAGTTAGCGGGGACAGGGTCACCCTTGACTTCAAGGAAGAAGATTAAGAAAATCAGAGGGACGTCCACCCAGGGATGTGTGCTCCAGTGAGATGGGAAATGAGAAGCCACAGGGCGGGGCTGGCTCCGGGGTCGGGGTCCACCGGGACTGTGGATTCGTCTGCAGTTCTGAGAAGATCACTGATTGAGTGTAAAACGGATAAGGGGCAAGCTCTAGTTATAGATTGTTCAGGGCCTATGCAGGAGGCCAAAAAAGAGTGGCTGGTGGGCTACGTTCATGTGACAAGGAAGGGTGTCATTAGTCATCAGGGACACGTAAGTGAAAACCACAATGAGACGCCACTTCACATCCATCAGGATGGTTCTAAGAAAAACAGAAAAACAAGTGGTGGCGAGGATGGGGAGAAACTGGGGCTTCCGGGCACCGTTGGTGGGAATATGAAATAGTCCAGCCTCTCTGGAAAACAGTACGGAGGTTCAGACAGTTACACGCCTTTGACTCCAGTTCTACTCTTAAGTGTGCCCCCGAGTTGAAGAAAACGGGGACACGAATAAATCCCTGCATGGGGGGTGCTTGGATGGCTCAGTGGGTTAAGCCTCTGCCTTCAGCTCAGGTCATGATCCCAGCGTCCTGGGATCAAGCCCCGCATCGGGCTCTCTGCTCAGCGGGGAGCCCGCTTCCCCCTCTCTCTCTGCCTGCCTCTCTGCCTCCTTGTGATCTCTCTCTCTTTCTCTCTCTGTGTCAAATAAATAAAATCTTTAAAAAAAAAAATCCCTGCATGGGAATGTTCACAGCAGTGCTGTTCGGTACGGCCAACAAGTAGAAACAGGCCAAGTGTCCATCAACAGATGAGTGGATCAACAAGGTGTGGTCTCTCCAATCAGAGCAGTATGTTGCAGCCATGAAAAGGAATGGAGTGTTCATATCTGCTTCCACCTGGAGGAACTTGAACGTAGTTTGCTGAGTGGAAGAAGCCAGGCACAAAAGGCCCCATGCTGGATGACTCCATTTATAGGAAATGTCCAGAATAGGTAAATCCATGGAGCTTGGGGGAGGAACGAGGAGTGGTTGGTAAATGGGTGTGAGTTTCCTTCTGGAGTGGTAAGAATGTTCTACAACTCGATAGGGATGGTTGCGAATGTCCTCAAAGTCACTAATGGTAAATTTTACGTTAGGCATCACTTATCACACATACAAAAAAAAAAAAAAAATGGCAGGGGGATGGGGTGCGGCACCGGGCAGGCTCAGTCAGCGGAGCACGGGACTCTTGATCTCAGGGTTGTGAGTTCGAGCTCCATGTTGGGCATAGAGATTACTTAGAAGTAAAAAAGGCAGGGGGAGGATACATACCAACACACACATGTACACACGTATGTCCTGGCGTCTGCCCATAATATGTCTGAGAGGAAATGCTGATGGGCGTGCTTGCTCCTGAGAATGGGAATCAGGACGCT
This sequence comes from Ailurus styani, assembly GCA_002007465.1. Taxonomy (NCBI): domain Eukaryota; kingdom Metazoa; phylum Chordata; class Mammalia; order Carnivora; family Ailuridae; genus Ailurus; species Ailurus styani. Next base: position 3,995,558 of record LNAC01000056.1, on the reverse strand, counting down.
GGGGGTCAGGGAGGGGGCATCTTTTTAACTGCATATCCTTTGGGTCTGTTGGAACTTATTTTATCAAATGCATGTGTTACTTTAAGGAAAGTAATAAGGTCTCCAGGTGAATTTTACAAGAAAAAGAACGTATGAAATTCAGAGGGAAAAATGAGATGTCAGAGACAGACTCTCGTGGGAGGAGATGGGGTCATGTGGTCATACAACAGGAAGAACACTGAATCACTCATCTTTGATGCAGCTCTGCCTTCACCACTGAGGACAAATGTTCTTTCAAATCCCATGGGAGGAAGAGATGTTCTGAAGAGAGAATTGAATTCACGGCTCTCCAGGAGACAGTAAGAAGGGACCCAAAAGAAACCGCTGGATGGAAAGTGGAGCCTGAGGGTGGGCAAGGACTCCCATTTTCTAAAAGGGAAGATAATATGGATTCTGGAAACCCCAGATGGGATATGTCTGACAGCAAGAGCTCTTTGCAGAATTCTGGAACAGAGCTTTACACAGATGGCTTGTGACTGTTTGGAAGAAAATATGATAATCATGAGAAGCTAACACAGGTTCACTAAGCTACCTTGTGTCAACTAATATCAATTTCCTGTTTTCATGGGAAGACCACCCCGGTAGACCAGATGGCCACTTAAGACCCTGTGCTCCTAAAGGATCTGTAGAATAGTGGTTTTATTATCTTTATGGTGGGAATTATTATCAATTTCTTGATTATCTGCCTTGTGTTTTCTGCATCTGCTTTATCTGGAAATACGATTTCTATCCCACATGTTTTTAGGTCATTTCCCCGAATAGTTGTCAATTTGTACACTACTCAGACTTATTTTAATAATCTACATTAATCAAGAATCTTTTGGTTGCAAGGGAAAGAAATCCAGTTCAAAGAGTCGTAAGCAGAAATGTCTGCACATGGGACAATTTCAGGTATGGCTGGATCCAGGTGTTGAAATGATATCATAGGGCATCTGAATCCTGCCTTGCGTTGGATCTGCTTTTCCTCCTATTTGGTTTCATTCTAAGATTGGATTTCCTCAAGTGGAGTTAAGACAGTGCCAATAGCTGTTGGATTACCTCTTATCACCTTGGCAACCTGAGCAGCCCCAGTATCTAGGCCAACTCTGATTGGCCCAACTGGCCTTACACCCATACCTGAACCAATCACCATGATTGCTTGGGTTAGTCCATGTCCCCCATACGAATCACATTAGAGATTATTTCCTTTAGCAGTAGGAGAGGAAAAATTCTCTAAAGGAAAACGGAGATGCTATTATTGGGATAAGAAGGAATAGGTACTGGTCAGGCAAAAAAAACCTAGTCTAATCAAATTACGATTAGTTATGAAAATATCATGCCAAGAGGACAGGTCTGAATGGCATCCCGAAGTCAAAATGAATCTGCTATCGTTTCTGTGTGCTCCACCCCTCCATTAACACAGAAAACTAATTGATAGCAGTCTGGCCCATGAAAACTACATGGTGCTTTTGTGGGATCTGCTCGGGCATGGGTCACACAGGTGAACATATGCAAGGCCCTTCTGTCTAGAAGTGAATGCTGTACAGGAGAGGAAGGGGTCTGGTAGCATGAAGGCAGGTAGGGCTGAGAGCACAGATGATGTCCAGGCATCACATAATATGACCTAGTCTGAGACAGAAGCTGTGGATGCCTCCTCTTCTGCACTTTCTGCTGGGCATAGTGATCTCCTGGGTATGCCCTGGTGGAGGTAGGACCCATGGCGTAGAGTCACCCTGATCAAGGCAGGGCAGATGTTTGGATCTGGAATGTCAAGTAGATGTCATCCAACAGCAAGCTGCCACTGATGGCAACAATTCTCTGTGACGTTGCATTGTAAAGGATTAACAACTTAATCTGGAATCTGTGGACGTGAGTGCTGGGATTGATTAGCAATGCCTGCCCTGGGAACGGATTGTGAAGGGATAGGAGGGATGCCTCGTATATGCTGCAGCTAAGTCAGGACTTCCCAAGGTTATTCCAGGGACAGGGGGTGTTAAGAGGCCACCCCAGCAACTGAAGACATCTATTTCCATCAAATGCTAAATGAAATAACCTCTAACCAAATAGTACTTGTTATGCCCCGAATGCTAAATGAAATAACCACTAAGCAAATAGTACTTTTTATGCCCCATCTGTTCTCCTAAGCCTCTTCTCTTAGTCTGCATTATCACAACAGGTGTTTGCTGTTCATTCGGCTCCAGCCATTAAAAATAGGCATGATAATAATGATGATACAAGACAGATTCCAAGACATCAGTCATTCCTGAAAACCCACACATTTTCATAAGCCAATATACTGATTCTATTGTTTAGTTAATATTTTACTTTACAGTGCTTCGCTTTCTGGAGCTTTTTTTTCTAAGTTTTTATTTATTTATTTGAGAGAGAGACAGAGAGGCCACAAGCAGAGGGGTGGGGCAGGGGTAGAAGGACATGCAGACTCCCTCTCAGTGGGGAGTCTGACACGGGGCTTGATCCCAGGACCCTGAGATCATAACCTGAGCCGAAGTCAGATGTTTAGCCAACTGAGCCACCCACATGCCCTTGGAACTTTCTATTGAGGTGTATTATACATACAGAAAAGACACAGGTCTTTCATGCATGGGTTAAAGAATTTGTGAAACAAACACATCAGTGTAACCAGCACTCACTGCAAGAACTACCACGGTCCCAGCTTTCCTAGGACTCCCCCTGCCCAGACCCTTTTCTAACACTCCCCCCATGGTGACCTACTGTGACTTCTAACTACAGGTTAGCTTTGGCTGATTAGAGCCTTAAATGAATAGAATCTTACAGTTGGGTCTCTTCTCTGGTTTTCTCCATGTTGTCATACGTAGCTGTGGTCTCGTCTTCCATGGTTTATTTATGCATTCCAGGTTGATGGGCATTTGGGGTAGTTTTTATTCTGAATAAACCTTGTGTGGAGTCCTTGCGCATGTGTTTTTATGAACACACGGACACATTTCTAAAGAGTCCATACCTGGGCTAGAAATTGCTGGATCCTCAGGCAGGCCTCTGTTCAGACTAGCAGATAGGGTTTTCCAAAGTGGTCGAACCATTCTACACGCCCACCTGGATGTATGAGAATTTGCCCATACATTTTATTTTATGTATTTTATTTCATGTTGTGATTTTTATTTTTTGGTGTCATTATTTCAAAGGTCAGAATAGTGCCCACTAAGCTTATTCTATTTTATTTTATTTTAAAGGTTTTGTGTGTTTATTTGACAGAGAATGGGAAAGAGCGCGCGAGAGAAAGCCCAACCAGGGGGACAGCAGAGGGAGAGGGAGAAGCAGGCTCCCCGCTGAGCAGGGACCCCAGGACACGGAGGTCATGACCTGAGCCCAAGGCAGACACTTAACTGACTGAGCCACCCAGGCGCCCCTAAGCTTATTTTAAAAAGGAACTTGTGTAGCTATCATAAAAGAAAAATCAGTAACACTTGCCACAAATAAAAGGTTATAATAGCTATTATAAAAACTAATAACTATTAAAAAGGTTCATCCAAAACCTATTAAAAAGTTCACCACCGAAAATCACCTCACGTGCCATCAGCAGTATGGACGTCGCCCTTCAGGAAAGATGGGTTGGGGGTGTTCCTGCTCTTCTTACCCAGCAGGAAGAACCCTGGCTTTATCGGGGTCCTAACAGCCTCCACGAACCGGGAGCCTCTGGGGTAGCCGAGCCCACCAGCAGCTCCAGGGACTGCTCGATGGGTCTGTGAGGCACCCAATCCCCCTTCTCTGGGATGGGTTCAGGAATGTGCGTGTGACCCGATTCCGGCCAATAGGATGTTCACGACACTGTGCGGGGCGCAGTCCCCCACCTGGAGGCTGACCCTCAGGGCCCAGAGAGCCCAGCTCAGACCCTGCTTCTCTGCTGCCTCTGCCTTGGGTAATCTGAGCCACGCTGCTCTTCTTCTCTGACCCTCTGTCTCTTCATCTTCCCCTTGGCAGCATAAAGGCGAAGGCGACTGAGGTCCCTTATGCCAAACACAGCCCAGCCTCTCTCTGCTAGTAAGGACCACTCCGATTCTTGTTTGTTCTGGGCAGAGGGCTCACACAAGTCCTTCCACCACCGGCGTCCAGGATGGGTCTTGCAATGCAGTCATCTTCAGCTGCTTTTCATTTTGAACTAGGGGGAGACTAGAGAAAAGTCTTCCACAGTCAAGGCAACGGAATAAGAATAGATGGTCTGGGCCCTGCCCTGGGGAGGAGGCGGGAAAAAAGATAGTGGTGGCTGGGCTTGTCTAGAGCTGGGCTTTGCATGGTTGACTCAGGACATTGTCACTGCAAGCCTGTGAACTAGGTCCCATTACTACACCCATTTTGCAGATGGAGAAACTGAGACCCAGAGGATGGCTCAGAAGGAATGTGGCAGAGTCATCTGATGCTGAAGCAATGATCCCCTCCTTTCTTGCTGGGGAAGCCATGATTTTACCAAGGGATCCACGCGTCTTTGTTGATTCAAGAAAGTGTGACACTTTCTGGGGTGGGGGGAGTGGTGGTGGAGGGAGGATCTGGATTGATCTCAGGTAATTGCTCTGATCCTTTGCCAGAAATTGGTTAAGCCATGGGCGTGGGACCTAGGTCTAGCCAATGGGACATGATCAAAAGCCTGCAGGAGACTTGGGGGAAATTTCTTGTTCTCCATGCACTGCCTGTTGTGTCTACATGTGTTAGCTGGAGCAATGGCAGTCATTTGTTGGCCATGAGGGAATTTGGGATGAGAACAAAGGTGAGGAGGGAAAGATCCTCGGGTCCACAGCAACGGCACTTTTAGTCAAACTAAGGACTACCTCTCCTGATTTCTTGCTATGTGAAATAGCAAATGACCTCACTGTTTAAGCTGATTTGAGCTGGGAGTTCTGTTACTTGCATTGACATGGATATGATAGAATGATGATCAGCTTTGTACAGACGAAGATGTTCTCCCGTTTTGGTTGCCACTGTATCTCCCGTGCCTGGAGCTCTGCCCAGCATACAATAGGTGCTCAATTAGTGTTTGTTCAATGAAATGGTAGAGCAGAGTGGCAGAAGCACAAAAATGCAGGTTCAAACCATGAGCAGAGCAAAAGCCAGGATTCTGGAACCGGGGCCACCGTGGGCCTCATTGTCTGACAGTCGGGGTTCAGGGCCCAGCACTCTACTTTTGAACCAGGTGAACTTGGGGAAATTCTTCCACCTCAGCTTTCTTGTGCATAGGATAGATCTGGGAGGCAAAATAATGCCTTCCCCGAAGCTGTCCCTGTCCTAATCCCCGGAATCTGTGAATATGTGACCTGACATGGCAGGGGGGGGCTTTGTAGTTGTGATTAAGTTAAGGATCTTGAGATGGAGAGATTATCCTGGATTATCCAGGTGGCCCAGTGTAAACACTAGGGTCTCTAGAAGAGGGAGGCCGGAGGGTCAGAGTCAGAGAGGAGATGGGAGGACGGAGGGAGAGGTTGGGGTGGGGTGGTGGGCCCCGAACCTCTAAACTCTGGAAAAAACAAGGAAATGGACTCTCCTTAGGGCCTCCGAAAACAACACAGCCTTGCAGATACCTTGATTCTAGCCCCGTAAGACTCATTTCGGACTTCAGACGTCCACAACTATAAAAGTAGTATGTTTTTGTCATTCAAAGCCACTGAATTTGTGCTAATTCGTTATAGTGGTGACAGGAGATTTATACCACGACATTGATAATTGTCTTCTTCCAAGAGTCCTGGCAGGGGTTCAGGAAGCGCAAGCATGGACTTGGCGTGTTGTGAGAGCCCCGCTAGCCCTAGCTGTTTCTCACCACTCCCAGCTCTAGTGACGCCTCTGCCAGGAAGCCATCCCTGATTTCTCCAGCTCATGCCCGCCGACCCTTCCTGGTTACCGTAAATAAGAAGAGCGCAGCTGACATGTCTGCGTCCCAACACCACGTTAAAGGCTTTACATCAATATCTCATTGGTTTTCAGGACCACCCCATGAGGGAGTGGGTTATAGGATACCCATTTCACAGAAGGGAAACTGAGGCCTGGTGAGGTTAAGAAAAATAACGGGATGGGATGAGGAGGCCTGATCCACCTGCCCTGGACAGCCTTTATGGGCTTGGCTTGGACTCGGATGGCCTGGAGAGCAAGACGGGCCCGGCAGCCCCAGGTGTGCCTTTCCATAAATAGCTTCAAAGGAATTACAGGGAGCACGAACGGAAAATGTCCCTGCACGCAGCTGCCAAAGCAAACTGTTTTGCAGGTACCAACGGGCTCCACTTCTTTCTCCTGGCCCAGACTTGTCTCCACACCCAGCCCTGCAGGCCTCCCTGCGCTGGGATGCTGGGGGTTGGGTCCCCCGCCCATTGCCTTCTGAACGTCCCCGACATCCTTCCCCTCCTCCCTGCTGCACTGTCCTTGTCCTGACACAGCATTTCTTTCCGCAAGGCCTATCTCATGTGCTCAGAGGGATCACCGCTCTGAAACATGACCCAGGCCAGAGTACGGTCCTGTGGAAAACCGCTCGGGGTCTCTCTACTGCTTGCAGGTGAAATCCGGACTCCTTGTTGGGGCATACAAGGACGTTCATGTTTGCCGGGCTCACCGGGCCTGCCTCAGGACCTTTGCACTTGTTCCCCGTCTGAAATGTCATTCCCGTGGATGGCTCTCTCTCTTCATTCAAGTCTGGGCCCCAAGAGGGCTTCCCCAACTACCCTCTGTTTTCTTCTTCTTCCTTCAACACTAGCTGAAATTACAATATCCCATTGCATGTTGGTGTGTTTCTTTGATAGCTCTCACTGGAAGACTGTCTCTATGAGATCAGGGAGTTCGGGTTAGGTCTCCACCTCCCCACCGGCCTGACCTCAGATCTTGAGACTTGTCTGTTTCCATAATCACGTGAGCCAACTCCTTGTAATATCTCTCTCTCTCTCTCTCTCTCTCTTTATTTATTTATTTATATTTCTAGCCTATTGGTTCTGTTTCTCAGGAGAACGCTGACTAACGGGGAAGGTGATAGGTTCTAGAAGAAAAATGAGGCAGGAAAGGAGGATTGGGAGCTTTGTAGAGAAGCTCGTTTTAGAAAGAGTGGACAGAATGTATTTTATCCAAGACATGCAGAAGGTGAGAAAGCAAGTCCCAGGGGAGGGAATGGCCAGTACAAAGGCCCTGAGGCAGCACTGTAGATGTGTTTGAAGAGGCCAGTACAGTGGAACAGTCAGGAGGGGGGAAGTGGGGAGGAGGAAGTTGGTCGGGGTGCAGGGGTGGATCAGGACGGTGTCCCCACCTGGGCCCTTTCCCTTCTTGCCACCGTCCTTCTTGCTTTTCTCTCCCCTCCTACATAGTCCAGCAAAACTGATGGCCCCAGGCTGGCAGGTGCTAGGACGATGACGATTCAAACCAGCCAGATTCTGAGTTATGGTCTAACACAGTGGCCATGGTGGGGCCAGTGAACCATATATTGGCTCCGGGGACATCAAGCCTACACCCTCTGTGGCTATTTATTCCGTCACTGGTCTGAATGCCTTCTCCAAGCGGTGGAAATTACAGTCAAAACAATGACCCAGCTGGATCTTGTGGATGGTTCAGGGAAGATTCCGGAACCGGACGGAGCTGGGCTTAGATGTGAACGGCTCGCGGTGATGGCGTCGGGCTGGTGATGGAGCTCACTGAGCCCACGTTCCCTCACCTGCACCCTGGGAGCAGTACGAGCGCCAGTCTCCTCGGTTTGGAGGCTCGGTGACATACCCCGAAGAGCTTATATTTGTAAAGGACTCAGTATGCACCAGACATGGCCTGCTCTACTCCCAATAATTCATTTGCATGGTAATCCTCTGAAGGAGGGTCTGATATTTTTCCCCACTTTACAGATTAGGAAACAGGCTCAGGAAGGTTGAGTAACTTGCCCAAAGTCATCCAGCCAGGCAGTGTAGCTCCACCATCCTTAGGCTACATGACTGCTCTAGACCGATAATCCCTGGAGATGCTCAGCTAGCCCAGGGCCAATTATAGGAAGAGCTCCTGAAGAATGCTTTTTAAGATTCTGAAGGGTCCCAGCTCTTTGGGGTCTCAAAGGGTATTCAGCTGTATTAGCTCACTGAATTCCTGAAACCACCCCGTGAAGAGTGCAGCCCATTTTACAGATGAGGAACACTGAGGCTCAGGGAGAGAAAATGAGCTGTCCATCCTACCACTCCAGCCACATGGAAGACACCGAGTCACTTTCCATGGGATGGCCTTTGCATCTGCTTTCCACCCGGCATGCGGTGCCTCCACCTTCTGGCTGCCTCTTTCCCAACCTTGGGATGCTGCCTTTCATGTCACCTCCTTAGGGTCACCCAAATCTCAAACCTGTTCTCCCTCTTCCTTCCAGCACTCGAGGGCCTTAAGTTGCTTGATTTGCCACAATCGCCACCACTGTTAATCATATTCTTTCTTTGCTGACTCCCTCAGTCTTGCATGGAAGAGAATGGGCCCTGTGCTGGGGGTGAGGGGCGCGGGCTGGGGGCGGAGGGATTAAGTGGCCTATGCTCCTGAGGCAGAGCTTCCAGGCCTGATACCCAGGGACACACTGCAGACCTGGGCAGCTGGAAAGCTGCTGCCCCATCCGGGGCGGGAAGCCACCGTCTCTGTGAGGTACTATCCCCTAGGGGCCAGTTCCAGGACATGCCCCACTGCTTCAGGGCCCTTGGTCCACCGGCTGGGCCCTCTGTCTACCCCGTGGACTCTGTTCTGAATTCTACTCTTATATACGGATTGCTGGAACCAGAGTCCATAGAGAACGCGGGCTGCAAGAAGTCTGGAGAACATACTTGGCGGCTTCTGCCATCAGGGAAGGCAAGCCGGGAAGAGCGAGGTGTGGCGGCCCCCCTCTGCTCTGTGGACAAGCTAGCTCCGCTCATGGGAGTCTTGTCCACGGCTCCGGCCCGGGGCCAGCCTCGTTCTGTCCAGGGACTGAAGGACGTGGCAGATTTGGGGATTGAACCCAGATCTGTCTGACTCGAAACTGGATCCTTTCCATGTTAACTTGCTCTCCCTTGCTAGCTGGGCCCCCGCTTGGCAATACAGAGCCCCAGACACTTTGTGCATGCCGTGCTGGCCTTCGTCATGCCGCAGGGTGCTGAGAGGTCTGGAGGGCCCCTCTGAGTCAGGTGAACCCGCCACGGTGGTATTTTTCCCATTTAGTTTTTAAGTAGGCTCTGCGCCCAACATGGGGCTCGAACTCACGACCCTGAGATCAAGAGTCATGTGCTCTGTGGACCGCCGAGCCCTCCAGGTGCCCTAGAAAGGCTGATATTTTTTAAATGAGAATGAGGATAGACTCTGCTGGGCAGGAGACAGCGGGGACCCAGGAGGGACACACATGCGCGGCTCCGAGACTGCAGGTCTTCCCAGCTGTGCACGGCCCTCTGGGCTCTGATTGCTCCTTGATCAGGGACCTGAGCTCTGGGCCCATGGGCAGGACGGGCCAGGCCAGGGCAGCTTGGAGAAGCAGGTGACGCGGCCCCTCCCTAGCTCTTCCTCCTTCCTGGGGCTTTTGTCAGCTTCCCAGGCCTCACTGCAAGCTCAGGCCACCCAGGGGCTAATTTCTGACATTCTCTGGGAGGCTGAGAAATAGCAAATGTGATGCAAAGATGCTGGAAAGGAGACCTCCTTGAAATCTCAAGAAAAAACCCAGAAGTGCTCACAGGGGATGCCAAAACCAGATGTCCACACTTAGGAGGGAGGGAGGGAAGGAAGGAAGGGAGGGAGGGAGGGAGGGAGGAAGGGAGGAAGGAAGGAAGGAAGGAAGGAAGGAAGGAAGGAGAGAGGGGGAGAGAGAGGGAGGGAGGACAGACGAACTTACACTATGCATCTTTAAACAGTCCACATGCGGCAGGGTCAAAGCCAGTCACCACCCCCCACCTCAACTCCAGCTCCCAGGCACCCCCTCTACCCAGAGGCAACCCCCGGTAGCATCTCTCAAGTGTCCTGCTCCCCCTGCAAGCTCATCCCTCCCCCCTCAACTCCACTCCATTCTGTTCTCATACTGGCCTCCTCCCTGGTCTTTGAAGAGGTCAAGTGGATTCCCATCCCAGGGCCCTGGCAGGGGCTGTGCCCTCTGCCCAGATACTGCATGGCTCCCTCTCAGCAAGGCCATCCCGGACCTCCCTACCCCTGTACAGTCTTCCTTTCCAGATTTATTTTTCTCGGAGCACGGGCTGTCTTCTAATACATTGTGTATTTGTTTGTTTTTCCTTATGCACCTGCCCCCGCCCCCCCCCTTTAGAATGTCAGCTCCATGAAAGCAGGGACTTTGCTTATCTTGGTCCCTGCTGAATTCTCTCCACCAGGCATGCTGCTTTGCACACAGTAGGTACTCCTCTTTTAGGGAATACCTCCAGAAGGAGTCACGCACAGACGAGCATGCATGTACACATTTATTCTGCCTCCCTTCTTTTGCACAAAAGGTGCAACACTAAGGACCCAGGCCTGCACCTGCTTCTGTGCTAAACAATGTATCTTGGAGCTCTGCCCCCATCAGAACGTACAGCCTGTTCTCCTGCTTGTCCACAGCTGCCTGACTGTTCCATTGGACAGACGCCCAGGACCATGCAGCCAGCCCCACTGACACCCTCTCCGGCGACCCCAGCCTCTGGGGCCCAAAAGCGAGGCTGCAGGGACCATGGTCCTCACTGGATGTCTCCTCTGATGTTGTACTCTCTGGTCCCATCCCTCTGGTGCCTGAGAGCAGAGACTCAAACAGATCCCCCCCCCGGGGGGTGGGGGGGTGGGGAGACAGGAGCCCACTCTAGAAATGCAGCCCTGGGAGAAAGCAAGTTGTTTATCTTCAGAGATGATCAGGCCTATCGGCCAGGGGCTTGATCTTGTTCTCTGCTTCCTTCTTTCTGAAATGCACAGTGTCATAAATAAAGGTGCAGACATCAGAGAAGGGTGGGGTGACGCTGCAGTTTCTTGCAGCAAGGGGTGTGGGGTGGCTGAGGGGCTCTCAGTGACATCCTCTGTGATGTGTTTGCAGGACTGTAAGATTGGAAGGGGGCTCCGGACTCCATTATTCTGGAAAGGTAGGGATCTGGGGGAGATCCTGACCCTCAAAATCCTGTGTTCTGACATGTAACTTTTTTTTTTTTTGACCACCAGGGTATTTTTCTTACCCTTTTAAAGGGATTTTAGCACACAGGTGTCGATGCAACTCCCACCTTTGGCGTGTTAACTCCCCACTGGAGGCCCAGTCCTGAGGGCTGGGCTTGATCTCCTCTGCTGTTCTATCCCACAGTGCTCAGCACTCAGTAGGCAATTACTAACTGCGCATTAAATGAATAAAGCTCTGGGGCATTCACTGAAAGCAGGCTTTCCCTCCTCCTGCATATGATTTTGCAAGAGGGTCCCTTGTTCATTAAGGAAGTTTCTACTTCCTATCCCACTCGACCCCTCCATTTTGGGTAGGGACCACCGATGGCTGAGTGGAAGACTGGCTTGGGCAGCTAACACTTTGTAGGTGGTCACACCAGGCCGGCACCTGCTGAATGCAGCCCACCCATGCATTTGGTATTTGGTTGGGCTGACTTGTGTTTTAAATCCAGGGTGACTATGACTGCCTGTGCATGGGTGTTGGGGTGTGCTGTAGGCCCCACCTGTCTCTGCTACTCACCTCGCCCCCAGTCCCTGGCTTGCGGTTCCTGCCAGGCTCTGCAGGCTTTTGAGTTTGCAACCACGGTTTAAAGCATGTCTAAATATGAACACTATATGTAAGATTTCCCCTGTGTATGTGGTTCTGGTGGGCATGCAATGTTTGCCCCGGGAATGTTTATCAGGGTGTCTTTTGGGTTATCCTGGTAGAGACCCAGAGAGTGAGGGCTTTCCTTTGCATGTGCTCTGAAGGCCAGCCCAGGGCTTTTGGGGTGGCTGGGGTCAGGGAGGCTCAGGTCGTCATGCCCTCCAGTCTGGGCTCTTCTCCAGGCCTGTCCAGGTGGCAGTCTTTCAGGGCAGAGAGTTTGATCTGACATCACGGTTGCCCAGATGGACTGTTAGCTTGAATGGGTTTCTCCTGGGTGTCAGGCCCTGGGGTGGGTGTCGGCAGATCGCCCACCTACCCAGAGGTTGAGACAGTGGAGACAAGTGAAAACTTTACTGTAAAATATGCCAGACGGACGAGTGCTAGACATTTGGGATATAGGGACCAATCATTCCCACTCGAGTCCAGGTTCTGCAAGGCCAAGCCTGATCCCCAGCCAGCGCCCTCCGTGTTGCATGAATTCATTATTCACTGTTCATTCATTGTCAACACTTTAACTGCCGTCTCTTGTGTGCTGGTGATACAGCAGTGGGCTAGACAGATGAGGTCTCTGCTTTCATGGAGCTGACATTCTGGTGACAGAAGATAATATATAAGTGACAAATACCCAGGATAATTTTAGGTGGTGTTAAATGGTGAAGAAAATACATGGGGTAATGGGTTAGTTAATGCCTTGGGAGTTTTGATAGAGGGTCAGTGAGAACCTCTCCAGGGGGGTGATGTTGAGCTGGGACCAGAAGTTAGAAGACAGCTCTCTCAGGCAGAGGAACAGCCAGTGCAAAGGTCCTGGGGCAGGACCAAGTTTGAGTAGTTTGCTAATTATTTAGGAGGGAATGGTTGAATGATTCGGAATTACAGTGGGAACTTAGGCTAAGGGCAGAATTTGTCCATTGGACTTCTCACTCTGTTCCTAGATGCTCTGGACCCATGTACTGTATGTTGCCCAATGTCCTTGGGCGACTTCCCTTGATTCTAGTCTCTTTACCTATAAAATGGGTATATCGACAGTCTTTCCCTCACGGTGAGATGTTTGAGAGGCTCTTAGCTAGCATTATTATTAACCCCCATCCCAGCCCAATATCTAAGGGCCCTCCTGGGAGACTCTTTGGGGGCGGAGTGTTCTTTGGCAATTTTTCAAAGCTGTTGTTCCCATTAGTTACATGAGAACCCCTGGGGCTGTTGCTCAGAGCCCAGTAGCAAATGGTGCAGTGCTGTGGACTAGGAACTGGGGTGCTGGGTACTGATCTGCGGGGCGGG
>LNAC01000056.1:3947048-3979623 GCA_002007465.1 Ailurus styani | reverse complement strand
GGGGAGGCGCGGGGCGCGCTTCCGGGGGCTCGGGGAAGGTCGGGCGGCGCACGCGGCTGAGTTGGCGGGGCTCCTGCGCTCCCGAGTTGGCGCTCTCGGGGGGTGGCCTGCTGGGGAGCGAGGCGCCCCGTAGACACTGCGGCCCGCGTGCGTGGGGGCGCTGGGGAACTTAGGGGAACTCCAGCCACCCTGCGAGGGGGCGGGCAGGAGAGAAGTGGCGTGGGGGGGCCGGGCGGGGGGACGCCCTGGAAATGCGCAGGGCAGCCCCCCGCCGTGGGCCCGGCCGCCATGCGCCTCCCTCCTCCCCAAGTAGCCCCAGGCTTGGGGTGACACTGCGTCTTATTTTCCAGCAGGCAGCGCGGGCTGGGGGAGTCCCTGGAGACGGCACCCCGTGCTCCCGGGCCTGGCTGCTGTGGAAGGGCGCGTGGCGGGTTCCCGCCAGCTGGGGGCGGGGGCCGGCGGGGGCCGCTCCCGAGCGAGGGAGCAGAGGGCTCTGGGTGGGGGGTCCCCCCGGGAGAGGCGCCCCTTGTTCCCCCTCCCCCGCGGCCGGTGTTCCTGCTGTCTGGGCCTGCCTCCCGCGGCTGGTGACGCCTCATTGGGCCGCCTCCTGGTCCCTCCCCCGGGCTGTGTGCGGATACTTGGGATGCCACTAGTTTGGGAAGTTGGAATTCAGAGCCGATCCCACTTGGGCTGGACCCGGAGGCCCCAGGTCCCGGTGCGGGGGGAGCCTCCCCGGAGACCCGCAGTGGGGGGGGGGACTCGTGGGGCGCGCCTTCCTCACCCCAGGCGCTTGCAGAAACGAGCCGGAGGGAGGGAGAGAGGGCACGGCGGGCGGGGGGAGGGAGAGACATGCTGTACCTGTGAGCTGCCGTCGCCCGGGCCCAATTAGCGTGGGGCGCCCGGCGTTATTTTTACATTGTAGGTTTATTTTTTTGGAAGCTGGTGTCCTCCCGCCGCCTGTCGCGCGCTCCGGCTCGGCTCTCCAAGGGTCTGGTGCAGGGAGCGGAGGCGGATCTGTTCTGTCGGCTCAGCCTCCTCCCTTCCTCCCCCTCCTCCTCCCCCCCTGTCGGTGAGAACTGGTTTTATTATGATTATTATTTTTTTTCCCCTTTTGCAGATTTGGAGGAAGGATGTGTGAGGGAGGGCGGGGGGGAAGGGGAGAGGATCCCTGTGGGCTGGATGGGGGAGTTCTGGGCGTGTTGGGAGGTGTTATCGGTGGCCTTGACTTTGCCCTTTTTTTAAAGAGACCTGGGTCCTCGCGGCGGCTTTGATACCAGGGGCTCCCGGCCCGGCGTGAGCTGGGAGGGCGTCCAGGGCATTGTTGTGTCCCTCGTCGTGGGTGGCCTTTTTTTTGGATGGGGTGGGGGAAGCCATCAGAGAAAGGAAGAGGTGTGAGCTGGGGTAGCAGAGGCTTTCACTGCCGACTCCGCAACTCAACTCCCTGGTTCCAGTCTTTCTTTTGTCACTTTCTTGGCAGCGTGACCCTGGACACATTACTTCACCTCTCTGGGCCTCAGGCTTCTCCGCTGCAAAGTGGGATAACAATATTCTCGAGTCCCTAGGGTTGTGAGATCCGAGAGTGGTAATCCGTAGAAGGTATTTGTGTGAATGTTACTAGGGCCCCCGTTTTGTTGTTATTATTTTTACTATTACTAGGTTCTAAAACTTGGCCTTCCATCCAAGGGCCCGGAAATCTTGAGAGACGGGGCCGACTTGCCTTTTGCTGGGGAGTGGGGGAGCTAGGGGAGGAGGGACCCCTTCTTCCCACCCCCTCCTGCCTTTTTTCCCGGTTGCGGATGGAGCCGGCCAGGCGGCGCCTTCAGCCCATTGAGCGGATGCACAGACCGAGCCTGGCGGTGGGGCGCGCGGCGGTCCTGGAGCCGGCGCTGAGCGGCGAGGGCATCCCGGGCGCTGTCTGGCTTCCCCTGCCGCCGCCTTGTCCCTGCTTGGAAATTTACCGCCGCCGCCGCCGCTGGTGCCCGGGGAGTCTGCGGTGCCCAGACGTGGGGGCGGGAGCCGAGCGGGCCCCAGCCCTGGCCTCTTCCCACTGAGCTATTTATGCTTGCTCCGGGATCAATACTATTGATAAATCCATGTAAATGGTAATGTGGCTGTCAGGTCCCGGTGAGGGAGGGAGACCCCCTCGTGGGGCTGCGCGCGCCCCCCTCCCTCCCTGGGCGAGGGTTCGGCTGCGTGGGAAGGATTTATTTGGCATAATCCGTTCTTTTCCCCCAATTAATAATACTCATACCACCTCCTAAAGATTTCTGAGAGCTCTGCAAACACGCATTTAGCTGCATGAAAGCCCCGAGCCGGGGAGGGCCGTGATTGTTCTCCCGGCAAGGGGGTGGGGGGCCGCGGTGGGGGCGCTCGGAGTCCTGGCTCCCAGCGCCTTGCCATTCAGGCTGCGAGTGGAGCCCGCCTGGCCTGGATGCCCCCTGACTGCGAGGTGTTCTGTTCCCGCCCCCCACCTGAGGCCTGTGGGGGAGGCTGTGAGATTTGGGGAGGGGGTCCACCTCCGGAGAACCCAGCCTGAGAGCTCCTGTCTAGGAGAAGCCGAAGTGGTCCAGGCGGGAGAGCTCAGCCCTTCCCTCCCACAGCTCCCGGAGCGAAAGCCCCCCATGGCACTCTGCCTCTGACAAGAGAGGGTTGAGAGCTTTTATTTGTGTGTCTGTTTTTTCCTTTTCTGTTTCCTTTTCTTGTCTCAGAGGCCAACAGCAGCCTCCCCAGGTGATACCTCTGAAGGGAACAGCTTGTGGGAGCTGGTAATTCCTGCCCCAGGCGCCCGGGGGAGGGGCCCAGGAGGGGGTCTGGGGAGGGCCAGGCTGTCATCTTAGAAGGCCTTGTCCCATGGGTGGGTATGTGGGGTCCCCAGGGACGTGCTGCTTAGAAGGGTCAGCCGGCCTCCTTTGCGGATCCTTGGGGGTCGGGAAGGGATTTCATCCCTGGTCAAGTGGGCTCCCGCCTTTGGAGCTGGAGCTAATACTGTGTAGGGACCCCTCCAACACATGTCAAGCACCGTCACTGCGTGCCAGGCTCTGCCCTCACCAGGAATCCACTCGTTCATTCTTGGTACCATGCTGTGAGCTCCGTGCTCTCATTATCCCATTTTATAGATGGTGAGATGGAGGCGCAGAGAGGTTTAGGGACTTGCCCAAGGTCACACGCTTTGGATGTGGGACTGGGAATGAAGACCTGGGATTGAGGCTTCACGGTCTCGTTGATGCAGCTCGAGCCGGCTGCCGTGCAGGTTAGCAAGAAAGAAATTATGTTTCTTATTGGAGCGGCACCTACAGATCTTTGCCCCAGGGGGCAGGAGACTGAGAACCTGTTCTCCCCAGGATTTGGGGAGGGGGGGGAAGTGCCTGCGGCAGGCCCAGGCGTTTCTTTGAAGTCTCATTTTATCTTAAACATTCATGCAAATTT
Source organism: Ailurus styani (assembly GCA_002007465.1). Classification (NCBI taxonomy): domain Eukaryota; kingdom Metazoa; phylum Chordata; class Mammalia; order Carnivora; family Ailuridae; genus Ailurus; species Ailurus styani. Next base: position 3,976,197 of record LNAC01000056.1, on the reverse strand, counting down.
GGCATTCGCTTTGGCGGCTGTGTTTATTTTGAAATGAAAACATGGTTTTGAATTATTTAGCAGGGCGGATAACGGGGCTCCAGAAAGTGGCATCTGAGAGTGCCACGGCCTGGAGTTTCTGCACACGGGCTGGGCTGGGCTGGGCTGGGCTGGCCTGGCCTGGCCTGGCCTGGCCTGCGGCCCCATCTTTTCTGTAGCTGGAGACCTTCAGAGGCCCCGTGGTGGAAGGCAGGCTTTTCCCATTTTACAGATGAGGGCACAGGTCCGAGGGGCCAGGCCAGCCCAAGGTCCCCCAGTAGTGTGCCTTTGCTGACAGTGACCAAAATCATCATGGTTACTCACCCAGTTGGGCTCAGGTGAACCGCCCTGGAGAGAGGCTCTTTGGTTTCCTAGAACCGTAAAGAAGCATCTTCAACAGACTAGTAGAGGACAGACTAGGAGGGTTTAGTCCCTGATCCTCACCGGGGCAGCCAATTTAATTTAGCAGGTTCTGGTGGGTTCGAGTCCCAACTTAGCATGTACCCGCAATGCGCCCAGGGGCTGGCCCCTGCCTCTCCGAGTTTGGGTGCTCTGGTCTGGAAGATGGGCGCATGGCTCACTGCTGGTGGGGTCGTGGAGAGGATTACGGGGCAGAAAGTGTGAGCACTGGGTTTGGACTTTGGCTCTGCTGCTTTCATTTGTTATTGACTCTGGGCAAGTGGCTTAGCTTCTCTTGAGTCTCAGTTTGTTCATCTGTAAGATGGGATGGTGTCTTTTTTGCTGCGAGGAGCCGATGTGTATCGCAAGAGCTGCTCTTTCTTACTTCAGCTCAACGCTGTTGGCGCATGAGTGCTTTGCTGTAGAATTTATTGTGGGATCCTGGGTTGTCGCCGACAGGCTGGTTGGACATTTCCACCCTCTGCAGGGCTGCTCAGAAGGCAGATTCTGTAACAGAGCGGGGTCTTGGGGTCCCTCCACCCGAGCCCTGGCGGCCTGGCCTTACTGCCTTCCAGAGAGAAGGCTCCTTTCCTGCTGGCTGGTTGGTGTGATTGACAGATAAGTTGGGCCCCCTCCCTCTGTCCCTGAAGGCTGAGGTTTTGATGACGTGGGTCCAGGGGGACCTGGAGGGTTTGGGCAGCCTGGAGAGTCGGGGAAGGGCTGACCCTGTGGACGGAGAGAGTCTCCTGGGGGAGGGCCAGGCTTCCCCTTCTCCTGGGGAGCAAGTTCCAGAAAGGGCTTCTTTGAAGTCAGACCTGGGTTCAAATCCTGCTTCCATCAGCTAATGACTTGGGCACATTCTCTGACCTTCGGGCCTCCGTTTCCTTACCCTTAAGCAGGCGGTCGCGCCCACCTCTGAGGACAGTGTGGACCAGCAGGGCGCAGTCAGCTTCTGGCCCTGGGGGCAGTGTCATGCACCCCCGCTGCCTGTGGCCCCCCGGCACGGGGCGGTGGGGGGCTGTTGAGCTCCTGAAATGTGGCTAGCGCTACTGAACTGGTAATTTTATTTCATTTTAATTAACTTAAATTTAAATAGCCACATGTGGCTGATCAGCCGTCTGCCTGATCAGACGGCTCGGGGCTGGATGGTGGGAGTCAGAGTCCGTGCGTGGGAGCAGGGCTTGGCTCTTAGCAATGGATTTTTTCCTTTTTTGTATGTCTTGTCTCTGTTGGGGCCAGTGGGTCACCCCCTACCCCCGCCCCACAGCCCAGGGCTGGCCCTAGTGCTGACCTCTACCCTCGGTCCTTCTCCTGCCTGTGCTCTTGATCTCACTGCCCCCTTCCTGTCCCAACCAGCCTCTGGGGCTGCTCCGTCCAGTCCACTTTCTGCGATGTGGGGGCTGCGGGGCAGAACATTCTAGATCTGCCTGTCCAGTACCATCGCTGTAGCCGCATGTGGCCCTGGGCACTTGAAGCGACTGCAACCAAGGAATAGAATTCCATTTTTTAGTTTATTTTAATAAATTTAAATAGACCCCTGTGGCCTGTGGCCGCTGTCCCCTTTGGGCAGCATGGTTTTAGTGCCTTGCCTTCTCTGTGGACTCGGAGCCAAACGCCAGTTTTCAGACCACTGGCTGAGCATTCTCTTCTTGGCCTTATATGCAATAGGCCCAAGTGTCCCCCAGGCCAGGAGCTCTGTGCCCAGACTTCCCCACTTGCATCCCTGGCTGTCATTTCTCAAACACAGAGGCAGGTCCAGGTCTGTGTGAAGCATGGGCAGCCCTCACTCCTGAGGGCTGAGCTCTGGGACCTGGGCCTGGGACCTGGCTGGGTTCACAGACGACTGTCTGTACCCCTCCCCCTGCACCCTTGTTTGTTTTCACGAGTGCAGATACATAGGGAAGGCCTGCTGCCCATAAGCATTCCATAGTTTTTTCTGCTACGTAATTAATGCATTATGTAACAACTAGATTCTTTTTTCTTTCTTTTTTTTTTGGTGGGGGGTATAGTGTTGCTTTCTATTGTCATTTGAAACATGGAAGAAACTAAAAAGTGATGCACTCAGAACTCTCCGCCACTTGCTTTGGGCTTTATAAAAAGTAACTTTTGCAAGAGAAAATGCATGGGCCTGCTAGAAAGTTAGAATAGTTCACAAAGGTGGCAAGAGAAGTCTTCTGGTTTCTGCCCTCCCACTCTGTCCCCCGAGGCGGACACGCACAGGTAAAGTTTCCCCTCTGAGAGCCTCTGGGCCTCTGCTTGCCTTAAATGGACACAAATAATATCATACTTTATTCATATCTCGCTTTCTTCCCCTAAATTAAAAGGTATCTTAGAGCTTATTCCAGGACATCTGTAAGCAAACTTCTGCCCACAGGCTAAAGCCAGCCCACCTCCTGTTATTTTTTGGGAGGGGGCAGGGGCAGAGGGTGAGGGAGGCAGAATCTTAAGCAGGCTCCATGCCCAGTGCGGAGCCTGATGCGGGGCTCCATCTCAAGACCTGAGCTCATGACCTGAGCTGAAATCAAGAGTCAGATGCTCAACCGACTAAGCCACCCCGGCGGCCCCCCACCTCGTTTTTCTATGGTGTGCAAGCTAAGAATGGTTTTTGCATTTTTTTAATGGCTGAAAAAAATAAGCTGATAATATTTTGTGACCTGCGAAATTGTATGAAATTTAGATTTCAGTGTCCGTAATAAAGTTTTATTGGAACGCAGCCACGCCCGGGCGTGAATGTGTTGCCTGAGTCTGTTCTCAAGCTATAGATGAAAAATCATGGGGTTGTGATGGAGGCCCAAGAGCCTTCAAGGCCTAACGTCTGTATTGCCAGCCACCTCGTTCTTTTTAACTTCACCGTGACCTCCTGGAGGTCTTGCTGTTGATGAAACTGGGGGCCAAGAGAGGATTGTGAGTTGAAGAGTCATACTGAGCAGGCCTGTAAAATCTCTCTTATTGGCTTGGCTAACTGTTCTTGTCGAGTGATGCTGACGCTCCTGGTTATAGTTCACTGTTGTAGGAATCAGTAGGAAAGAGGGGACTGTTAAGGTAGCAGGCAGTCTGGACCTGATTTCTCTGATGCCTGAGGCTGTAATCCTTGCTGTTCAGCATTACATGGTCACTGAAACTCCTTCTGTGTGGTGCTCTGGGGTGTTCACAATTTTGGGCAAGCTGCTACCTGCCCATCTTGTTTCCCTCTTTGCTTTGGCCGTCAGGAAACTCGGAGCCAGATTTGCAGCCTGCGTTCAGTAGTCTGGTCTGGTCTGTCTGGTCTGTGTTTCTGTTTTACCTGCTTCTATCCTGATTTTACATTACTTTGTTCTTGGTTTTTCTCTTTGCTCTGACTTCGCTCTCTGATAGTATCTTACTGTATGCATTCCTCAGAGTTGTCTCATCTTGGAGGGACGCCCTGGTGCAGACAGGAGTAAAGAAAAGGAAAATGTTTTGTAAGGTGTTTTCATACTTGTATCCCGTGGGTGCTGGGTCACCCCCCTTTGGATGGTTATGCCCTGGAGTCTCCTGACAGATGATCCCAGGAGGAAACCAAGGCCTGGCCCTGTGGAGGGTCTTAACCAAGGTCAGACCCTGGGCAGGTCTTTACATGTGCGTGTTGAGCTGGATTTGGGAAGATGACAGTGAGTGACTTGAAGTGTGGAAGATGTCCCCACTGGAGGCCCCGGAGAAGGCCCTGGAGTGGAGCAGGTGTCACGCTCACCACCCTGGGGTCAGGTGTCACTTCTGTCTCTTCCATAGCTGGGGCTCTGGGGCCCAGGGATCTCGGAGTTCTGGGGTGGCAGCCCTGTGGGCGTGTCCACAGTGAGGAACCCTGGGCCATCTCTTCTGGCCTCCTTGCTCTGCTGATGCCAGTGCCTCCTCCTGCTGACCCTGAGACATTTCCCGGAGCTGGGGAAGGAAGTGGGGGGGAAGAGTGAGCTATAGGGTGGGTTGTAGGAAGTGGCATTAGATGAGACTGAGCAGCTGGCTGCTTCTGTGTGTGCATGTGTGTGTGCGCGTGCTGCCTGTGCGAGCTTGTGTGCTGGGCCAGGGGGCTGGGAGGCTGGGAGGCTGGGAGGCTCTTGGGGGTCAATCCATTCTGCGGCGTGGTGGGTGAGGCTGTCCACCTCTTGTCTCCCAGGCTTGGCCCATGGCTCTGAGTCCCGGGTCTGCCTCTTGCTGGCTGTGCGACGTGACCTGGATGAGTAACAGAGCCTCTGTGCGTGGCTCCTCAGTTTACCCACCAGTCCAATGGGGTGATGAATGACATACATCGCTGAGGGGCCATCTGAGGCCGAGGCGCTCCTGCAGCCGGGGACCTGCCCTCCCCCTCCTTTCCATGGCTCAAGCACCCAGGGAGCCCTTCTGGGGCTAGGCAGCTGGATGCAGGGGTCTCCTGCTGATGTCCCTCAGGGGCCTCAGGCCCACGCTGTCCCCAGCTGGACCCAGGTCCTTCCTCACATCAGGCGCTTGTCTTGGGCTTCCTCCTGGCGTGCGGGGCATGGCCAGAGACCCTGGCGTCGCCCGCGCTGCCCTCTGGTGTGGTTGCCCGGCCGCTGCCTGCAGCAGCCCTCTCCCCTTCTCCCCACGGACATTCTGTGCGGGGCGGGGGCCCCAAGGCTGCAGTGCCGTGACCTTACTCAGAGCCCCGACGGCCTTCCCACCACTCTTCCCTGCCTTGGAGGCCTGCCCGCCCTGCGCCAGCGGACCTCCGACCGCCCCCCCCAGGCCCCCTGCGATCCCCGAGCGTGTGCTGTGCTGGTGGGCGGTGGAGGGGCTCTGGCCAGCCGGCTGGGCGGGGTGGGGGGAGTGGAATTTTCTTTGTGGCCTAGGGAGCCTCTCTGGGAGATGCTGTCAGTCAGGAGGCCTGGAGGCCGGCGCGGAGGTGGCGCAGGGGCCCCATGGGGAGGGGTTGCCCCGGAGGCCCCTGCTTGCCCTCACGCTGAACTCCGGTGCCCGCCGCAGACCCTCCGGGAGCATCGCCCGGGGCCGCGGTGGTGTCTCCGTGGCCATGGCAACCGCCTGGCACCAGGGCCCTGCTCGTTAGGCTAACGAGGCGAGCCTGCTGGGCCGAGGTGGGAGCCGGTGGGGAGCCGGTGGGGAGCCGGGGACGTGCCGCCCCAGGGCTCCGCTCGGCCTGACTGGCGGCCACCGGGCCAGGAGGGGGGCCCAGCAGGAATCAGGGGCCCCCTCTGGGGCCCTCGGGGCTTGGGCCAGGCCCACGGGGTGGGCTTCTGGTGGGCGCTTGGTGTGGTGGCCAGTGGAACTGGCTGGGAGCGGGGGGTGGGGAATGTCAGTGGGGGGGGTGCCCCCTGCTCCCCTCCTCCCTCCTGAATAGTTGTAGGCATTTTCACTTTCCCCCACATCTACTCCCTGCACCCCATCAAGGGCATTGTACTGCGTCAAAGAGTGTCCCCCAAGGTCACGTTCCCCCACAAGTTCAGAATGGGACCGGACGTGGAGATAGAGTTGCTGAGGTCGTACCTGGGGTGAGGCCCTGCTGGAGGAGGCTGGGCCCAAATGCAGCATGATGGGTGTCATTTTTCAGCAGAGGGTCGGGCCACGGGAAGAGGGGCAGACCCTGGAGTACTGTGTCTCTGAGCCCAGGGGTCCTGAGGATCGCAGGCTGGGAGATCACGGAGCAGATTCCCGCCCCGAGTCTCTGGAAGGAACCACCCTGCTGACACCTGCAGAACTGGGCACCCGGGCTTTGGGATAACGAGGCGGCAGGTCTCAGTTTCCCCATCCGTAAAATGGGCACAGATTGCTTGTCTCTGAAAGGTGCTGAGGGGTCGAGGGAGGTCCTGAGAAGGGGCACAGAGTAGGCCTCAGCATGGGTTGGCACGTGTGCTGTTGGTATTGGCTGTGGGGATGTTCCCTTTGCCGTGGTTTTGGGGAAAGGTTGGGACATCACAGCCAGACGACCCCAGGTGCCTGTGTTCCACAGACAGTCAGTCTCTGGGTGCTACCGTGGCCTGAGATGACTCTTTTCTGGCCTGTGTTACCCAACCCCCACAAGGGAGCTCTGCGGGGGCCCGGACTCGGCTCGGGCAGCCTTTGGAGGGATTCAGGTCTTCCTTCTGGTGTGCGGGGAGAGAGACTCGTTAACTCCAAGAAACCCGGGGCCAGAGGACAGCTCCCTTTGTTGGTCAGAGCTCTGTTGCTTGGTGTCTCAGTTTCTGCATCTGTAAAACGGGGGCAGCTGCGTTCCCTGCCTCATGGGGGAGCGGGGTGGATTAGGGTGTTCGGGGTGACCTCTGATGACCTGCTGTAGGGAGGTGTGCGTGCCAGCTCCCGCCCCATCCTCTGTGTCTGCTTCCTGGGCAGGGTGGGGGGGGGCGGGGTGCTTTGGAAAGGGTCTTGAGCCGGCTGGGGAGCCGGGCGAGCTCCCTGAGCGCCTGTTTATGGTCGCTCAGTTAAGCCCCACGGTAACTCCCATGCGGCCAGAACCATTCCTTTCCCTGCTTCCTGATGGGGAAACCAAGGCACGCAGCTGTCCACCATGCACGCTCAGGGCACACAGCTCATAAGTGCGTTCCCCGCTGGGATGTAGGCACAGGCGGGGTCTGGCCTTTCCTTGGCTCTCACTTGCCCTTGGATTGTGGGCCTGGTGCGGGGGGTACTGTGTGCCCGGCCCTGTGCATCTCTGCTCACTCTCTGCCTCAACCCAGCCTGTCCCCCTTGGGGTCACCGTTGCCGGCTCCTGGGCTGGGGCTGGCTGTGCCGTGCAGGAAGCTGACCCCGCTGTCTGGGCTATAAATAGCGCCGCAGCGGCGGGCAGGAAGCTGTGTCTCATGGTACCTGGGCTCCGGCCGCTGCCCCCTTGCCGCAGCGTCTCCTGGCACTGTCCTTCTCCCGGCAGGAGTGCCAAGGCGGAAGCATGTGTGCACCCCGGGCATTGTGCTGCAGGTTTGCTGTGTGACCTTTGGGCTCTCCTTGCCCTCTCTGTGCCCCCGAGGCCCTCGCTGTGTGTTCGGGACGCCTCTGTGCTTCCTGTGCTGGGAAGAGTGCCCCGAGGGTGTCTGGATGGTGGCCGGGGAGATGTGGAGGACAGGTCGGTGGTTTGTCTTTGTTCCCTGGAGGTGCGGGAGGTTAGTGGGAGGGGGTTATCCGGGGAGGGAACGTGGGACCTAGCTAGATGGCTGTGGGGGAACGCGATGAGGTGGAGCTGCCTGGAGGGTCCTGGACTGGGAGATGGATCGTGGGGCGGTCACTGGGCATTAGAGACCCACCTCGACTGCGGGGTTCCTGTGTGATGTTGGCACAACCCCTCTGGGCCTCAGCACGGTCCTCAGATGTCCCCGCAGGAAAGAGACACACACGGCTTTCAAGCAAGAGCGAGCCATGTCACTGTGCCCTCTGTCATCCTCTGTGTTCTCATGGTTCGTATTGTTCCTGCCGTCGCGTTGTTAGGGGGCAATGCTCGTCTTGTCCCTCTCTGGACTGTCAGGTCTTTGGGGGCCCTGGCTCCTGGGATTTCCTGTGTGGCCCTGATGCTGGGCACACTGGTGGCCTCTGCCTCCCTGGTCCCTGCTGAGCACTCTGCCCCATTTCTGGCAGATGCCAGCTGCCTGGGGAGGGCTAATATGGCTTGATCCTTTGGACATTTTTCCGAGCAGATGAGCTGTACCTTGCAAAGTCTTCCACCTTCGCAGAGGTCATCTGCTTTGTGGGCGCCTGCACCGTTCTCGGCTCCAAGTGCCTGAACGTGGATAAGTAGAGTTTCAGCAGGGTGGCTTCCCTGTTAGCAATCTTGCTGGACTGTGGGATGTCCACGGGGGCCGTCTGTGACTGGTCCAAAAAAAAAAGAGAGAAACCTTGCCGAAGAATATTGATTGATGAGTTCCTGGTTGTCGTCTTAGAGAGGGAAGTCTCTAGTGATAAGCCACAGGGCTCTGCCTGATCCACATTTTCATCAAAAGCGAGACTCAGGGCACCTGGGTGGCTCAGTGGGTTAAAGCCGCTGCCTTCGGCTCAGGTCATGATCCCAGGGTCCTGGGATCGAGGCCCATATCGGGCTCTCTGCTCAGCAGGGAGCCTGCTTCCTCCTCTCTCCTCTCTCTCTGCCTGCCTCTCTGCCTACTTGTAATCTCTCTCTCTNTCAGCCCTGTTGGGATGTTTGGGCTCTGTAGGGGTGCAGAGACTGAGTCACGTGGACCCCGCGGTCGCTTTCGGAATTCAGGGTTTCTGGGGGGGTGGGCCACAGACTCGAGCAGTTTCCTCGAGGCTTAGATGTTTGGAGTCTGGGGTTAAGAGAAGAGTGGTGTCTCCCACAGTGGTCCATGCCCTGGTCCCCAGCAACAGTGAATGTATTGTCACACGGCAAAGGGGAATTCATCTCGGCTATGGCTGGCTGGGATTGAGGCAGCTCGCCAGCTGACCTTGAGATGGGGAAGCTAGCCTGGATGATCCTGGCGGCTCAGACTCCTCACGAGGGTCCTTATAAGGAGGAAGCAGGAGGTCAGAGCCAGACCGAGACTGGACGATGCTCAGTGCTGTCTTTGAGGATGAAGGAAGGGGCATGGGGCCAAGCACTGCAGGCAGCCTCTGGAAGCTGGGCAAGGCCAGGAACGAACTGTCCCGTGGAGCCTCCGGAAGGAGCACAGCCCTACCGACACCTTGACTTTCAGCCCTCTTTTGGACTTCTGACCTCTGGAACCGCTATAATACATTTTATGCTATTTTAAGGTGCCAAGTCTGTGGTCATTTATTATTACAGCAGCAGGAGGAAACTCTAACGTGGCCTGCATCTACCCTGAGAACTGGCAGCTGGGAGCAATGCAGTCATTTATTTATTTATTAAAAAATATTTCCTTTATTTATTTGAGAGAGAGAGAGAGAGAGAGAGCGTGCGAGCATGTGAGCAGGAGAGGGAGAGAGAATCCCAAACAGGCTCCATGCTGAGTGCAGAGCCTGACAGGGGGCTCGATCCCATGATCCCACAACCCTGAGATCATGGCCTGAGCCGAAATCAAGAGTCAGACTGTGCCATCCAGGTGCCCCTTGCCCTGGGGCTGTGGGTGAGGGATTCGGGGCCAAGAGAGGGAACCACAAACTGTAAAGGGCTATGCTAGGGGAAAAAAATGAAATACGACAAAGATCTGGAAGCAGAGAGATGACCCTTTGGAAGCTTTGGAGAGGGGACGGGGTGGTGTGAGGTAGGGATGTTGGTTTGTGTGTGTGTGTTTTTCTTTTTTCTTGATTCCTTCAAATCCAGTGGGGGCACCTGGTCCCAGTGATGGCCAGAAAAATGATACGTCCCCAGCCCATCCACCAACCCGTGACGCTCCATGGATGGTTCTTCTGGGTGGGGTCTCCCAGGGGCAGGTATTCCAGATTCTCAGAGTGGACAGGTGATGCTACGTGCTGCGTCCATCCTGGCTTTATTGAAAAGAGGAAGAAAATGGTCCACACCTCTGTGCCTGAAGGCCTCTGGGCCTGCATCCAGAAACCTGAACCCTGCAATTAAATGAAACCAGATCCTTAGGTGGGGAGAGCTTCTCCTGCTTGGAGAGGCTCCAGAGACCAGGCCCTGGGGACCTGCTGCTGGTGGATGGACTATGTGGGGTCCGGTGGGGGGGGGGGGCAGGGGGCGGGCCGAGAAGCTTCCTCAGGGAAAAGGGAGAGGGTAGGAAGGCGCCAGCCAGCCCGGGTACAAGAGGCCGGGCTCAGGGCCACCAGCTAAGGTGGCTGCTTCTTCTTAAAACAAAAAATTGCAGGTGACTCTCCAGTCACCCAAGTCCCCTCCTTGGAGGGCCTCTACTTCTCAGCTAGACATGTGCTCTTCTAATCCATGTTTTCATGCTTCACGGACCTCCGTGTGGATCCCTGCACAGCCCGGGGCCCTGTCTCGTCTCTGGGCTGCAAGAATGCACGTGGACGTGTTTTTCTGTGGTCGCTATTAAGGTGAGCCGTAGGACTCTGGCAGTTTTGTAGGTCAAAAGTGGTCGAATATCGACAGCTTTTATATAATTCAAGCTAGTAATTTCCTGTCCGAGCTGGGCAGGTGGCGGAGCGGAGTGACTACACGCAGGGATTTTGATGGCTTGTGGGTTCCCGTCCCCGCCCCCGCCCCCCCCCATGGCCTCTTACCAGCTGTGAGGCCTCGGGCATATTATCACCACCCCTGTGCCTCAGTTTCCTTATATATAAATCGGGGATCGAAACACTGCCTACATTCTAGATGTGTTTTGTGGATGAGAAGTGGTAACGTACAAGGTGTTTAAACCCGTAGAGCTGTTGTTGTCATTACTGTCATTATAATTTTTTTTTGTAATTAGGATTTTGCAGCCTGTTGGTGCAGCTCGATCTCGGTGGTGGATTTTAACTTCTGCAGAGGTGGTATTTGTCTTGGGGATACGTAGCGTATGCTCAGTGTATTCCCCGGAGATGCCACTTGAGTTGATGGCGGTGTTTGGATGGACCTTCTCCGAGTGCCTCAGGCGCTCACGGGCGTCCCGTCTCCTCTGTGCGTTCCTGGGACTGGAATCTGCGGCTTGTGGCCTTTCCAGACACCGCCAGCAGGCGCTGCCTGGGGGCTGCACTGGCCGACCCTCTCTACTTCAGGGTGGTGGGATTTCCCTATGGCCAAGCCCTTGGGTGGGGTGTGCAACGGTTTGATAGCTGGCTTACAAAATTTTGGTTTTTAGAAGCAGGACAAACGTGTTCTCTGTAAGTTGGAAAATGAAGGAACAAAAAGCCTGCACATAAAAAGATCCGACCACATTCCCACCCCCCAGAGAGGGAATGTTGGCATCTTGGATGGATGTGGGTTTTGATGAAAAGGACCAGGTCTGACGTCTGCTGTCCTCAGTGACCATGGGGTAAGGGAGCCCCATGAAATACAGTGAAATACAGTGATTTTGCGGCGCTCCCCGTGCCCCCCACCCCTGACCCTGAGGTCAGCATCCTCGGAGCGTGCGTGGATTTGGCAGCTCCGGGTAGGGCTTTGCATTAGCTGGATCCGGGACCCCCGTTCTGCCCTGCAGTAGCCATGGGGACATGGCTCATGGAATTTACCCCTCAGAGCCTCATGACTTTGTCTCCTTGCAGGGTTTTTTGCAGCCCCGAACACAGTAGGTGCTCAATTAATGCACGATTGGGGCCAGATAATTCTGACCGAGGGGCTGTCCTGTGCATTCGAGGGTGTTGAGCAGCATTGCTGGGTTCTGGCCACCCAGTAGATGGTACCCCAGCCCCACACCCATTGTGACAACCAGAAATGACTGCAGGACACTGCCCGCTGGGCTGGGGGTGGGCACGGTCGCCCCTCCTGGACCCCTGTGGTGCATGATGGGACCTTACAGAAGAAGACTGTCTGGAAGAAGCTCCAGGACAGCTTTCCTTGGAGTCTATGCCCAGTGTGTAGAATTTCTTCATTCAGATGCTTCCGTTAAGTACCTACTGTGTGCTGGGAGCTGTCCTAGGTGCTAGGAACAAGGCAGGCAGGCGGCTCCCTTCTTGTTTGTCCCAGGCATAGCTGGACACTCTGCTCACTCACCCTGGCTTGGCCTTGGGACATGGTGGTGACTTAAGCACCATTCCTGCCTCGGTCTCCTCCCCCCCACCATGAGATGGGGGCAAAGGCTGTCCTGAGGGTTGCAGGTGACCCTATGAGGAGCCCTGTCACCTCGGGCTGGCTGTTTCCTTTCCAGGCCTCAGCGTCCCTGTCTGGAGAGTGGTGTCATTGGCACTGACCTTCCGGGCTGCCGTGGGGATTAGTGAGTTCTTTGCTCAGGCACACGGCACGTAGTAGGTGCCTTGTGTCGGTGGGCAGATGGTGTGAGCATAGACTCTGGAGGCCGAGTGTGCAAGCACCTGCCCTTGGGTCATCGCAGCCAGCTGGGCAAGGGGGTGGGGTGTGCTGGTGGAGTGCCCACGGCATCCTTTCTGTGCCTGGCCCTGCGGGTGGGGGTCTCGGTGGGAGGGAGCTCAGCTGCCCTCCTCCCCAGGCCTGTAAGGAGCTGGCTCAGTGGAGATCCCTAAGGCGATTAAGTGGGTTCATTTGATCCTGAACGTGAACTTGAGAGCAGGCGGCTTATCTCCTGGAGATGAAAGCCAGGCAGGCGATGAGCCACCTGGCCCAGGCAGGGAGTTCGGGATTTTATCCTCCACTCTTTGCCCAGCTGGGGCCTGTGCTTTTGTCCCACCTGCCTCCAGCCCCCTCAGCTGCAGGTTTAGACTGTGTGCTTCTGATGCTGGTCTAATAGTGATGGGCACAGGCCTTGGTAATTCACTGGACCCTTTCAATCTCGTGAGCCAGCGACAATCATCACTTCCCCTGTGTGACGGCCAAGCTGCTAAGGCTCAGAGAGGTCAGCTAACTTTCCCAGGGCCACACAGCATCCTGATAACCAGTCCCCCACCCCCCCAACAATATTTGCAGCATCTACGTGGAAAACCCCGTTTTATTCTTGGGCACTGAAATTCCTCCTTCATACAGTCTTGACTTGACACAGAATTAACAACAACAACAGAAAAACTAGCGTCGTGCCCCGGTTGTAGTATAAAAGGAAATGGAACGAAGGAGCTGCTGGCTCCCACTCAGAATGAGTAAGTGAGCTCAGGAGGGTTTCAGGACTGGAAATACATGAAAGTGACTTAAAAAAAAAAATAAAGGCAAGTGTTTGGATTGGTTCTGGAAGTTTTTTTTTTTTTTTTTTTTAATGGCCGGGTCATTTGAAAACTGTGTGGAGAGGGTGACTTTCCTGGAGTGGGCCTGCTTCCCCGGCTGAGTGGTCATTGGACAGCCGTAATCGTGCCTGTATGTTTCTGGCATGTTCTGGGTGGGGACACCGCCTCCGAGACCCCTGTGCCCGAACCACAGGAACACAGTGACGGGAGCAGGGGTCAGATGACTACTCGGTCGCAGGTCCTTTCTGCAGTCAGGGTATCGGCTCACTGTACTGTGCTGGGGGTGTGAGACCCTCTCCGCTTTCCTATCGGTAGTAACAAGACCGCGGACGGCAGGCCAGGCCCCCGTCTGGCTTGGATGTCTGCAGTAGCCTCCCCGGGGCCCCTGAATGCACTCTCGTCCCTGGTATCTGTCCTCCGCGCCACAGCCAGGGGGACCGCGTCTGAAGGAGGAGACTCCAGGCCCCGCCTCCTCCTTGGAGAGTAAACCCGGAGGCCCCGGGGGCCTGGGCGGTGCCTGCTGCCTTCACGCCTCTCCCCACCTGGGCTTTTGCACCTGCTGCCCCCTGCCTGGCACGCTCCATCCTTGCTGCCAGTGGTCCCAGCTCAGATGTGAAGCCCCTCGGTTTGGTGGCCTTCCCACATCAGAGGTCCCTTCCCAGGTAGCAGGTGCTACGTCCGTCTTGCCCGCGGCTGGGTCCCCGTTGTCTGGGACGGGGCCAGCACATAGTAGGGGCTTGGTGGGTTTGCGTCGATGGCCGGACAGGTCCCTTCGCAGCAAGACGGAGCCTGGCCGGGCCGGGTCTCCAGGGGCCTGACCTGGGGGAAGGGGAGGACAGGGGCTGGACACAGGGCCCTTGTCCCTCAGTGGCTTCCAGCTGGCCTGGAACCGGCCGGACCAGTGCCTGCTGCTTCCTGCCCAGGGAGAGGGGCTCCGAGGGGGTCAGGGTGCTGATGGGGTCAGCGGGGTGATGTTGGCCCCAGGGTCATTTGTCAATGTCTGAAGATCCTTCCGGTTGTCCCAGAGTGTGGAGAAGGGGGTGGGGGGTGCTCCAGGGGCCAGAGATGTACACATCCTGCAGGGCACAGAGCAGTTCCCGCAGGGAAGAATGATCCAGCCCAAAGCACAGGAGCCTGGCGTTGGGCCTCAGGATCTCAGCATCTGGGCTGTGCTCTGGGCAGCGCAGGGCAGGGCAAACCTAGGTCCCCTTTCTGTGCTGTGTCCACATCTCCATGGCCCAGGGCGTGCCCCCGGGCAGGGCGACGAGGCATCCCGGAGTTCCTTGTCATTTCTGTTCCTAGCACGGGGTGGCCGTCAGCCTGCCTCAGTGATGTGTCCCCACACCTGCAGGGTTTCCACAGCCTGGCTGCGTGGCTTCTCTTCTCCCCAGGGCTGTGAGCCAGTGGGAGGCACTGCAAACATGGTGGTTGTGGTAGGAGCTTCCCCTGAAAGCATTCTGTCCTAGTGCCCTTCTTTGCAAATGGCAAGGCTGAGGCCCAGCGCAGGTGAGGAATTGGCCCCAGGTTGCACAACACCGTAGGGCCTGGACCAGAGAGGCCTGAGGCCCCTGAGGGAGGGGACGCCAGCTCTGGGGCTCCCACAGTCCCCTCCCTCTGGCCAGCAGGCTCCTCCTACTGACCAGACTCCACACCCCCCTACTGTCATGATAGTTATTTATTTTATAACTTAACGAATTTTTAAATCTTTCATGTCTATGTGTATATATACATCCCTTGTTGTGTGGCATTTCTCTATTATTTATAACATTTATTTTTCTTACTTTAAAACCATTTTATTGATTTATTCATACAATGAATACTAGTCAGTCAGAAACAGGAATGAAATGCTGGTACATTTATAATGTGGACGAACCTGGCAAACACGGTGCGGAGTGAGAGGGGCCAGACCTAGAAGGTCGCATGGGATCTGACTCTGTTGATAAGAAATGTCCCGAACAAGCAAACTTGGAGAGACAGGGTGCAGATGAGTGGTTGCTGAAGTGGTTGCTGAAGGGGGGGCCTGGGGGCACGGTGGAGGCGGGGCGACTGCCTGTGGGCTGGGGGTTCCTTCCCTTTTAGGTCCGGGAGATGTTTCGGAACGTGGTGGGGATTGTGGTTACACAACACTGGGTGTCCTTGGTGCCGCGGAGTTGTTCCCTTCATTTATTTTTTTATTTTTAAAGGTTTTACTTATTTATTGGGGGGGGGAGATCATGAGCTGGGGGAGAGCAGAGGGAGATGTAGACTCCCCACTGAGCAGGGAGCCCGGCGTGGGACTCGATCCCGGGACCCCCAGATGGAGATCTGAGCTGAAGGCAGATGCATAACCGACTGAGCCACCCGGGCGCCCTGAGTTGTTCACTTTATAATGGTTGATTTGATGTTAAGTGAATTTCACCGCACTAGAAAATCAGTCTGGGAACTGAAACGGATATGTGTTTATTGAGCTCTTACTGTATGCTAGGCACTGTATGCATGTCTCTAGGTCAGCCCCAGGAGGTGAGAGTTTCCATTTCACAGGCAAGGGGCAGGCCCAGAGGTGTTAAGCAGCTTGGCCAGGATCACACAGCCAGAAAGCAGAGGAGCTGGGAGGTGAAGCAGTGCCTGGGGCTGGATCCCCATGTCTGTGGCCCCCAGGTGGGCTGAGCCTAGCCTAGCCTGGAAAGTGGTAGAAGGCTATGCGGGGGTGGGGCTCTCCGGCTTGCCTGCTCTCCAGCCATGAACCACCCCTGGGGGCAGTGCTTTGCTGGGGCCCAGGGGCCCCTCCGGAGCACTGGGGTGGGGCGTGTGTGGGTGGGATCCTGCAGCTCCGGGGCCAGTGTGCATGGAGCGTTGTTCCCCTTCTCGGGGCCCCGAGAGGGACCCCAGGCCCTGCGGGGTTCTTTGTCCCCGCCCCCACCCCGGCTACAGAAGCAGGAACTTTTCAGCACAGGGTTGGGTGCTGTGATTCAGCGTGGTTCACTCTGGGGGGCGGGGGCTGGGCTGTTTTCAGTTTCCGCTGAGTTTCTCGCTCTGACTCAATGCTGCCCCTGGCCCCAGTGACCTGGGCTTCCGAACACCTGCTGAGCCCAGCTCTCGCTTGTGGGAGCCTTCAGAAAGAACCAGGTTTGTGGCTGTCCCTCGCTGGCTTCCCTGGGCCTCGATTTTCCTGTCTGTTAGTGGGAGGTGTTTATTGATGTTTCTCAAATCGATCCGTGGATGTGAGGGGCCGCCAGGTCTGGGTGTGTGTGGAGGGATTTGGCACAGAAACAAAGGGCTAAAAGTCAGTGGAGGCTCTCGGGGGAGGCCTGCACCCTGTACCCCCAACCCCCATCCTCTCCGTGGCACACATGGAGGGTATGTGTGTCCGCGCCTTTCTGTCCGCCAAGACGAGCGGCTGCCAAGCCCAGAGGGTGGATGAATGGTGTTCACTGAAGCCTGCATCTCCCACCGGGTCCTCTGTAGAGTCTGGGACAGAAGCCTGTGCTCGGTGCTTCTCATCCCGGCGGAGGCTGGGGGTCTGAGCTGCCGGGGGTTTGCATGACGACCAAGTAGGATTGGGGGCTGAGCTCCGGTCCCTGGGGAGGCCCGATGGCAGGCTGGACCTGAGCCCCTGACCAGAGCTTGAACGGTGCTGTCCCGGCCTCATCCCTGCTTTTTTAGATGGGGAAACTGAGGTTTGCAGAAGCAGGGTGACATCCTCAGGCTTTGCAGAATGGCAGGGCTGGAGTCTGAACCCCAGCCAGCCCGATTTTCACCATTCTGGTTATTTTGTATTTGTTTTGTAGCTGAGGAAAGAGCCTCAGAGAAGTTGAGCCCCGAGTGTGGGGTCGTCCAGCTAGAACCTGGAGTGAGTCAGGCCAGGCCCTGGGCTTCAGGGACTCTGGGTCCGGCTCCCTTGCTGGGCCTTACTGTCCCGTCTGTGCAGTGAACTCTGCATCAGGGACTGTCTGGTCCCTCCCAGTGCACAGGTCACGGGGGCTGGGGCCGGGGCTGGTGTCCAGCACGCAGGCCAGCGGGGAGCATGCACAGGGAGGCCGGGACAGGGTGGAGAAGGGAGGGTTGGATGAGAGAGAGGGCAGTGTGCAAGGACCCTGATCGCTCTCGGGGCCATTCCGCCTGCCCTAGGTTGCTGGATTCCCTGGAATATCCCTTGGGCCTCGGGTGACAAATCTCTTTAACCGTCTCTTGACCTGGACAATTAATTGCTTCTGGCGATCGATAGCTCCATGGCACCCCGGCTCTCCCAGGCAGCCCCCGGCCCCTCCCTGCAGCCACCAATGGCCCAGACCCTGCTGGGGTGGGGGGAGGGGGCGCCTGGGGCCCGGGGCAGGGAAGGCTCTGCAGCGCTTTTCCTTCCGGCTGGCGATCAGGATCCAGTGGCCCACAGCCTCTCTGGGGGGACCCCGCTGCTAACATCTTGGGGTACTTGCTTTGTGCTCTTGAGGGGGCAGAGGCTGAATTACCTTTACAACGAGGTGGCCACTGAAGGGCATCCAGAGGCTTCTGGAAGTTTCTGCGCCATGCGGAGAGCCTGCTCTCTCGTCTTCTGCCCCACAGGGGGCTTCTGGGCTGGGTACCCAGCAGAGGTAATGTTGTGTGGTTATAGCGGATGCCTGGATGCAAATCTCCACTGTGGGAAGCCCGGGTGAGCTTTCTTGCCTCGCTGCCCCCATCTGTAAAATGGGGAGGGCCATGGGGTGTTTGTGAGAAGTAGCCAGTTGCTTACTAGGCACAGAGCCGAGCAGTGTGCCTGGCACCGAGAAGCCCTCAGGAGGGGAGCTCCAGGTCCCTGCGGGCTGTCCGCGCCGGTGGTGGACAGACAGATGGACGGACAGATGGCTTCTCCGCGCTGGCGCCTCCACAAGCCTGGAGGGAAGCCCCTGGCCCTCCTGGCCTGGTCTGCGCCGCCTGCCCTGCCTTGGCCTGGGCTTGGCTGGGAGCCAGGCTGCCGAAGCCACACGCCTGGGCCCCCGCCCGCCCCCCTTCCCTCCAGAAACAGTCGATATTCCGGCTCCTTCCTGGCGTCTGATTTCTTCTGTCGGTTGCTGTCCCCGAGGAAGGCCCTGCACCCCGAGTGAGGATGAGCAGGAGGTTTTAGAGAAGCGTGTCTGGGGCCCAGTCGGGGGTGTTGAGGGTAGAGGATGGGGCGCCTGGGCCTGTGCCCAGGTTCCTGTCTCCGCCCGCCCCTCGAAGCACGTGCCATCTCGCGGGACTGCGCACCCTCTCGGGGCCTCAGTTTCTCCGTCTCTGCACCGAGGTCAGGATCGTGCCCCCCTTGCCGGGCTGTGCAGTTGGCCCAGAGCGCTGCAGGGGGTGCCTGCCGAGGGGGTGTTCCCGTGACGGTGACCAGCGTGGTGGTTTGCCGGACGCTGGTGCAGGCCTCTCTCGAGAGCCCAGGCCCATGGACTTGGGGGCCGGGGGCGTACCGGCCGCACCAGGGCTGCTCTTCCCTTCTCTCCCTGACCGTGTGCACCCCCTGCGTGAACCTCGGGACCCTCGAGTGGGGCTGTGCCCCCCACCATTGGATGGGCTCTGTCGCCTTTGGACGGGGCTGCGTGCCCCCCTCCTTCTCTTTGTCCTACCCAGGGCCCTGTCCACTTCCACCCCCCCGCCCCGGCCTGCTGTGGCTGCGACCCTCCTGGCGGGAGGGGCAGGGGTGGGGCAGAGCAGTGTGCCCCCCCCCCCCCCCNCCGCAGTCCGGCGGGGAATCAGACCCGGCGAACTCGCGGTGACTGTCTCTGCGAGCTTCCAGGAGAGTGGCGCGGGCCAGCACGCCTCAGCTGTCACTTGAGAAGGAAAATAAAATGTCCCAGTGGCTTCCAAATGGAAGTGGAGGCCGTGGAGCCTGCCTCCCGCTCCGGCTGTCTGGGCTCCTGGCCCCGCAGGGGTGGGGATGGCGCGCCCCGGGCCCCTGTTCACCTGATGTGAAGAGGTGTGCCGGTGGCCCCGGGCGGCTCCCCTCGGTCCTCCTTGTGCCTCCGACCACCCCAAACGGCCTCAGGGCCGTGGCCCGCTTCCAGCCCGGGGCTGGTCCAACTGTGCCCGACGTCCCCGGGTCCAGCCTGCAGGGACCGTGGCCGGAGGTCGTGCTTGCCCCTTGGGGGCCGGTGCCCTCCTCGTTGATGGTCTCCGTAGAGCCGTCCCTGGGCTAGGGCCACGGGAGGCTCGTATGGGCATTACGTCTGTCTCCTCGAAGGGGCAGGCACTGCAGTGGTCCCCGGGCTGTGGGTGATTTTGTAGAACTCGCCCCGTGTGTGCTGAGGGGGTTTGGAATGGGGAGGCGGGGGCTGCAGGTGTCCCCCCCCCCCCAGGGCCGGCACCGAGGGTCCTACCTGGCCCCAGCCCTGCCTATGGGGCTGTCCAGGCAGGAGGCTGGGGTGCCCGGGGGCTGAGATGCTGCCAGTGAGTGCTGGCACCTGCTCCTTGTAGGGCCCTAGTCTGTGCCCCTGTCCTGACTGTGGAGCACAGTGAGGCGCCCCACCCTCTGCGGGGACCACGGAGGGACGTGGCAGCTGGCCGTGAGACCCCCTCTTGGAGCCTCAGTCGTCCTTCGGGGAGCCGGGCGGGAGCAGCTCCAGAGAGAGGTTGCAGGAAGGGTGGAGTTGGATCGGCGCTGCCTGGCCCAGAGTCTGAGCGAACACAGCGGGAGGTTGCCCCTGCCGGTGACATTCCTGACGCTCAGCCCCCTTGCAGGGGTTACGATGGCGAGGGCTCCCATCCTGACTTCTCTACTCTCCGACTCAGCCTCCCTGGGTCTCCGTTTTCTTATCAGTACAGGGGGGATAATCAAGAACCTTTTTGAGGGGTCGTTGGAGTTGAGTAAGTAAAGGCTCGGCCCTGGGCTGCCACTGAGAAGCTAAGTGTCAGTGATGACCGTTATTATTATTCGTTGTTGGTTTTGTGGCCGCTGCCAGATTGGATGTTGCAGGAGTGAGGGCTACCTGGAGGAAGAGGCCGTTGGGCTTGTACGCATGGGTGGGATTCCGGCGGGTGTGGGAAGTGCATGGTATGGGGGGAGGTTTGTCTGTTGGGGGAGGGGATTGGTGGAAGATAGCAGGCAGGTCCAGGGCCCCACCGTTTGCTGGGCCCTCTCTGAGCCCTACCATCACCTGCGCCCCATGGTGTTGGCCCCGCGGTGCACGGGCTGCTTCTGTGTACCCAGCCTCCTCTACTCTGAGCCTTGCCTTGCTGGTCCCACTCTGTATCTGGCTTTGGGTAGAGACTTATGGCCTCAGTGAGGGATGAACCAGGTCCTTTCCTGGGGCACTCAGGGTCTGCAGGGTGGGGGTGGGTGGCTAGACAGAGCCTTTGGGCAGGGTGGCAGTGAGGGCCAGAACATGCCTGGACTGTCCAGAAAGGCTTACTCATTGGAGAGCAGGGGAGAGGGCGTGATGGGGTTGGGCTTTGAGGAATGTGTAGGAGTTCTCTGGAGAGACCACTTGCCATCAGCCCCACCAGGATAAGCTGTAGACACAGACCTGTCCAATATGGGCCTCAGTCTGCCTCATTGTGAAATGAGCACATGAGGGAGAAAATTGCTGGGGTCCTAGGAATCATCTGATTTTAGCCCTTGTTCCATAAGTTTCCAGCTGAGACCCTTGGGACAGGAGACCATTCCATGCGTCATGTCTCCCTTTCCTGGTTTCTCTTGGAGCACTGCTCTGAGGTCCCGAGTAGGGGGACACGTTGAAAGTGCTCATTGTGATGGTAAGTTTGTTGCGCTCCTATGCCGTGCCGGGCGCTGTTCCGTATTGGCTTATTCAGGGGGCACTGCACCGTATGGAGTGGGGGACACCGTCCCCAGCCCCCGGGTTACAGAGGAGGAGCCAGACACACAGGGAGAGAAGGAGCTCAAGCGAGCCTGGAACCCGAGCCGCCCCTGGTCCCACATCGCCCGTTGTCTACAGGCACTTTGGGCTCTCTGTCTACCCCTACTCTCTTTCCTGCACCTCGAAAATGTGCCCACTGGGGCCCTGACTTCGGGGCTGCCCCTGGGAGGAGGCTGGGTTGGGAAAGAGGATTTGTTCCGTGTGTTCGTGGGTGGGTGCATGTAGCCCCTGCTCTGGAAGCAGGTGGGGGTCAAGGCCTGGCATCACACCATGGCCTTGAGGGGCTAGCAGGGTTGGTGGTGCTGGAGCCATTGTTCTTGCCTGGCCCTGAGGCCGAGCCTGTAGGTTCTGACTTCAGGAGAGACTGCAATGCAGGAGGAGGCCCGAGACCAGGCCTGGGCGCGAGGTCACTACCTCCAAGAAGCCCGCAGGGATTGACCTAGACCTGTCCTCACCAGCCCTGCCTCACACTGTTCCTGCTCGGTTTTGTTAGATCACAGCGTGTCTCTCCAGTCCTGCGGCCTTGCCCAGGAGATTAAAACCCAGGAGTCGTCTCCCTCCGGCTTTCCACCTCCTGGCCTTCCTGGCTGCTTTCCAGATTAGCTGGGTCCTACCTCAAGGGGTTGGCATTTGCCGTGGTCTCCTCCTGGAGTGCCCTTCCTGCTTATCTCTGTAGGGCCGGCTGCTCCTAGACCTTCAGCCCTGGTCTCCTCTGTCACCCCCCGGGGAAGGCGTCCCGGCCCCGCCCCCCGTGCCCTTCACTGCAGGTTCTCTCTGGTTTCTTTCCATCACTGCTCTTTGAAGTCACCCTGTGCATTTACTGATGTGCCTGTGGGGGGTTTGGGGGTGAGTGTGGGTGCCCGCATCCCCTAGAGCCCTCCTCGTTTGTGTTCACGGCTGCGTCCCTGTGCCTGGGCTTTGTCAAGCTTGTGGGCTGGCTGGCGGGTGACGGTGTCCTGTTTGAAGCGGAACAGCCTCCTTGGGGTTTGAATTCCGGCTAGCTCTGTCCTCGCCGGGCTCTGTGGCCTTGGGCCGGTGGCTTCCTGTCTCTGAGTGGGGCGGATGGACACGTGGGGCCGGCCTCTGTGGCTGGGGTGATCTGGGCAGGCTTCCCGGAGGAGGAAAAGGTGGTGCTTGGGCTCGTTCTGGGAGGGCAGAGGAGGAGGGCAAGCGTGCATTGGACAGAAGCCTGAAGGGGCTTGTTATGGGGCCATGGGGGACGAGTCTCAGCCCACGGGCCCTGGGGTTCACTGACGTACTTGAGCTGGAGTTGCGGTGGGTTTGGGAGAAGGAGCTCTCCTCGGATCTGCTTTGCCGGGAGACAAATCTGGTCGGCCCTGAGAGAAGAGGGCAGGAAGGGGCTGGAATTCAGCATCGAGGCCTGGGCCAGGGCAGGGCTGCCCAGGGGCAGTGGGGAGGAAGGGCGCCCGGGCCCCCCACATGCTCCGTGAGTGCGGCGCACGTGGATATGAGCGAGCGCGAGGTGCCCATGAGCATGGACTGGGGTGAGGGCATGTGAGCTGATGAGGCAATGAGCCAGGGGGTGAGCGGCCGAGGTGGTGCAGGGGCATGAAGCGGTGTGGGCCTCAGCACTGCACGAAGGAGCTGGTGGGGGGGGGGAGGGGTGTGGAGCATGGCTGGGTCCCCGAGGCTGCTTCTTGGCCTGTTGGGCTGGGGGTCGGTGCTGTCCCATCTCGCAGAGGACCCCGGGCAGAGGGGTTCCTGAGGATGTGCAGCGCTGTCTGGGGACGTGGGGGAAGCTCCATCAACCGCCCCCCTGGCTGCCCTGCCTCGTGTTCTGGCTGCCACCACCCAGAGGGCGTGAACCGGGTTCAAATCCCTGACCCCTGTCCAAGCTGGCCAGCCCGGCTCCCTCCCTCCCTGCCTGCCCTGTGGATTCTCCTTGCGGTGTGCTCTGTCCCATCCACTTCTCCCGCCTCTGCCCGGACCCTCCTGGCTGGTGCCAGAGCCTCCCCTTGGCCCCCGGTTTCCACCGTCCACCGCTCGGCTGGAATGCACTCTCCAAATCCCAGTGGGAGCTCGCACCTTCTGGGCACGCGGAACCCTCCCGAGGGTCTCACCGCTCTGGGAGTAAAGCTTCTGTCTCCCTGGGTTCGCACGTTCGGCCTCTTCCACCTGCGGCTCCCAGTTCCTTCCCACCTTGGCGCTTTGTCCCGTGACTGCTCTCTGGGTTTGCATGCTGCTCAGTCATTGCTGGGAGATGGCCTGTGTCTCCCCCTGGGCCGGGTGACCCTGGGGTGGGCCGGGCTGGACCGGGTGCTCTGTGTCTGGGGATGCAGGAGGAGTTGGCTGGAGTTGGGAGAAGGTACACAGAAGATGGGGTCTAAGCCCCCAGCTGGGTGGCCTGGTGAGAGCGCCCACGGGTCCTGACCCTGCTCGAGCCCTTTACGGGGTAGAGGTAAGGGTAGCGCCCAGTGGTAACTGATCGCTTGCTGTATGCTGTACAAGTACTTGGCATCCACTCTGAGGCCTGTGCAGTTTCCACTGTTCCCACTTCCGAGATGGGAATACTGAGGCTCTGGAGGAGGAGCGACTCATCCCAGGTGCACACCTAGGAAGGGCAGAGCCCCTGTTTGAACCCAGGGAGCCTGGCCGTGGAGCCCGAGCCCTGCATGGAGGCCTCCCCAGCGCCATGAGAGCTGGCGTCACCGACTCCACTCACCTCGGCACAGGTGGAGAAGGGGGTTCCGGAAGGCCCACTGGATGTGGAGATGTTTGCGCATGAGTCCGCCATGGAGGCATTGTGGGGGAGCGGGCCCATTTTCTGGATGGGAAGACTGAGCTCAGAGTGTGCTGGGGACTTGCCCGAAGTCCCAGCTGTTAGTGGGACCAGAGCCAGCTTTCTGGACTCTCTGCCCAGTGCTCTGCCCACTGTACTATTTCTTTACTTTTTTTTTTTTCTGTGTAAAAGCTAACACAGTAACCCAAAAACCAAGGGCTCAGATGAATGAATAATTACGAAGTGGGCACCATGTCGCCCCCTCGTCTTGGCCCCCGTGGGGATCAGCGTCCTGCTTTTCGTGGGAATCTCCTTTCTGTTCTGGGGTGACCACCTCTGTGGTCCTCTCTACCTGTGAAAGTTGAGTTTGGCCTTTCCCAGACTCGTGTGTGTGGAACGAGGGCGCGTGCCCCTGCGTGCAGCCCTTTGAGTCTGGCGTCAGTGCTCAGCGCCAGAGCCTGAGGTCCGTGCACCCGACTGTGTGCGCCCCATACGTTGTCGCATGCTACTGGGGACACGCAGTGTTCCGGGGGGCGCCTGTTGGTGGACGACTGGATTGTTCTGGGTTTTTTTGTGGGATTTTGAACAAAGCGGTAACAGACGTTCGCATGGATTCATTTCTCTTGCGGAACGGCCCAGGGGTGGGGTTGCTGGGTCGCACGGTCACAGACCCTCTTGATGTCTGTCTGTCTTTAATCTTAGCCGTCCAGCTGGGGGTGCGGTGGCCCCTGGGGGCTTTCACTTGTACTTTCCCGATCTTCAGTGACATCGAGCACTTTTTCATGTGCCCATGGGCCATTTATATATTGACTTTTGTGCGGTGCCACCAAGTCTTGGGTCTGCTTTTCTGTTGGCTTGACTGGCTCTCCGCTTTCTTTGCGGGTGCCTTTTACGTACTCAGGACACGAGTTTCCACCCGCCTGTTTCTGACTTTGAATGGTGGTGTGGAAATTCTGGAGTGAGACTAGCAGGTGTGCTCCTGTCCCCCGCGTGTCCTTAGGGTCTTCTGGGAAGTCGGCGGGAGGGGCTCACAGTGACATGCGATCTGGGCCCCCAGCCCCTCGGTGGCCCTGTCGCTTGTAACCACACAGCCTGGGTTGGAACCCCAGCTCTGCGACTTCCTAGCAGTGGGACTGGGGGGCAGGAGACTTGGATTCTCTGAGCCTCAGTGTCCCTCTCTGTCACTGGTGGTCGGGTGCCCGTCTCAGTGGGTCCCAGGCACAGACCCGTGGGCCCCCCCACCCCCGACACGGCCTTGCCGTATTTAGCTCAGGTGTGGGGGCTGCTGACTTTTACTAACAAGACTCGTATTTTCCTCTCGCAGGACTCCTGGGCCCTTTGAGGACTCGGCGTTGCTGGAGGCCGTTTCAGGTAGGTTCACGGCTGTCCCCACTCGCTGTCGCCAGCAGATTCACATTGCTGGGACCTTCTCCTGGGCGGGGGCCGGGATTTCTGGGGAAGCCAGATTCCTCTCGCTGGATGGGGTCGGGGCCCAGTGTGACCCGGTGGGGTGGGATCTGGTGCCGCAGACTTGCCTGGTGTGGGGAATGGCTTGGGGGACTTGGGGGCCCCCGGGGATGGGCTGTGACGCCCGAGAGAAGGGGCGGTCGCTGGCAGTGTGGATGTGGGATAGTGGGTTCATGGGCGCATTGCTTCCGTGCTCTGAGGGTGGCTGCGGTGCGGGGAGGGAGAGGCCTGTGGAAAGGTCCGCGTGTTGGGGTGGCCGGCTTTGGAGGGTGTCCTCGGGCTGGACGCCTGGGTGCTGCCATGGCTGCCATGCCTGTGGGAGACGAGGGGGCCCATGTGCCCAGCCCTGGCGTGCTGGGCACCCAGGGCCAGTCACGGCATCTCCCTCTGCCTCTACTTCCCGAGCTGTAAACTGGGGGCGCCAACAGTGTCCCCTCCTAGCGTGGCAGTGACGATGAAATGAGCTTAGAGCAGAGCCAGGCACGGAACCGGTGTTCCACAGGCTAACGTCGTAGCTAGTGCTTTCCCTGTGTGGATCGCACAGCCATGACCCCCGACGGGCTGCGATCCTCGTTTTACAAACAAGGAAACTGAGGCACAGGTGGGCCACCTGTCCCGAGTCTCAGCCGGACGCTCAGACATGGGACTCGAACCTTTTGTTGACCCTCCCAGGGGAGCTGGCAGACTCTTCCCCAAATGCTCATTTGGTAGCAAGCAGACTAAGGCCGGCCCGTATTAGGCAGGTCTGTGCCCGCTGCCCTCCCCTCCACCTGGTACGTTGGATGGCGGGGCCTCTCCCACACCAGGGGGACTGGGGAGGGGTCATATGGGCACAGGCGGGGTTTGGGATGTCAGGGGAGAGGGCAGGCAGTCCAGGAACGGGTCACGCGTGGTGGACAGAAGCTTGGAGCTGGGAATTTGGGCATTGGCCTGGTTGGCACACAGTGTCTTTTATATTACACTGATTTTTAACAAGGAGAGGTGTGGTGCTCCTGCGCCGGGACTCTGGGGTCCCGCTGCCTGAGTGCAGCTCTCTCTTGGCCACTTATTATCTGTGTGACCCCGGGCAAGGCCCTTTGCCACCGCATGCCTCAACGTTCCCATCTGTAAAATGGGGATACAACCATAGCTCCCTGCTCCCCACCCCCCAGCCCCTGGCCCCCACGGGATTGGCGATGAGTGCATTGTTGCTAAGATTTCTGTGTGTTTGTAATTTTTTTAGGCAGCTGGGGGACTTGTAGTGGAGGGAGCTGAATCCACGGCCTCCTCTCCCTGTACCCGGTCCCCATCCCCGGAGTCATGGCTCTTGGCTCGGGGAGGACAGACTGCTGACCTGGCAAAGACTAAGGCCGGGTCCTGGGAGACCCTGGTGGGCATGACAGGGACGCTCCATTCCCCTCCCCAAGAGCTGGGAAGATTTGGAGGCCTAGCGGGGCATGCCTCCCAGAGGGGTTGTGGGGAGGGGGTCCTGGTCACGAGGAGAACACCCAGCCCCAGCCCCTGCCCTGGAGGAAGGAGCAGTCAGTGGGGGTGGCCTTCTAGAAGTGGCAGCTAAGCCCCTTCCTGGCTCCGTGGCTCTGGGGCACTGAGGCTCCCTGAACGGGGCATGGGCTTTGATGAGCGTGTGGTGCTTAGCAGGTGCTAAGTGCTCATTCACTGTTCCCCACATCTACCTCTTACTGACCGAGCTGTTCTTTTGCAGGGTGAGGAGGGGGTGTCAGCTGGGCCTGGCCCTAAGGAGGGTTTGGGGGGAGCTGAGCAGGCAACTGAGCCCCTAGCCTGACCTGCAGCATCCATGGCAGGGCTGAGATCCGGACCCCTCTGGGCTCCCAAGAACCTCCCCCCTCGGCCCCCTCCCCATCAGAGCCATACTGGGTGCAGGTGGGGACCTGGGAGGGACAGCTGGGGGTTCCCCCCTGCGGCCCCATTCTGCATAGGGGTAAACTGAGGCTGAGAGGCAAGTGGGGGAGTTTCAGTCCTTGTCCCCGACACCCAGCCCGAGGCTGATGTCCTGGGTTCCCTGGCAGTTTTGCAGCAGGTGGGCCTCCTGCAGCCCCGGGCGCGAATCCACCTCTGTGTCTCGGTTTCCCCATCTGTCAAATGGGGGTCCAAAAGGTCCAAAAGCCCACAGCAGGGCTCAGCACGTTCTGGCTCAGACCCGGCTGCTGTCGAGAGGTTTTATTCCTCTTCAGAATACCTATATTCATAGGACGATTGTTCCCAAAGCACCTACTGTGTGTCTGGCGCTGTCCCAGGTGGTAGAGAAGGAGGTGTGGGTAGGGTGGGCGAGCATCCCGTCCTCCCTGGGTGAGGCAGATAATAAGTCACATACACACAGTGCGTCCTGCGGTGGGGAGCGCAGGCACGAAGAACCAGCAGAGGAAGGGGTTTGGGAAGTGCGTGGATGGGCTGGGGGTTGCAGTGTCAAATGGTGGGGAGTGGGGGAATCAGGGTGGTAAGACCTGCAGGAGGGGAGGAAGGGGGCATGCGGGTCTCTGGAGGAAGGGTGTCCCAGGCAGAGGGAACAGCCCATGCAGGGGCTCCGAGGCTGCGTGGAACAGGCCTCTTGGTTTGCAGGAGGCCGTGTGAGGTACGGGTGGGGTGTCCTTGGGGCAGGCCGCTCCTTTGCTTCTTTGCCCTCCGCTCCCCCCCCCCCAGGAGGCAGGACAGATAGACAGGCTTGTAGGGTGCCTGTTTCCTCAGCCAGGCCCTGCGCCCCACGCAGCGGGTCGCATCTTGGAAGTGGAGAGGTATGGGCGACCCTGGTGGTCGTCCCCCCACGGTGATCGTCCCCACACGGCGATGAGCCCAGCCAGGTTTGGGTGCCTCTGAAGTTGAAGGAAGGCAGCCTTGCCCGGAGCAGGGGGGCGGGGGGTGGGCGGCGGGGGTTCCCTTCCTCCTCCTCCTCTGCCTCTTGGGCCTCCATCAATCTGCCTTACTGGCCTAATGGGGAGCCTTCCTCCCGTGGCTGAGTTATCTGCTTGTCATGCCATGGCCCACCCGAGGACGATAAAAGGGCTTTTTGTCTGCAAGCACTTAGCTTCCTCCTCTGGGGCCATCCATCACGTCTGAGGGAGGAGGGAGGCAGACAGATGGGGGAGGGGACAGAGGGGGTCCCAGGAGCCCCCCTGGCGGGACCCAAGTGCCTCCTCAGCCCAGAGACAAGGCCTGTCTGGGGACAGGCAGGGGCAGCTGGCAGGGGGGCCGTGGGGGGAGTGGCGGGGGGGGGCGGATGCATGAAGACAGAGACGCGCCGGGCGACCCTGGGCCCCGCAGCCCCTGGTTGGCGGCTGGAGGGCCTTTCTGAGACCCTCCCCTGGGGCGGTCTGGGGCTGGGGGAGCAGGGGAGACGAGTAAAGGCCAGGGAGGACCCGGGTCCAGGATGGTCATGTGACCGTCGCAGCAAACACTCGCGACGCTCTGGTCCCTGAGACGCCCTTCTTTTATTTTTTTTTTATTTTTTATTTTTATTTATTTATTTTTAAAAAAGATTTTATTTCTTTATTTCACAGAGAGAGAGATCACAAGGAGGCAGAGAGGCAGGCAGAGAGAGAGGGGGGAAGCAGGCTCCCTGCTGAGCAGAGAGCCCGATGCGGGCCTCGATCCCAGGACGCTGAGATCATGACCTGAGCCAAAGGCAGAGGCTTTAACCCACTGAGCCGCCCAGGCGCCCCTGAGACGCCCTTCTAAGCACCTCGTGGGATTATCTCAGTGAATCCTCCGAGCGGCCCCATGAGATGTGGACTGTTGTGGTCCGGTTCCACAGATGAGGAAGACAAGGCACAGGGAGCTGATGCGACGTCCCCAAGTGTGCAGGGGGCGGAGGGAGGGTTTGAACTCAGGGACCCCGGCTCTGGAGTCTCTGCGCTGCCGCCCGTCGCTGGGGGAGGTGGTGTTTGGTTCGGGGGCGGGGGCCCAAGCCGGGTGTGCGTCTTGGCCTGGATGGCGGGGGAGGGGGGGAGCTTGGGAGCCTGGATGCGGGTGGACAGTGGGGTTTGCCCTTGCAATGGGGCGCGTGGTGGGGTACAGATGAGGGGCGAGGGCTTGCTGTGGGTGGGGGCTGATCCCGGGTCGGGGACGGGGNCATTATAGT
>LNAC01000056.1:3936054-3946720 GCA_002007465.1 Ailurus styani | reverse complement strand
TCCTTCCCCCCCCCTCCACCCCTGCCCCTCGCTCCATTCCCCTCCATCTCTCCCTTCTCCTCCTTCCTCCATAAACCCCTCCTCCCCCTTCTCCCTCCATAAACCCCTCCTCCTTCCCTCCCCTTCCCACAGCCCCCCTCCTTCTCCCCACAGGCCACCCTCAAATGACAGCAATTAATGGTACCTCTGATGGCGGGCTGGGAGGACGGGGCTGACAGTTGAGCGTGTCTGCCTGCGGCTGGCCCTCTAATCGGGCCCGGGGGACGCCCCCTCCTGCCATGGCTCCCAGGCGCCGCCTGCCCGCTCCGTCACTCACCGGGTAGCGGGGAGCAGGGCCCGGCCTTGGCGGGCAGCCACGTGTCAGCAGGCACAGAAGCCAGCCCCGAGTCCCTGCCGACCTTCTATTATTGCTATCTTTTTTCTTTCCTAAATGGGGGGCTCTGGGGTGACCCTTGTCCTACCCTAGTTAGTGTCCATGTGATGGCCACCAGGGTGCCCTTCTCCCCGGGACTCCTCTCCACTGGCCAGCTCCTATCCCAAAATGACTTCTGGGGCACTGCGCTACGCCCCCCATCCTTCAGTGTCTGCCCTCCTGGGTGGAGTGTCGAGGAGCCTTGTCGTGTTCTGGATGCCAGGCATCAGTTAAATGCTGGAGCCCCAGCAGCCAGGAGCCTTCAGTGATGGGGGTAGCTACCCAGACCTGGAGTCTTGTCTGGTGGGGGTCTCGTGTGTGTTGTGAGGGGTGGGCAAGCATCCCGGCCAGGCCTGTCCACCCTGGGGCCTGGTGCTTGCCCATTCATCATTTTGCAGCAGCAATAATGAGGCCCCTGCTGTATGCCACGGCCTGCAGCTGGTGCTTTTCACCTCGGTTCATTTTCTTCTACAATAACTCTCCGAGGAGAGAGCTATTTATAACCGTGCTTTTGTAGACGGGGAGCCTGACAGGCAGAGAGGCAAAGTGATTTGCCCTAAATGACCCAGCGAGGAAGGGATAAATCTGGGATGCGGTCCTGACCTTCCTTGTCCAGGGCTCATAAATCAGGGCCTTGGGGGTAACTTGGGTGGACAGTGAGGGAAGCCGCAGACCTGACCGGGAACTGGGGCAGTAGTGTCCGGGCACCTGAGTGGGGTTAGGGGTGCTGATTTATATGTACGTATCTCTCTATCGTGGTTCACAAAAATCAGCCTTATTGAGATGTAATTAACCTGGAGCAAGGCACACCCATTTTAAGGGTTCACCTCTGTGGGTTTGGACAATTGAAAACATTCATCTGAGAACGACAACGGTCAAGATACTGAGTGTTTCCACCTACTGCAAAAGAATCCCCATTCCCCCACCAGAAGCACCCACTGCTCTGCCACCACGGAAGTTCTAGAATCTTCCAGATTTTCATAATAAAATGATAAAGAATGCAGTTTCTTCTTGGTGTGTTTTGCTTCTTTCTGCACGTTTCTGAGGTTCTTCTGTGTCTTTGGATGTATCAATAACTCCTCTTTTTTTATTGCTGAGTAATATCCCACATGCGAATGTGCCGCCGTTCATTTATCCATTCACGAGTTAGGGGCCTTGAGGTTGTTCCCAGTTTTGGACTCTTAGGAATAAAGCCAGCAAGACTTTGTGCTTCTGACTGCTTTTTCTTGCCTTATTGCATTGGCCTACACCCAGGGGTATGCTGGGTGGCAGCAGTTGGGTTTTTAGGGGTAGCTCGCTGTGGGACTTGTACTTAACACTCCCATTTTACAGATAAGTAAACTGAGGCCGTGAGCGGTCAGGTGACTTATCTCAAGTCATTCCGCCCTCGAGAGTTGAGTGCTCTTTCTCCTCCCCGGAGCTGGGAAGGACCAGGGCCCTGTGTTGCACGGATGTCTTTGCTGGTGCCGAGGGTCGATGGGGCAGGAACTGATGGCTAGGCGGGGCTAGAACCGCTCCTCTTCCCCGAGGGTTTCCTCGGCTGGAGAGTGAGGGTGCCCGGAGTGCCCTCCGGGTCGGGCACCATAGGCTGGTTCTGCTGAGGGAACGTCAGGCCTTGTGTGATCCTGTCGTCTTGGGCAAAGTCACGCAGGCCTTCTGGGGAGCTATCTTTGGGGCAAGGCAGGAGCATGAACACAGAAGCCCAGGAATGGGGGTGGGGACAAGGGGGGAGCCTCCTCCTCCTCCTCCTCCCTCGCCCGAGGGGTGTTAGCTAAGATGACTTTCCGGGGAAGGAGGCCCGTAAATTAAATAAGCAATCCCGTAAATAAATAAGTAATGAAGTTAGTGGGGTGCCTAATTACATCAAATTCATAATTATGGATGGATGCCTGCCCGATAATTGTACTTGTTTTTAATCTTTGGCTCCGACATGCGTCTCCTTCCATCTGACAGTAATCCCTGCCCCAGCTGGAGGGAGGAGGGAGGCGCAGCCTTGCGGGGCTCCCAGTGAGCCTGGTGATGGGGCCCCCCTGGCGCCAGGGATCCAGGCGAACTTGTCTTCATCCCTGTAGTCGGGTTTAAAAACCTACGCAAGTTTTGAAATTGCCGTAAATGACAGTAATAACAGAGTTTGAAATAGTAATCGTGTTGCACTTTACATGTTATAATTTAATCTCCCCCCCCAGCCCCATAAAGCAGAGATTGTTATTATCCCCATTTTATAGATGCAGAAACTGAGGAACAGAGAGGTTAAGTGACTTGCCTGAGGTCACACAGCCAGTGAGATTCAAACCCAGGCTGTCTGCCCTGGGGCCGAGGTCATCCGGAGTGGGGCTTCTGCTGTCCCTCCCTGTGCTAGGCTGTGGTAAGGCTTCATGCATTTCCTGACGTCTCCTCAGCACATCCCTTGAAGGGGGAGGCTAATTTAGCGTGCCTCAAGGCCTCGAGAGGCGTAAATGCTGAAAAGATGATGTCATGCCTTCCACGATGGCCATGAATCAAACAGAAACCCTTCTTAACCATAAAATAAAAATGTTTGTTTTCCATTTAAAGACAAAGCAAGCCCATTGCTGAAATTAAAATGCCCTCTTCTTCCTAGATCTTCTCTTTCCCTTTGGGTGGCTTGATTTACTGGCGGTTTGGGCACGCCTCACCCTGTCTGGGGCACTGGGTTGATGATCCTTAGACCCGTTTTCCAGATGAGCAAACCAGGACTTGAGTGAGGTCACAGCGGGTGGGGCCGGGCCTTCCATTCTAACCAGCTCGTCCCCCCTGACTTGGGGGTCAGAGGCCCCCTCAGTCCCCACTGCTCTTGCCTGAGAAGTGAAGGGGTCCTGCGTCCCCAAGGCTGGCTTCGCTGGGTCCCTGTTGTCCTGGGTGGTCGTGGCTGGCCTCACTGGTGGGCCCAGCTGTCTGGCGGGAAGAGGAGACCAGCTGTGCCCACATCATTTCAGGGACAGAAGGGGTGTGGGGGTGGCCAGAGTGTTGCTATCCCACGCAGGCCCTAGACCCCAGCTGGCGCTGACACCTGCTCTTTCACGCTCTGCCCTGTGTCTTGGGACATCTGACCTTCTGAGCCCTTCATAGGCCTGGGCCTCCCTGGAGGAATTGTCCTGCACACTGCGGGGAAGGCACACTCTTCACTTTCTGGGGTGTGCTCATGCAGCAGCCAAATGGGGCCTGTGTTTCTGGCAGAGGCTGTCGTTTGGGCTGGCCTGGGGCCTGCATTCCCCTATGCTGACTTCAGGTTCGTGGGGTTTGGGCGCTCTCCCTGCCCCTCGCTACAGCCTAGGATGCTGAGGGATTGAGGACAGACTCACATGGAGAATTGCATGTCTTCATGGTGCTCTGGGGAAGGGAGCAATCTAGGGAGGCTGCCCGAAAGGGCTGGAACGAGCACGTTTGAGCCATGATAAACTTCGCTTGTAGGAATCAGTATGAGTACAATACTCCAAATGGGACCTAACGTAGAGCACATACTGTATATGTTACTAACGCTGACGTTTCTGGACCATCTGCTTGCCTTAGGGCCGTGTGAGGGTCTCCCATGATCACCATCATTAACGTTAGCTTAATTCCTAATGATTCCTGGGCATCAGTTCTATGCCACGCTGTGATCCGAGTGTGTCTTAGACATCCACCCGTGTACTCCTGGGGGCAGCCCTACGAGGTAGGCGCTGTTATTTTACCAGCTGGGGCCGCGGAAAGGTTAAGTGACTTGCCCAAGGTCATACCGCTGGCAGTGGGCGGAGGTGGGATTTGAACCCAGGCAGATTGACTCCACACACCTGGTACGAATTGTGGGGATTGCGCAGGCGCCACCTGCAGCCACCCGTGAGCCTGGAGCCAGACTGGATCTCTTGGCAGGGCTGCCCCAGCCGCGGGCCAGGCTCCGTGTGCCACGTAGGGCTCTCAGGCACGCGTCAGCTGTTCTGGGCTGGGCGGGACTGGTCAGGACATGAGGGGTCTGCTTTCTGCCTCCCTGCAGCCAGCCTGGTGTCCCCATGGCCCCTTGGGGTGGGGCAGGGGTGTAGACACAGCAAACAAGATGCCAGGGCCCTGCCTTGCGGATTCCACGGGCTGAGAGGGAGATGGGCAGTGCACAGAACAAACGTGGTATTGCAAGACGGGTGTATGCTAGCTGTGGAGTAATGGAGGGTGAAAGACAACTCTGGTTTTGGGGGGGGGGTCACTTTAGGCGGAGGAATCAAGAGTGGTCTCTGTGGAGGCACTGGAGCTGGGACCTAGACAATGAGAAGGAACCAGGCATATGAGAAGAAGAGGAATGAGTGTTGTAGGTTCGGGAATAGCCTGTGCAAAGGCCCTGAGGCCGTAATGTTTCAAGAATGCTGAGGAGGCCCACAAGGCTGGAATGGAGCCAGGGTCACCAGGAGTGGTTCTCTGGATCTGAGGCTGTTCTGTAGACAGAACAGGGGGCTTGGGCTCTTTTCACCCTTAAGGCACAAACTAAGTTTAAGGGCTTTTGCCTCTCCCTTTTGTTGTTTTGGTCGTTGATTAACTTACATTTATTGGGCGCATGGAATGTTCTGGACATTGGTAGGCCCTTAGGATCAGAATGATGGAATTGTCCATGCCTTTGAGGAGTTTAGTGTCCAGAGGGACAGTGTCAGTTAAACAGGTGACATCGAGTGTGGTAAAGATCATGTGGTGTTCAGGCTGTCCCTGGGGTATATAACAGGGTCTGAATTTGTCTGTGGCCAGGACAGGTCTTCTTGGACAAATGTCAATGGAGGGGAGACCCAAAGGTGATCATTTAGGACTCGTGAGTCATGGTGGAGACACACGCAGGCTGGTTTGGGCCACCAGGAGGAATTGATGGGTGCTCATAATGGCAGAGTTCAGGGTAAGACAAGTTCAGGCATGGTTGGATCCAGGGCTCAAACCATGCCTCGGGGAGCTTCCTTCTATGTGGGCCTTGTTTACCGGCAGGTTCCTACCACCAGGACAGCCAGCCAAAGGGAAGGAGTCACTTGAAGCCCTGAGTGGCATTCCTTTCTCTTGCCGATTGAGACCTTCCACACTTGCTCAGCTATTTTCAGCAGCCGTAGGGAGGTGGCCGAGGTGGGGGAAAGGGGTGCCCCCAAACTCAGATGTAGTCAAGGAAGGGACTGAGGCCAAAGGTAGGGGTGGGGGATTGTGACTAACCGGCAAGCTGGATATTTTGATTTTCTTCTTCGGAGAAGCTAGGAATCTGGATTTTATAAGCAGTGTCCTAATTTTTAAAAAACATTGTGTGTGCCAGAAAGAGCTTCCCTGTTGGCCACAGCTGGCTGTCATCATTCCGTGGCCTCTGTTCTTAGCTATGACTTTCATCTCAAAGTATTTTGCCCTTCGTGATCTGGGCAGAATATCCCATGGAATGTAACAGGAGGTCCCGGGGCTTGGGAAGTCACATTTAACGCCTCTGGAGATCCCATTTCCAAAAGTTGGGGCCCAAGGCCACAGTAGTCCCTGCTCGAGCCCTCCAGTGGAGTTTGGGAGGCTCAGAGCAGTAAAGCCTAGTGGTTGGTGACATAGACTGGGGTCCTGCATTCCCTGTGTTCCACGCTTTGCCACTTTTGCTTCCTGCCCTCGGGCAAGTCGCTTCATCCCTGTTCCTGGCTTTCCCCATCTGTAAAATGGGTCAGTTATACTCCATGGGATTGCTGTGAGGCATAAAGGAGCACATCGGAGCCTGTGCCCTTGATGCCTGGTATGTCGGGAGCATGTGTCCCCCTGAGCTGGTATTAAATGTCCTTCCTGGTTTGGGTCCTGAGATCCAGCTGGCGGCGGCCGGGAGCATTCCTGGACACCTCTTCCTTCCTCTGCCGCTGGGGCGTGGGCTCCCGGGGCCCCAGAGCGGGCGGCCATCCGCCCCCTGCCTCCTGCCTCTGCCTCAGCCATCCCTGCCTGTCGCTTTTGTGCCCTTTGCTGCAGGATGGCCTTGTACTTGGACATGAGTCTGGACAGTTGGACAGTGAGCCCTGCCCACCGCCAGTGCGCAGCTGCTCCGGGCGGGGATGGGCCCCTTTTTAAAATAAAAACAGCACCCAGGAGAGGAGCCCTGTGGGACAGTTGGCTGCCTTTGGCCCACGTGGCTTCTGTCCCTGGATGAAGTGGTGGAGGAGGAAGGGTGCATTTTGGTCTGGCGAAGTCTCCGTTCAGGGGCCGAGGTGGCGGCCCATTTTGGCCTCCTTGTTCAGGGGTCCCTTTCTTGCAAACCTATTGTGAGTGGCTCACGGATACCTCTCTCGGGGAAGGGAGTGTGGGTTCCCTGGGGTCTGATTTTAGCTGGCTTAGGCTGGGAGAGGGCCGGCTGCGGGGTCTCTTGGTGGGGGGGGTTCCTCGAGATGCCCATGTGCCTGTCCGTATAGCATCCAGCCCAGCTCCCCAGACTCGGTGCAGAAAGGAGAGGGGGAGGCCAGCACGTTGCCGAGTGTCTGATGCTGCCGAATTGAGCCTTGATCACGTAGTGGATGGAGTTGTGTCCGCTCGGAACCTGTGAATGTGACCTTGTTTGGACAGAGGGTCTTTGCAGATGCGATCAAGTCAAGCATCTCGAGATGAGATCCTCCTAGATTAGGATGGGCCCGAAGTCCGAGCACAAAAGTCCTTAGAAGACACACGGAGGAGAAGGCCCTTTGAAGATGGGTGCAGAGACAACGAGGCGAGGACCGCCCAGGGCCACCATGGAGCTGGACGAGAGTGAGGGATTATCCTCTCCAGAGCCCCGATTTCGGGCTGCCGGTCTCCAGAGCCATGAGAGAGTAAAGTGCTCTTGCTTTAAGCACCCCCAGTTCGTAGTAATTTGTTTTGGCTCCCCTAGGAAACCGATGCGGTTTGGTGAATTTTATTTTAATCACAGTTAAACTTTAAAGACCTGTTTGTGGCCTTCAAGGCCCTGCATGTCTGGACCCTGTGACCACAGCTGGCGGTCCCAGCCACGCTGGCCTCCTGGCCCCAGGGCCTTTGCCCTGGCTGTTTCCTCTGCCTGGCGCCCCGTTTGCTGAGAAGGTTCCACATCTGTCTGTCTGCTTCAGCCAGGCCACTGCTGAATCGCCACCACCCCAGAAACCGTCTGCGGCAGCTGCTGTGACGTGAATTACATCCTGACCTCTTCCCGTGTCAGGTGCACGAGGCCAGACATCTCTGTCTTCATCCCTGCTGTCTCTCCAGGGACCAGTACAGGCAGGAGGGACTCAATCCGTGTGTGCGGAACGGCGGACGGTCCCAGGCCTGGGGTCAGGGACTCTTACCTGATTGAATGGAGGTGAAATTCACATCACGTGAAATTAACCATTTCCAAGTGAACCATTCATTCGTTTTTCGTTCCCAAGCCATGCTCTACGCAGCCAACACCTCTGTTTCGGTCTAAAATATTTCATCACCTTCTCCCCAAGGAGACCCAGCAGCCATTAGTCGTCCCTCCCGCCTCTCCCCTCCCCGCAGCCCCTGGTGACCACCTGCTGTCTTGTCTCCGTGGACCTGCCCGTTCTAGAAATTTCCTGTCCGTGGACTCACACACTGGGTGACCTTTTGTGTCGGACTTCATGCACAGAGCACGACGTTTTCATGGTTCACGTGGTGGCAGGTGTCCATGCGTCCTTCCTCTTTACGGCCGTATGGGATCGTGCGGTCTCTGGAGATAGCAGAGGGGAGGTGGGAACAGGCTCGCGTTTCTAGCTCATGCTCTTTCTCTTCCCTCAGCCCCAGCCCTGCTCCTGGGGGGACGGCGTGAGTGGAGTGCCTTCCACTAGGGCTGGACCTGTGGTTCTCCGAGCCCCACCATGGGTTTGGTTCCTATTGACCCTGAGAGAGGTAGCAGGCAGCGTGCCCCCATTTCACAGCTAAGCAGACTGATGCCTGCAGAGGCAAGGGCCTTGCATCGGGTCCTTCCTACCTCCCCTGGGGGGGCCCCTCTGCCTCTCCCTCCATGGTGGCCTCCACCAAAGCGTGTCTTGTTAAATTCTTCATTGATTGTTCTCCGCTGTGCAAAGGCTTTGCCGGGCAGACAGTTTCCTGGGGATGGTTCCCCTCAGAGGCCTGGGGAATGAGGTGTTCCTTTGCTAGGCAGTTGACTACGTGCTAACTTACTCTGATCTTGAGCTCAGGCTTGGCAGCTGGCCCCGTCGAGAAGGAGCTGCACGTCACAGTTTCTGGTTTTTGACGATTTGTCGTGTTCATGAAGTCGCTCAACAAACCATCTGCGGCCCGGCTCCTTGGGGGGGGCAGACACAAGAAATGACCGTGGCATGACACGACCCGGCATTGAACCTGCCCAAGGCATAAATAGCTCTGGTCGGGGTGTGGATGAGTTCCTCCTGGTTCCAGGGCCAGTTTCTGCGAAGGTCTGGGCGCAGGTCTGTGTCCAAAACAAACAGAAAAGAACAAAAGGAGCCCATGAGTCCTGCCCCTGCTGCTTTGGGCTCCGCTTCCTGGCCGTGTTTTGGTGGGGCTGGTTTTGCCCGTTCCTGAGTTTTGTGATCTGTTACGGTGAGAACCAACAGGCAGGAGACAGCGCCCAGGTCTGGGGACTCAAAAACGCAGCTTTGTGTGCCTGCTGCTTTCTGTGGCTTGGTGTCCCCTCCTCTGAGGCCTTAGAGTCCAGTCCCCACCGTGGCTTTCAGGACAGGCCCCAGCGGCCTTCTGAAACACTCCACGGGGAGTTTCCTTGGGAAAGGCCAGAGGGTGAGTTGACAAAAGTCAACAACGTATGGCCTCTGTGGGGCCTCTTGACTGGTCTCCTAGGAGCCACGCTGGTCCCGCTCCCCAGACCCTCTGTGACTCCTCGCCGACTCAGCCACGTGGTGGGATGCATGCGGGCCAGGCTTGCCCGTCTCAAACCCCAGCTCAGCCACTTTCCAGCTGTGTGACCCCGGGCAAGCTGCTTAACCTCTCTGCGCCCCTTTGCTTCTCTGTATTTTGGGATTCAGAAGCGTGCCCACCTTTCGTCGGGCTGCTGTGAGGACAGATGGGCCCACAGGTGAGGCGCTTGTGCAGCGCTGGGGGCAGAGTACAGTCTGCTGGCGTCATTGTCATGATCACCCTTGGGAGCCTTTCCAGTCTTCGGAGAGAAGTGACTTGCCCAGAGTGTCGATGACCTACTTCCCCCTCCACTCCTCTTACCCCCTGACCTCATCTTCTCCCTCTGCCTCGCTCCACACCAGCCTCCGCTCTGCTTCTGCAACACGCCAGACGCTGTCCCGCCTCCAGACCTTCGCCTTTGCTGTGCTTCCCGCCTGGGGTGCCCTGCCCGCATCCCCAGGGAACCCCCCCGCCCCCGCTTGTCATCACTGGGGATGCCATCTCGGGCGGCACATATCTTTGGGCCCGAGTCCTGGTTGCTGGGGGCGGGGGCGAGACTCCGGAGCCCCTGGGGTCGGGGGGATCCCGCTGCTCCCCCTCGACGCTGCCGCTCAGAGCGCTGTGGGGAGCGGTGCCGAGTCTGCCCGGCTGCAGATGGGAAGTTGACACCCAGAGGAGCTCAGACTTGTTCCTGAGTCATACAGCCGGTTGCAGCCAAGGTTCAGACCCCTGGCTGACCACCAAAGCATCCATTTTGGCCCGCGTGTGTGTGCATGTGTGTGTGCGTGTGTGTGTGCGCATGTGGGGTTGGCTGGCTTTGTTCACCCCCTGGGCCTGTCACCGAGATGACCCTCGTTCAGAATACCAATGCAAGAGGGTCATGTTTGCTTTTCCTGAGATTACAAGGAGGGCAGAAATATTTTAAAGGCAGAGCCGGCCCCTCCACTGTGTCCCCCCGGAGCACTGGAGGCCTGGGCAGGGGACCGGGCAGCAGCCCTGATTCCTCGCCAGGCCCGGGCCGGGAGCCCTCGGGGCAGGAGGCGGGCGGGCCCGGCCCCTGGGTGGACGGGTCCGGCGGGGAGGAAGCGGGTTAAAGTAGGATCCGGGCCTGGAGCTCGCTTGCGCCTGCGAGGAGGGAAGAGTGAAGAGGTTTTTCTACCGAGCTATAAAAAGGCCTCCCGGCGCTTCAGCTCCTGAGTGTCGGCTGGAAGCCCGCCAGGGTTACCATGGCGATGAGGAATTATTACTTACTGCCAAGGCTGGGAGAAAAAGCGAGTACTTTTGGCTTCCGAAGGAGAGGAGTGGACTTATGTAATTCTCTGTGTTTATAGGCCCGAGTGGTAGGCGGCGAGGAGGGACCGCGGAGGCCTGACACCGAGTCTCGGCCCGGCGGGGGGTCGGCGGCTGGGGCTCGTGCCGGGTGGGCTCGGGCCTCGCCGGCCTCGGGGG
>LNAC01000056.1:3917486-3935327 GCA_002007465.1 Ailurus styani | reverse complement strand
GGGCAGGGGGCAGGGGAGGGGAGCCAGGTGCAGGCAGCGCTGCGGCTGCCCCGGCGCCCGGCTCCCACCGCGGTGGCGCTTGGCCGGGTGCCCGTGTCTGGTTTGAAATCAGCGCCACCGGCCCAGGCTTGCCCAGGGACCTGGCAGCGAGGAGCCGGCATAAACACTGGAAAGTTGGAAGGGCTTCCTGAGCTCACAAGGAGTCTTCAGTCACAGGCACAGGGGATGAGGGAGCGATTTGTCCCGAGGTCTGAGTGCGCCAGCACCGTTGGGAGGCAGCGGGACGTCTCGTGGGGGCCTGGAGCCCAGGCCAGGGAGGGCTGGCTTCCCAGATGGTATCTCTCATTTGCCACGGACTCGAGTTTGAATCCTGCTTCCATCCCCTTTTATGCTAGGTGGCCTTGCCTCTCCTGTGTGAACCTGAGTTTCCTTGTCTGTAAAATGGGGCAATGGTGGGGGTCACACAGGCTTTGGGATGAGGTGAGGGGGAGCTGCAGCCTCCTGGTTCGTTCTGGGGCCAGGCCTCCAGGGTTCACATCCTGGTTAAACACTTCCTGGCCTTGTGGCCTTAGGCAAATTCTCTGACGTCTCTGAGCCTCAGTGTTCTCGCCTGGCAAATGGGCGCTCCATCTGTCTCCACTCCAGGGGCGGTTGTATGGCTCAGGGGGACTAAGAAATGTTCCCTGCGCCTCCCCTCGTGGAAGGCGTGACAGTGGGCGGGTCGTGGAACTCAGCTGTCTTGTTCATACAGTGTGTGTGGCTTGCACCCAGGGGAGAACCGAGACCTGCCTGCACAGGGCCCCCGTGGGCCGGTGTCGGGAGACTCCTTTAGTGTAGATAAGCTTGGATTTAAGTTAGCTACACCTCGGTCTCCACTGATTTTTTTTCTTCTCTTCTCTGTCGAGAACCCTCTGGTTCTGTGTGATTTGGAAACCACAGTCTGGATCTCGGGAGGTGGAGACACAGGGTCCGTCCTCAAGCCCCAGGCTCTGTTCGCGTTTGGGCCTGGGCTGGGGTCCTCGGGGCTGTCCCGCTGTGCCTGTTCTGCCCTGTCCCCCACCAAGCGCGGGCCAGGCACCCCCTGACTGCTCAGCGTGGCCTGGAGGCTGGGCAGGCAGGGCTGGCTCTCCTGCCGAGGGTGGCAGTCATCCTGTTTGTAAGTGACACCGGATGCTGGGCCGGTGGCTGGCTCGGGGCCGCTCCTCCCGGGCCAGCAGGAGCTGGCGGGGAGTTCCCCGGGTGTCCAGGCTGTCCACGCCAGCTGCCTGCTGTCCGGTTGTCCTCGGGCCTCCCCTGGGGACCTCGGGAAAGGCCTCTGGTGCAGGGGGCCCCACGAATGTCACCTTGCTGCCCCCAAACCTCTGGTGCTCACTTGGGTCAGCTGCAGAGCTGTGTTGTGGCTGTCCCAGTCCTGCCCTGAGGGTCTCAGGGACTTGACCCCCACCCCCCATCTGCACGGAGGTGCAGGTGCATAGCGATCACACAGATGCGTGTACGTCAAACCCGTGAGGTCTGTGTAAGGCCCGCTGTGCACGGTCAGTCTCCTGGTTAGGCCCGCGGTACCGAGCTGGGCTTATGTAGGGACAGCATCGTCCCCTTTCTTATTTCTTATGGCTGCCTGTGAATCTATAGGGATCTTAGGAGACAAAGCACATCGGCTCGGGGCCAGGCGGTCCTGGGTTCGGGTCGGGTCTGTCCGTTGCTAGCTGTGTATTAGAGCAAGTGGCTGGGTCCCTCCAGGCCTCAGCCCTCGTGTGGAAACTGGAGATGGCGTTTGGTACTTGGTGGGGCGTGGGGGAAGGTTAAATGAGGTGACACATGCTAGGTGTTTAGAAAGGCGCTGGCTCGTGCTTGGAGCTGCCTGGGTGGAGGTGCTCTTGGGGTGTCATCCTTGATGGGATTGCTGTGGTGCACTAGCTCACTCCACACCCGAAGTCGCTGTGCCAGGGGAAGGGGCTGTCTGGTCCCCACTTCTCAGATGAGCACACTGAGGCTCGGGTCGGGTGACCTGCCCAAGGGCACAGAGTTGGTGAGGGTGGGGCTCAACTCAAACCCCAGCCAGAGCCTGTGTATGCAGGTTCTTTGGCTGGGTGACCCCAGGGAGGTTGCTTGCCCTCTCTGAGCCTTGGTCCCGCCTCTTTCTTCTCTCCTCACCTGTAGGCTAGGTTTGGAGCTTGGGATGGGGGCTGGTGGTGGCTGGGCTCCTGAACCGTGAAAGCCAGAGAGCCCTGACCTCTGGGCCCTTTCTCTCACTTCCTGGGCCCTCCCAGAGCCTGCCCCCTCTCAGCCACATCTGTGGCCCGTGGGGTCACTCCTGCGACAGCCAGACTCACTTCCTCTCTTGGTGCTCTCTCCTCCTTGCTCTGAACTCCAGGCTGCATTTTTCCTTTCTTGCTTTTCCCTGCGGTAAGGGACTGGTTTCTCTTGGACCCCTTCCCACCTCCAGAGCGGTGAGAAGGCCTTCGGGGTGTAACTCGCTCGCCCTAGAGCAAGCTGGTTATCCCCAGCTAGTGCGTAAGCCGGAGAAATGTGTTTCTGTTCAGCCAAAGCTAATCCAAGGCTAGACATGTCTCCAGGGCTCCCGAGAGAGGGCTGGTGGATTTTTGTCTCCCTTCCAGCGGACTGGTAACAGCCCTTGGGCCTTCACGTGTCTGCGGAGGTCCGGGGAGACCTTGCTTTATGCCTAAGGATTTCGGAGAGTTCCAGACCATCCCAGGCTGGGGACAGGGAGGGGTGTCCACACTCATGTCAGATGATGGGGGCTGTGTCTGAGGCTCGGGGAGCACCGGCCATGGCTTAGGGTCTCCAGTGCTGGGTTTTGCTGGGCAGAGCCTGGAGGGCAGGCCGTGGGCTGATTTGGGGTGTTCCAGCCTCGTGAGCCTCTTGCCTGTTTTTGGAAGCTGTCATCATGGTCCTGCCTCTGGACCTTTGTACCTGCTGTGCTCTCTTCCCGCAACGCCCTTCCCTCATATAGGCCTCCGCTCAAATGTGGCCTTCCAAGCAGGGCCCCGAGCTCCCCAAAGTTACTCTCGTCACCTTATACTGTCATCCCTTGGAATATTCTGTGTCCATCGCCATGTCCCCTGAACCTCTTTTCCAGGGTTTTGTTCATCTTGGTCACTACTGTGTCCCTAGCACTGGGCACATCTTAGGTGCTCAGCAAACGATTGTGCCTGACTGTCCCCTAAGGGCTGTGGATCGGGGCCTGTCCCCTTGCAGGGAATGAGGCCCTTCTGGGGAGGGATGTGCTTCAGCTGTGCCTCCAGGCAAGTCACAGCCCCGAGGGCTCGGCTGGGGAGACTCAGGTCCTTACCTCCTCCACCCCAGAAGTTCTGCGTCTGGAGGTTGAGAACGCCTTTTGGGGACTCATGGGAAACTGCATCCTTTGAAAAGCAGCTCTTGTGCTTGTGCTCAAGAGTGTACCTTAGGAACTGCACCTGGGGCTGTATCTCCTAAAGTCAGAGAGGTGGGGGTCATGAGCGAGACCTGTGGGGGGCAGGGGAGGGGTGTAGACAGCATCAGCTTCGTGTGTTGAGGGCAGACGAGGCAGGGCGACCATTGCACACACCTTAATTTATTGAGATCTTCTGACAACCCTCTGACAACAGAGAGGGTGAGCATCTTGCCCAAAGACACACAGCCCCGGGCACACAGTATTAGTAGGTAAATGGCATTTTGTCTGCAGCCCTGGGAAGGGGGCCCCTTCCCACTCTGAGGGAGCCCCGCTCGTCCGGGTCTGAGGCCCAGAGATGCCCCAAAGTCTTCTGGAAGGCCTGGAGTCGGTTTCTCAGGGTGGCTCAAGAGCTAGAAGGCTGGAGGAGTGCCCCTGCCACTCTCGTTGCCCATTTGCATGACAATGAGCTCTTTGTCCCTGGGTCCAGCCTCCTTCCCAGGCTAATAACATAATTCCCGGCCTGTGATGTCATAATGGGCCCTTTCTGCCGGCGTTGGAGGCCGGGTGGGTAGCTG
This sequence comes from Ailurus styani, assembly GCA_002007465.1. Classification (NCBI taxonomy): domain Eukaryota; kingdom Metazoa; phylum Chordata; class Mammalia; order Carnivora; family Ailuridae; genus Ailurus; species Ailurus styani. The sequence goes on along the minus strand of LNAC01000056.1, from coordinate 3,931,358 downwards.
TGGAGGCTGGGCCCGGCGGGTAATAAATAGACAGGTGCTGATTATCGGGGGGCCGGACGCACTCTCCTTGCAGGAAGCCGTTTCATCCTCCAGGAGTGGGATTTGCTTCCCTTTGACACAGGAGCAAACAGATTCAGAGTTTGTTCAGCCCCCTTGCTGAACCACTTTGCGCCTCTTCTTGGCCTGTGAAGTGGGGGTGAGTCATGCCTGGCTGGCCCTCTCCCGGAGGCGTGGGTGTGAGAGTCCCTGGCTTCCTGTAAACGTGAGGGAGGCCCCTGCGCCCACGGCTCCCCCGGTGGGACCGCTCGGGGAACGTGGGCTTGAACCCTAGGCCTGGGGCTCCCCTCTCTGTGTCTCAGTTTCCTCGTCTGCTTGATGGGGGTTCTGCTGGGGCTTGGCGATGGGGCTCAGTGGGGAGCCAGCACCCCGCCGTCGGTGGGTGGCGTCAGGAAAGGCTGCTGTGTAATGGGGTGAATGGCGAACCCCCAAAGATAAGGACACGTGTTACCACCCGTCTGCTCTAAGTGTGACCGGCTTCGGGAAAAAGGTCTTTGCAGACGTTTCTTGAGATGAGGTCATTTGGATCCGCCGAGTGAGCCCTCTGTTCAGTGACCAGTGTCCTTCTGAGGGACGGAAGAGAAGGCACACAGAGGACACTGCGTGAAGACGGGCAGAGACCCCGGTGACGTGGCCAGACGCTGGAGGAGGCCGGGGGGATCCTGCCCGAGAGCCTTCCGGGGAGCGAGGCCTGCCCACACCTTGATGTGGCACGCGGGGCCTCCGGACCTGGGGAGAATAAATTTCCATTGTTTGAAGCCACCCGGATTATGGTCCTTTGTTACAGCCGCTTTAACGGACTCATACAGCCAGGGACCCTGCTCTTCGGAGGCTGGAGGGAGGTCTCCCTGGGGCAGGTGCGTGGGGGTGCTCTGCCCCACCGCAAGCTCAGGGTCCAGGACCTAGTGAGGTGGTTGGGTAGCTGAGGACACCCCTTTGTGCCCAGGGGCGTGGGGAGCCCTGTCGGAGGGGACCAGAACCCGAATCCACGAGTCCCTGAACCCGCGTGCCGCTCGCTCTTCCGCCTCGAGTGACAGAACCTAGGAGGCAAGAGGCTCCCCACATTCCATGCTGGGTCCTCCCGAAGCCCCGGACACGCATTCCCCACCTGCCTGGACACTCACCCAGCACCTGGGTTGCAGCCATCCCGTGCCCCCGCCCCCCACCCCGAAGTCGCCCTCTTTGCCAGGTGCCCTTGACAGAGGGAGACATTGAGGCACAGAGAAGGCGGGCTACAGGCGCTCGGAGCTGGGGATGGCCTGCAGAGTCTCAGCCGTGGCTAAACGCATGGGCCGGCATTGCAGCGTCCAGGAGGAAGGGATCAGAGCTGTGGGGGAGCAGGCAGTGTCCACACGGATTAGTTCTGGGATACGCTGGCCTAGTGTAGATGGGACCGTAAAATCTGACTTTAAGTAGACCCCTTCTTGGCCTCAGTTTCTCTGTTCACAGAGTGGCCTTTGACCTTCAGCTCGGCGTCTGCAATTGTGCTGTCAGTGTTCAGGGACTCGACAAGCATTTACGGAGGCCTCCTGTGTGCACTGAGCCCGGACTCAGTGGTGGAGTCAGAGGCAGCTCCTGCCTTCATGGACCGTGACTTTGGGGTCGTGGGGAGATGGGAAATAAGTCAGCAGAGAGTTGGGGGATGAGGAATTGCAGATCCCTATGAGGGAGGTAACAGCAGGGGGCTCAGGGTGCCGCCTGCCTTCTCCTCCTGGGACCTGGGGGGGAATTTGCAGTGAGCTCTTGGCGGGTGGCCATGGAGATGGCCATGGCCCCTCTGCAGTGGCCTGTGGTTGCCTTCAGCTGGCAGGACATGGCCTGGACCTGTGAACAGTGGTGTTGGCTACAAGGCCTCTGAGGCCCTGACACCAGCCTGGTGGGGGAGACAGGGCTCCTCTCCAGCCTGAGCAGGGAGGCTGGAGTACGCTGGCAATGGGCACCCAGGACACGGTGGTTAAGACATGGATGCTGGAGGGGGCTAGCCTGGGTTTGCATCCAGGCTCTGCTACTTGCTTACTGTGTGACCTCAGGCAAGTTACTTAACCTTTCTGTGCCTCAGTCTTGCTTCCTATGGGTACTGTAATGATTAAGTGAACTGATGATAGTGTGCTAGCAATTTGCTGTGATGGTGAGTGCAAGGCGTTCACCTTGGATCCGTTACGGGGACTGCTCAGGACCTAGAATCTGGAAGTGGAATTTGTTCATCTTTCCACGGTCCTGTTCCTGCCCCTGAGACATGGAATAGCTTTCTTTGGCCCCAGAACCTCAGTCTCCCCATCTGTGAATGGGGAGCTGAAACAGACTTGTGGCCACATGGAGGTGGGGAGGAAAAGAGGACAGTGGGAGAAGTCAGCACCTGTGGGGTGAGGGACGGGGATCAGGATCTCTCCCTGCTCCCGGTCTGAGCCGTGGCCACCCTCCAGGCTGAGAGCAACTGGGTGCTTTGCAGCCCAGGAAGCAGGCCCCAGCAGGGATGGGGCCCCCCGTGTGTCTGTGGGTGCAGCCTGCAGGGCCTCCTGGCTGCAGACAATACCTCTGTCTGAAGGAAGGGGTTGCGGGGGGCAGGGTGCGGAGAGCGCAGTCCTCGCCAGCTCAGGATGTTCCTCCAGAAACCCAGGCCAGAGGCTCCACTTACTGCCTGGGGCTCTGTAGGTGGGGGTGTGCCTGCTGCTGGGGGGTGACCCAGATCTGAGGCAGTGAGGAGGGACAGCCTTTGTCTGCAAAGTTACTGCCTGCTGGGTCCCCCATTAAGGCCCCTGATGGCTCAGCATGGGGCCAGGAGACTGCTTCTCCTACAGGGTGAGAGACAGGGCAGGCCTATCCCAGGCTCCTGCCTGGCCCCCTCCTCCTAATCTGAGTCTGTGCTGGGTTCCCATCTCATTTCTCTTGCTTGCCTCCTTCTGGCTGGCTTGGGAGATCTCCCCACCCACTCAGGCAAGGGGACCAGAAAGTAGAGATCTGATTCCAGGGAGATTCATGGGTTAGAATTTGGGTGTTAAGGGGTTGCTAACTTAGGTGTCTTGGTAGCAATCAGCAGCTTCCCTGCTCCCCCTGCATTTATAGCACGAAAGACTCAGGGGAAGCTTCAGGCATGGTTGGATCCAGGGGTTCAGGTGATGAGGTGCTCCCCATGTCCAATCCCTGGGAGCCTAAGAAGAATCATCACAACCTTGCAGCCCAGAGGAAGGTAAGCCTGTTGTTGTGGCCCATATTACAGCAGGAGTCGTGGGAGTGAGCTCTATGGGCTCAGCTTGAGAGTTAAGCGCTTCCCTAAACCAATGAATGACAGTGGCCGTGGTCATGTTGCTGCTGGGCTGCTGCTGAGACTGTTGACTGGCCAGCCCTGGGAGGCAGTGTCACCCTCTTTCAGAGTCCAGCATCGAGGGTGCAGGAGGGGTCATAGGTCAAGATACAGAAGGGTGCAGTTTGCAAGGAGTGGGTGCTGGGTAGGCAGATAGCAGCTGCTGACCACAGCCTGCTCACTGTGTGTGTTGGAGATGAGCCAGCTTGGGGTCCCTGCCCAGCCCCCCTTCTACAGCCAGTGTGTGTCATTTGGGGTGGGGGGGTGTTAAGATCCACTGGGTAAGTGGGCCCAGCCCCTCCTACTCCCTATTTTAACTAGGGGCTTCTCAGGTCCCCCTCCAAGCCACGTGGGGCAGCGTTCCCGCCTGTCACTCTCCCCGCCCCCCCAGCTCCCCTGGGCTTTGCTGGGCTCTATCTTGTGGCTTTCAGCTGACCACATGTCAGAAGCCACAGGTCGCATCCTGGCAGCCCACGGGCTGTATTTGGATGTCAGACTGATTTATTGGGTTGGGTTTATAGTCCACGTTTTTGCAATAAAAACTGTAAATTGAGGGATGTCTCAAAGTCGGACTTTTCTTTGCCGGAAAGGCTTGGGAGCTGTGATCCCCTGGGCCACATTCTCGAGAGGCCGTGATGCCCCCGGCTGGGGCTGAGCCACCCCCTTCCCATGTCCTTTCACACATCCCCCCCCCCCAGCCGGCACAACTCTGGCCTGGCCTGTGTATTCCGGTCTGTGGGGGGGGGGCACGGTATCCTCGGCCCTCCTTTCTCTTTCCCCTCCCTTTTTCCGGCTTGGGACCCTCTCCCCTGGAGCCTTGTTAGTCTTGCTCCCTCCACAAACTGATAATCAGACCCCAGGGGAATGCTTGCCACTCCTGGGGACTGAAGCCTGCGTTCGCTTCTGGAACTCCTGGCTGCAGGGGCCGGAGGGCCTCTCGGATTCTTGATCACTGATCCGTCCTCAGAGACTAACTGATGAACGAACGCCCTCGGGGAAATCGAGGGGCTCCTGTGATCCACATGCGAGCCCTGCAAGGAGCAGATCAGAGTGGACCGTGCCCCCTGGGCAGGCGTCTCGGGGTGGGGGGCAGGCGGGGCCTCCCGCCCAGGCCTGTGGGAGCTGGGCCCCTGGAGCCTGGGGAGGGGGGTGCGTGGCGGGGCTGTTGTTGAGTGGGTGGGCTCCCGGGCCTGCAGGCTGCTGCTGGCCAAGCTATTCTTAGCAGCGGGAACATTTGTCCTCCTTCACATGTGGTGCAGGACGTCCCCCAGAGAGCTGCCCTGACATACTCGGGACGACCCCATAAATTCCTCTAGAAAGCCGTCCTTGAGGGCCCGGCGTGCGTGGAGGAGGGGCAGGGGAGGCGTTTCCGGCAGCTGTACAGCTGTGGACACATTTGCCAGATGTCGACGCGGGGAAATTGGTGGGAACCCAGAGCCTGCTGCCCCTGCTCCCTCGCGGTGGCCCCTTCCCCCTCAGGGTCTTGGTGAGTGACGGGCGGGGCCGGCAGTGGGGTTTCAGGTCAGGCCCTCCCTGTGCCCCGGCCCCTCAGTCCTCTCTGAGGCTGGGTCAGGGGCGAGGTCTTGACTGCGGGCCCTCTCAGGGCCTGGCGGGGAGGGGCTGCTGCATGCCAAGGCAGCCTGGGCAGTGGGAGCCACCACAGAGCTCCCAGATAACGGCCCAGCTGGATGCCTGGGCTAACAATCAGGGAGGGCTCCCTGGAGGAGGTGTGTGGTTTGTTTTGTTTTTCTTATATATCTTTTTAAATTTTAAATTGTGGTGAGATAGACATAACAGAAGTTTTACCACCTCAACCATTTTTAAGTGTACAGTTCAGTAATGTTAAGTACGTTCACGCGGTTGTGCAACCATCAGCACCTTCGTCTCCAGAGCTTTCTCGCCTTGCAAAACAGAAAACTGTCCCCATTAAACACGAACTCCCCATACCCCGTCCTCTAGGTCCTGGCAACCACCCTTCCACTTTCTGTCTTTCTGAATCTGACTATTCTGGGCACCTCCTATGAGTGAAATCACAGTGTTTGTCCTTTTGTGTCTGGCTTCTTTCACTCAGCAGAGTGTCGAGAGCTGTGCTCTGTGGCCCATTTACTCCTTGGTTGTTGGTTCATTCCCGTCCAGGCAGCAAGGCGGACGGACCCAGGACTAGGAGCCCCGCGCCCTTGACCATCCAGGGGCCTGGATTAGGCCGCAGTCACGGCCCCCGCCCCCGCGTGGACGAGCAGTCACGGTGAGCGGGCACCGATCGCGCCGAGCCCCGACACGGGTCCCTGCTGCCCGGTCCGATCCAAGCCTGGGGCCAGTGGGGGGGATCGAGCAGTGTGCCCGGGCACACACAGCTGGTGCCAGCGCCCCACCCCCCACTGCGCGGACACGCGCCTCCTCTCCCGTCTCCCCCCCTTCCCTCTGCAGAAAAAAGTGCCGTTTGGAAGGCCAGATGGAAGAGCTGGGCCCTAATGGAAAACACGTCCCTCCCGGGGCGCCCAGAACCTAATGAGGAAGAGCCAGGAAAAACCGGGCGTCATGTTTGTGAAATACCCAGGAGGGAGGGCGCGTCACGGCGGGGGCGCTGGTGTGGAACCCGGTGACCCGGCGTGCAGGGACGCTTTGTCATGACTGTGGTTTCTCTCTCTCCTCCCTTTAAAATTAAAAAGGGGGTGGGCAGGAGTCCGGGAGGGAGCGATTGTGAGCAGATCTGGCTGCGGCGGGAGGGCAGGGCTGGGCGGCCGGGCTGGGCCCAGCCCCGGGGACGCAAATGTGCCAGTTAGATGCGAGACCGAAGCGGGCCTGCTGGGCGACCCCGAGCCGGGCCGCTCCGCCTCTGCTCGCTTCGGGGCCGGTGTGCGTGGCTGGCCCTGGCCTTCTGGCTGCGTGACCTCAGGCGAGTGAGTTCAGCTCTCTGAGCCTCGGTTCCCTGGTCTGTCGAACGGGGCCATCCGGTTTGGCGAGGGAGATCGGGGCCTTCTCCCAGTGGGGGAGCCCGATAAATGTCACCTGCGGGGCAGGTAGGACCGTGGGTAAACCGAGGCAGCTCGGAGGAACCGGAGGGGGGGCATGAGGCCGAATCTGGGGGGGCGGCAGGGGCTCTAGCTGTGGCTGGGGATCCTTCTGAGGGGAGGGATGGGTGCAGGCTGTGGCCGGTCCGGGGCCCTGTCCGGGCACCTGGCCATCCCTTTGGACCCGGCGCTTGCATCCCCACGGGCCTGGGTGTCGTGCCCCTGGAGTGTCTGAGGGGGGCCTCGTCGGGCCACCCCGCCTGCTTCGCCGGCTGCCCGCACGGCGTGGCCTGTGGCACCCAGCCACGGAGGGCAGATCCGGCCGTGCTGCACCAGCCCGCCGCGTGCGTGCCTGCCTCTTCGGGGGCCTCAGTTTCCCCGCCTGCAGAAAGAGGGTGTTGAGTGAGGGCAGCCCCTTCCTCCCTCGTCCAGAACCTGCGAGGCCCCGCTCACCCCTCCCTCGGGAAGCTTCTCTGTGTTTGGGTGCGGGTCTCCCCAGTCCCGCACACCCACCTTGTTCTGGGGACTTGCTCCGTCATTTCTTTGGTCAGGCCCAGCCTCGGTTTGCTCATCTGTAAAGTGGGGAGAGTGACGGCACCTGCCCCCAGACTGACATTGCCACCATCATTATTGTCAGCTTGTGCACCCCCCCCCATAATTTGAGTAGCGGAGGGAACTTAAGCCGTAGCTCTCATTTTGGGGACTCTTCTGTGGGTGTCGATCTTTTCTCAGTGAATCTCTCTGCCTGTCTCTCCCTGTTCTGACTCTGGAGTTCGGGACTGGAGGGGGACTTGGGGGGCAGTTGTGCAGGTTTGGGGGTTCTGGGGGGTGATGGTGCCCGGGTGTGTCCCCAGCCGTGGCTGACAAGGAGCCTGATGTGGCAGTGTTGGTGGGATAGAAGCATGCTTGGCTCTGGGGCTTGCTTTAAAAAGTGAGACCCAGAAAACCGTGGACGGTGGGACAGTTAAATCGAGGTCCCTCTGCTGGTTTGTCCATCCCGTCTGTTTGTACCATCCATCCATCCATTCATCCATCCATCGCCCCTCCCCCCTCCCTCCCTCCCTCCCTCCTCCATCTGTCCACCTGCCCTGCCTTCCCTCCCCTGAGTACCTGGGGGTGAGGAGCTGCTTTCTCTGTCGGGACAGGCCTGTCATTGGATGGCAGCTCAGGCTGGCAGCAGTTTCTGTCCACCTGGTCCACTGCTGTGACCCCAGTGCCCGGCACAGTGCCCGCATGTCCGAGATGCTCAGGGAGCTCCCAGCTGACCGGAGTGGGGCAGAGACCCATTTAGGGGGGGCTTTCTTGACCAGCCTCAGCTTGGGGGAGGGCGGACGGCACTCCCGAGTGCCCAGTGTGCTGCCCTCGGGCCACTCAGGGCTGGGGCTCTTCGGACGTAGCCACGAGCAAGCCTCGGTTGGGCTCCTGGCTCCTCCTCGGGGAGCCCAATGAGCTCTCTGATGGGTCGGTGTCATTGCTGCCGGGCCTGTCTATATGGGAGGGCAGGCAGGGGCCTATTTTCCGTGGGACTCTGGATGGTGGCTTTAATAGTGTTAAGATTCCAGATGGGCTGGTGCTTTTACCTACATCCAATGCGCAGGGGCCCCGGGCCTGTGACTCCCTGGTGGAGGGCACAGCTGACATTGCCTTTGACACAGGGGGACCAGGGGCAGGCTTGATGTGGGAGACCTCGAACATCGCCGCTGCCCAGAGGGGTGACACCTTCCTTTCTTGCTCAGAGAGACAGCCTGTGTGACCTCATGGGGCCCTGGCTCACTCCATTCTTACCATCCGGGCCTCCCTGATGCGTCTTCCCCTCCTCAGGGCCTTTGCACTGTCTGTTCCCTCTGCCTGGAACAGCTTCCCCAGACATCTGCATACTCCCCTTCTCCCCGTTCTGTCCCCCTCCACGTCTCTGGCGCAGCTGTCTCAACCATCCGCTCTCCCCCTGCCCCGTCCCCCGTCTGCCCTCCTCATGCTTCTGTTTTTCTCTGCGCCACAAACACCCTGCAGTATTCCTATTGCGACTCCTGTCTCGCCTGCTAGAATGGCAACTCAGCAAGGATTTGGGGTCTTTTTCTCGGTACTGCGTCTCGGTACCTGCCCCTGAAGGTCGTTGGAACCGTGGTTGAAGGCAGTGAGCTGCCGGGGCAGGGAGCAGGCACTCGGGCTTCACCTCCCGCCCTCGGGGGCCGTGCACGCTCCTCTGGGCTCCTCTGGGCGCACTGGGACCGCCTCCCGTGGGGCTCTCTGTGTCTCGGGGCTCAGCCGAGAGCCGGACCCCAGGCATCCGCTCTGCGCCAGGAGGCCCTGCTGAAGGCGGCGGCAGATACTTGGCCGGCTCCCCATTCTTGCAGCACGCCAGAAGCTAGAAACTCAAGGTGTAAACAGTCAGCTTCGTTCTAGGTGGTGTTTCCGCCACATCTTAACCTCACATCCCAGGACAGTCTTTGCGCACACGCCCCCCATGCTGGCTTCCGTGCTCTGTTCTCCCGGGGCCAGGCTGTTCGGTAGATATTCGCTGGGTGCCTACTGCGTGCCAGCCACTGTGCCAGGCTCTGGATTCTAGCAGTGAACAAAACATTTATCGACCACCTACGTTATTGGGCTAAATCGAATTCATGTCCTCTGATTCACGTCCATCCAGAATCTGGGAATGTGATCGTATTTGGAAAGAGGGTCTTTGCAGATGTCATTAGTGAAGATCAGGTCATACTGGATGAGGGAGGGGCCAGGACCCAATGACTGGGGTCCTTCTCCAAGGAGAGGACATGCAGGCATGAGGGACAGGGCCAGGTGACAACCAGCAGGGACAGCAGTGAGGCAGCCCCAGGCCAAGCGATGCCTGGGCCACCTGCAGCTGGAGGAGGGAGGAAGGATCCCAGAGCCTCCAGTGGGGAGCGTGGCCCTGCCCACACCTTGATTTGGGACTTCTGGCCTGCAGAACAGTGCGAGGATGCATTTCAGTGGTTTTCAGCCATCCAGTGTGTGGTCGTTTGTTCACTGCTGTCCTGGGAAACTAGCATACCTACTATGTGCCAGGCACTCACGGAGGATTCAGCAGCGAATGAAAGCAAACGTTGGTCACGTAGCTACTGAAGGGTCACACGCCCCTCTAGATGCTGAAGAGCAGCAGCAAGGGGGACCGCGGGGCTCCCGGTGCCTGACCTGGACCGGCCGTGGGGGTGGGGATACAAGGCACCACGTCCCCTGTGTGGCCCTGCGGCTTGTCCCGGCCCCTGAGAGGGTTCTGGTGAGCGTGCACGTGTGCATGTGCTGGGGGCTCCTCGTGGGCCGACAGCTGGGCTCCCCCACCTGCCAGAGTGCCGATGTCTGTGCCTATTAGTTACGGGGAAGTTTCAGGCTTGTGTGGCGCAGACAGCTGGTCTTTCATCTTCCCCCGAGCCTGGGCTCAGGTCTGAAGGCTCCCAGGCACATTTCAGCAGTCTCGGCACCTTAATGAGCACATCCCTCCCCTCCGCCCCCCTGCCCACGTTCCCCCGACTCTCAGAGACATCCCAGCCTCAGCTTGCTGTAATTCCACCCTCCCCAGAGCTGACGCGGGCCGCACACGACATGGAAAATCTATGGAATGTGCCTCGGTGGGGCCTCAGCGTCCTGCCTGGGCCGGAGAGGAATGTGGGGGCAGGAGGCTCCGGCCTCACCTGGTGTTGGTGGCACTTGCCTGGACAGGTTCCTTGGTCGAGCACCTGCTGGGTGCCAGGCCCACTGAGAGGCTCCGGGGTTGCCGCAGGGAGCCAGGCAGACAGAACCCGCAGCAGCGAGCTTCCTCCGGCGGATCTGGAAGCCTCACCAAAGCCACGCAATGGACGGAACACGGGAGGGGAGGTTCGGACTGTGGGGTGCCGCCACAGTGGACCTGCAGCCTGTGGGCTCTCTCGGGGGCTGCTGAGGGGCCCGTGCTGGGTGCTGCCACCGGAGCAGGTGTGGTGGGGGGCCACACCGGAGCCCCTGCGGTGTTTGTGGGGGCCCCCACTGTGGGCCATTCACAGTCCCCATCTTGGACTGTGCACGGGATCCCCTGCCGTGGGCAGCCCTGGAGGTCTTGGCCTTCCGCTGGCTGGCTCGGTGGCCCTGGTGTCGCGGTTCATGGCTTGGATGTGTAAGGCCTGGGTGGGCCTCTCGTGGCCCCATTTGGGGCCCTGGGGCTCAGCAGCATCCCCTGCCACCTGGCTCAGCAAGTTCTTAGCCTCGCCCGAATGCCACCCTTTCTCCTTGGAGCGCTGGCCTTGCTGAGTAGGCTTCATTGAGCACCTGCTGTTTACCAGGCGTGATGGCCGTGCTTCCCAAGCACGCTGTCCTCCCAGCAGGCCGGGGTCTTGATACGAAGCCAAGGAAACAGACTCGGACTTGTGAGGCATCCTGCCTGAGGAGGGGATGGAGGGTCCCTGTCCCTGGGTGAGCTCCATCCCGACCTTCCTGCCTGCGTCTGCTTCTCCTGCTCTGTGGCCACGGTTCTGGTCTCGCCAGCGTCGCCTCTTGCTTGGATGCCCGCAGTGACCCCTGGGTCTCCTGGCTCTCCACTTGGAAAACACACTGACCCTTCCCTTTCCCAGCCACCGCCTGTGGCTGCTCGGGGCCCTTGGAACAGAATCCATCCTTGCCGTGGCCCGGGAGCCCTGAGTGACGGTCCGCCCCCCTGCCCTGTGCTCACTCAGTGACTTTCTCAAGCGCACGGTGCCTGGTCTCACCTCTGCGCCCGGGCGTCGGTCTGGCCCGCTGTGGGAAGTGCCCCCCCGTGTCCCCTCGCCCTCCCCGAGCCTGGGGTAGACTGAGCTGCTCTCAGCTCCCAGTTTGCAGCTTGTGTACCCTGTGGGGACACCAGGACCCTCTGTGGCTGGGCCCTGCCTCATTCACTCCCTTGGGGCTCAGCTCCCAAAGTGTCTTTAAATAAATGGGTGCCCACCACCCTCTCCTGACCCCAAAGCCACCAGACCCACGGTGGGTTCGGGGCTGCTGCATCTTAGCCTTGCTGCTGTCTGGGTTCGTCTTCAGAACACCTTCCAGCCCAGTCCAGATCCAGGGTACCCTCCTGCCGTCCCGTGGGGCTCCCCCATCCTCCCCTCCCCTTCCCTGTCTTTGATGAAGGAGTGTTCTATTTCTTCTTGTCGTTCACATTTAAACCTCGATGAAGTCAGTGGTTCAGTTTGTTTTTCCATTCACAATGTCACGCAGATACTACCTAATTCTAACACGTTTCCCTCACTGTGTGGCACGCGTGGGGGTCGTTAGCAGTCCCTGCCCACCCGCTCAGCCCTGGCGGCCTCCAGCCTGTTTTCTGTCTCTACAGCTTTGCCACTTCCGGGTACTTCCTATGGGGACTCAGGCACCACCTGGCCCTTTGTGACCGGCTTCTTTCTCTTAGTGGGATGTTTTCGAGGTTCTGTGGTGTGGCCTGTGTCAGCGGTTCATTTCTTCTTGTGACTAAATCATCTTCCACTGTATGGATGGACCACAATTCATTTATCCATGCATCTGTTGATGGACTTTTGGGCTGTTTTGGGCTGTTTCCACCTTTTGGCTGTTGCGAATAATACTGTGAACGTTCGTATACATGTATTTGTTTGAGTCCTAGTTTTCTGTTCTTTTGGGTATGTGCCCAGGAGTGGAATTGCTGGGTCATTTGGTAATTCTATGTTTAACTTTTGGAGGAACCGCCAAAATGTTTTCCTTTAAAAAAATTTTTTTTTTTTTGAGCTGGCAATAAATGTGACTGAGGTTGGAAGGGATGGAAATTGGGTTTATTAAATAAGCTCGTGGTGAATGAAGGAGGCAGTCTGAGTCCTCTGGCTTTGGGGATGACCTGCGTGGGAGGACACTTGGTCAGGGAGCTGCTGGGGTGACCTGTTGATGGCTAAAGCCCCCCAAGCTTGGTGGTGGACGCACCGTGAGTCTTGACGGAGTGGGAAGCCAGCCAGACCCTGGGTGGGGATGCCGCCGAGGATTCTCCAGGGCTGGCTTGGAAAGGTGTCACCTCCCTGGCTTCTGGAGCCCACGTGTACTGCACGTGTGAGCATCTGGCGGAGGCAGGCAAAGGAAGTCAGGAAAGCTGTGGGTACATCCGACTTCTCGGCCGCCTTCTGCAGTGCAGAATCAAATAGCAATTTGGAAGTCGCCTGAGGTGCTCTTGGAAGAGGGGCAAGGAGTGTGAGCATCTCCCCCACTGAAGTGCTGGCCTCATCTCCTCGGAGAGAGGGGGGCACCTGGTGGAAGCCCAGAGAGAGCAGACTAGAATTTGCGCCGCTGCATCGGACGACCGGGGCCTGCTGGGCTTGGCGATGGACTGGAACGATGGGCGTTCTGGAACAGCGTTCAGCAGCAGTGGCCACACGGGCCCCTCTCCCAAGGCCAGTTGCTTGTCTCTGGGCTGCAGGACAGACGCCACGTTGCCCTTGGTGGGAGCTGGCAGCGGCAGCTCTCCCCCCTCCACCCCCCCTGCACATCAGAGCATCACGATCACTGGGCTAGAGCCACTACAGAGACGGTTCTAGGAGAGTGATACTTGTAGCTCCTGTGAGCTGAGCAGGAGGTGTTCCCATGCTCACAAAAACTACATGGTACATCCTGTTGGCTGGGAAAAAGCCCCCGTGGGCAACTTCCTGAGGTGCTCGTAGGTGCGTTGATCTGTGACTGCTTTCTTCCCTGGGTGAGTCAGAACTTTTGGTGGCAAGTGACAGAAACCCAGGTTGGGTTGGCGAAGCAAAACACACAGGAGCGTCTCAGCTCTCCTGAATGAAGGAGCAGGCTTCCACTGCCTTCAGGCGTGGCCGTCATCAGGCCCGGACTGTGCTTTCTCCACCCTCCGCTCGGTCCTCTGGCCGGCTGGTGTCGTTGGGCAGGCACCTGCGGTGAAGTGGCCCGCAGAGCGCCCCGGCTTCCGGGTTTCCCCAGCGAAAGTCTCAAGGCTGTTTTTCATTGGCCTAGTTTGGGTCACATGCCCATCCCTGAACCAATCCCTGGCCCGGGGGATGCAGGAATCTGATTGCCCAGGCCCGGATCACGTGACCACTCCTGGGGCCTGGGCAGGGGGGATGGTTCCCAGAACGCGCTTGCCCAGTCTGCAGCCGCGGACGATGGGGGTGGGGAGTGGGCCTCGGTCAGGCCCCCAGACAGGGGTCTCCTTCCTCCTCAGACGCCGGTGATCTCCGCCCTCCCTCCCGGCCTCCTTTCACGTTAGACCCCCAGCGGGCCCGTCACGAGCGGAGGGGCAGGCGTCCACCCCCTCGGAGCAGGACGGTCGGCGGCGGCAGAGCAGGGCGACGGGGGAGGCCGTGAGGTGACGGGGAGCGGGGGCTACGTTCTGTTTGCCCGACCGCAGGGGGTGCCACCCCAGCCCTCCCCGCGCGAGGGCGTCCGGGCGCGGGCGCTGCGCCATCTTGGGGTTTCCTGGGCGGCGGGGTGGGGGCTGCGCGGGGCGCGGCCTGACGGACCCGGCTCTGCGGCGGGGCTGCCGAGGCTGCGGTGTGGAGGAGGCCCGGGCCGTGC
>LNAC01000056.1:3839993-3917043 GCA_002007465.1 Ailurus styani | reverse complement strand
CCTCCCTCCCCGCTCTGCTCCTGCACAGGGTCACGGGGAGGCCCAGCAGGCCTGCGGTACCCACTGTGGCCTGCGTCCTGCCAGAGCCGACCCTGCCCACCGCGGCCCAGGACACTCGTGTGTGCCTCAGGCTAGCCATGCCTCCCGGGACAGGTTTCCAGCGGCCCGAACTGGGTGCTTTCGGAGAACTTTGCCCTGGTGACTCAGAGACAGGCAGAGGTCCTGGGGGGCAGGGGGCGGGAGATCGACAGGGCTTGGGACCCTTTCCGGGGTGGGGCAGCGCCCATAGATTTGGGGTTCCATGGGGTGAAGTCAGGGGACGCTTGGAGCCATCTGGTGGGAGGCAGTGTCCCCAGAGTGGGGTTCCTGGGCCTGCTGAGTGATGGCCTTGGTTGTGGGTGGAGGCATGGCTGTCGGCGATGTGGCTGTCGTGGCAGCTGTTGGCCTGGTCTGCGGCTCGCTGGTCCCTCAAATGCCAGTCGCGTCTCCCGCTGTCGGTGGGCAGGAAGCTTCACACCAGCGGCGCGGAGGAGGCTAGGAGGGCCTGTGTGCTTGCTCTTCCTCAGGGACCGAGAGAACGACTGGGGGACTCCAGGAGGGTCCCCGGAGGGGCCATTGTCCTGTGGCTGATCGTGTTTCTTTTCTGGTTTTCTCTCAGGTGGCTGTGGCAGGGCTGCCTACGACCAGATGACAAGGACTGGCTTTTAACCTCAGTGGCCACTGAGAGGCAGATTTTTGGGGCCCAAGAGCCCCAGGACGCTCACCGCCATGTCGGGATCCACGCAGCCTGTGGCGCAGACGTGGAGGGCCACTGAGCCCCGCTACCCGCCCCACGGCATTTCCTACCCTGTGCAGATTGCCCGGCCCCCCACGGTAAGTAGGGGTGCGTGTGTTCCCGGGGCCACCTTCGGGGCCTCCATCTCTCCGCGTCCGCACAAGGGCTGGCGTGTCTCCCACGGTGGCCGGCCAGGACTCCCTGTGTCCCCCGAGGGGAAGTGGGGGGCCATGGCAGAGACCACTGGCGTCTGGAACTTTGCTGAATCTCTTAGCTCCCACTTTAAAGCTGGGAAGATGGAGACTGGGGCCAGGTTGAGCTGGGATCTCTTGTCTTTTAGAGTCAGCAGTGGAATTTGTGTGCAAACACAGAGCGCCTGGTGAATACACTTTCCTGGCAGCCCAGCCTCCCCTGGACTCCTTCTTGCTTTATTGGGTGGGGGGGCGCCACTGCTGAGAGCCCCTCCCCTCCCTGATCCTTGGCCCCGGAGCTCGTTCACTGCAGTGATGCTCGGGGCTCTGAGATGTTGCTGGGAGCAGTCTTGTCCCTGAAGCCCTGACTTGGGGACACGGGGCGTTGGTTCTGCTCACCGAGGAGCTGCTCCATCTCTCACGGATGACCTGCCCGTGGGGAGGCAGCAGTATTCTCACGGGCTGGCCTGCACGTGTGTGTGCCCTCGGTCAGCGCTGCAAAGCTGTTCCATCGCCCTGGCCCCTTTTCCTGCCTTCCCCTCCAGCTGTGTGGTGTGGCGGTAAGCATGGGCCTTTGCTTCTGCTCTGTTGGGCATTTTTTGGGTACCTACTGGGTACCGTGTCCTTGGTGCTTGCCAGAAGGCTCTCAGGGTCTTGGGCCTCCCTGTGCAACCAGCCGGCGGCTCGGCAAGGGGATGTGGGGCCTTGGGGTCGCAGCTGGGGGGCGGCCGGCTCTGCTGGGCTGTGTGGGCATGCACGTGTGTGTGTACGGCTTGGCGTGGTTCCTCCTCGTGAGAAGAGAGGAAGTGGCGTGGGAGGGCCTTTCCAGCAGCATGTGAACCCAGTGGCCCAGCGCGAGGGGGTCCCAGACACAGCGGCCTCTGGGGGGGTTGGGCCCCCTCGATGCTTTTCGGAGCCAGCGCGCACATTATGGAGTCCTGTATCGAGAACTTGCCCCGGGGGGAGTCTTCAGAGTCTCCCAAACAGCCCAGTGAAAGATCATCTTGTGTTGTTTATGATCCCATTTTGCAGACGAGGGGACTGAGGCCAGAAGATTAACCCACAGGCCTCAGGCGAGACAGTCCGCTTCAGCTCCAGGGTTCTGCGCCCCCGTCTCAGCTGCCTCTGTATATTGGGCGCCTACTGTGTGCCCAGAGCTAAGGAGTGTGCTCCTGGGATGAGTTATCATCATGTAGTGTTGTGGTCTTTGTTGTGATCACCAGCAACAACAACAAAACTGGGGCCTCTCATTTACGGGGCCCCGGGGCAGGAGAGACGTTCCGTGCGGAGCTTCTGTGTGGACAGCGGCACTGCTGCTCCGAAGCACCCCGGGGTGGGTCTCCCGCGCTCTCGATCTGTAGGAAAGGAACGTTTGGTAGGTGAGGAAACAGGCCCAGTGGCTCACCCTTTCTGAGCTTTAGTTTTTAATTCATTAAACGGGGTAACAAGAGCACCTGTCTCCTAGATTCTCACGGGCGTTAAACGTACCGATGGTAAGTGTCTATGGCAGCGCCGGGCACACACTCTGCCTGATGCGTCCGTTCAATATTTTTATTCTTCGTTATTGTCACTGTTACTGCAGCTGCCTGGAGGGGCTGCCTCTCCTGAGGACCCTGGCAGAGGCTTCTGGCTTCTCTCTTGTTTCTTGCCCCCTCCTGCTGGGTTCCCATCCCACTCCCACCCCCTTCCCTGTGGTCCCTGTAGCCCCTGCTCTCCTGCCTTCCCTCCTGCCTTTTGGCTCAGCTGGGCCCTCTCCCAGTTGTTTGGGGTCACTGGCTGGCCCATAACATCTCCTGTTCTCCCCCGCTGGGCTGTCAGTGACGCAGGATGTGGCTGGACAGGACCCAGCGGTCACCACCCACTCTGGGCAGGAGGCTGAGGCCAGGGGTGAGCGGGGCCCTGGGGCGGCTATGGAGTCGGCATGCCTGATCTCTGTGTCGTGGCCGCCGTGGGGCCCCAATCCCTGACCACCCTGCTTTGTGAGGGCGTGGCCCAGCGCGGCTTGTCACCTGAAAGGCAGGAACAAGAATTCTGGGCACCCTGGGGATTGT
Source organism: Ailurus styani (assembly GCA_002007465.1). Taxonomy (NCBI): domain Eukaryota; kingdom Metazoa; phylum Chordata; class Mammalia; order Carnivora; family Ailuridae; genus Ailurus; species Ailurus styani. Next base: position 3,914,026 of record LNAC01000056.1, on the reverse strand, counting down.
GGGGGGGTCTTGCTGTCTCCTGGCTGGAGCCACCTGCCCTTAGCTGGTGGGAGGTCAGCATTGGGTCTGTAATCTGGAGACTCCCCACCCCACCCCGCCCTGCAGTCCCATGCTCTCTAACCCCTTCCCATCAGCCCATTTTATAGGTGGGGTTTGTGAGGTGCCCCCCTTTTTTGAGTCTAGGAGACAGAGAGTGGAAGAAAGGGCACAGGCGCTGTCAAGGCACAGGGAGGTAAATGCCCCGCCCAGGAGCCAGGCAGGAGCCCAGTGTCCTGGCTCCTAGCGTAGTAGCTAAGGCAGGAAGTTGGGAGGAAGGAGAGGGCCCCGAGCCCAGGGACCTGTGACCTTCCTGAGGCTCAGTCCTCTCCCATACACACTCCTGAAAGGTTACCTTCAGGAGAGCACCTCCTGGCTCCAGAGGTCTCTTTCAGTGTGCCCTGGGCCCTGGGCTGCTTGGATGGCTGGTCCCCCCTGGAATCCAGAACCTCCAGATGTTCCTTTCAACTCGCTGGGTGACACTGGGCTGCTGGCTTAGCCTCAGTGTTCCGATCTACGGAATGGAGTTGTGGGTCTGGGCCTCAGTGGGGGAGTTTGCAAGGTGCTCCGGTGTCGGCGTGCAGGAAGCACTCGGCAGGCTCTCTTTCCTCCTGGCAGGGTGACAGGACCTCCATGGAAGACCTGTTTTTGGGGCTGCAGGACCCTGCACTCTGAGGGGCAGTGGGAATTGTCCCGTCTGCTGGCCCACCTCCTCCAGGCCGCCTGCTGTGTTATGCACGGTGCCCGTGGAAGGCATAATTCCAGCCATGCTTACAGGCAGAGGCCTGGACCCCAAGGCTGTGGGAAGCCCACTGTTCCCCTGACCACTTTAGGCACGCACTCAGCCGCAGAGCCAGACACCGACTCCGGCACAGCGCACGTCACTTGATGCAAACCATCCAGCGCTACTGCTTTCTGCTGTGTGGCCTTGGGCAAATTACTTAATCTTTCTGTGCCTCAGTGTAGAAGGGTAGTTAAGAGCACAGGCTCTGGAGCCAGACTGCTTGCATTCGTGTCCTGCCTTAATGATATTCTAGCTGTGGGATTTCGGACAAGTGGCTTTCCCACCTCGTGCCTCAGTTTCCCCATTATTTGAGCATGGTAATTAGAGGATTCTGAGGTTCAGATTAGCTGACATGGGCAGTGACTTCACACAGTACCTGGATGGAATTAGCACACACTGATACCAAGTAACCATGACGATAATTTTGATGCCGGCACTCTTATAAATTACGACAGCAACATAGCATGAGTATCCTTTTCCACATTGTGGGCTCTTTGTCTGGAGGCGGGGTGAGCAGACCTTCCCCATGAGTACTGCAGGCTTTTCAAGCCATTCCGTCTGTGTCACAGCTGCTCAGCTCTGCTGCCCTCGTGGCTGGAAGGCAGCCGCCAAGATGCAGAGGGATGGCCGAGAGCCGAGCCTGGCTTTGGCCTTGGGCCCCGTTTCTGACTCCTGCCCTAGATTGGCGCTTGTCAAACCCTTCGTGGGAAGGATCCCTCTGTCTCACTTGCCGTTTACCCCACACCGGTCCGTGGGCTCACGGCAGGTCCCCTGGCTCTGCGGTGTGGGGACTGGTTGTGGCCGAGGCTGGCAGCATGCGTGCGGGCTGTTGCACCAACGCACATGTCTCCTGTGTCCACCTCGTCACAGGCCAGCAGGGTCGTGGGCCTCACGTGGAGCAGCGCTGCCCTGGCTGAAGGGTCAGGGACCCAGGAGCCTGCCCGGGCCGTAGGGGGATGCGGACACACGTGGGCAGCTGGGGGCAGGCAGTGGAGTACCAACCTGTGTCCCGAGTGCTGCCTGCAGTTTCTCTCCCTCACTCGTGTGGCCCTTCCCGCATCTCGGTTCTGGGTGCTCGGGGTTGGCTCGAGGGGCCGGGAGTGGTGGTATTCGGCCTCCCGAGGAGGCGTCTTGGGAGCCCCCGTGCTGGGAGCTTTACTCATTCGTTTAGTACTTATTAGACATGCCATGTGCCGACACTTGTGTAGGCCCTGGGAACAAGGCTGTGGGCAGACCAGAAGCGTCCGTGCCTCGGGCAGCTGGCGTACTCGTGGAGGAACAATGGACAGGGAAAGAGGAGGGAGAGATGGCTGAGGTTGCGGGGCTCCTAATGAAGTCCAGACTAGGGAGGGAGTCCTCACCGAGAAGCTGACGTTGGAGTCAGAACCCGGAGGGAACTAGAGGGCCAGGCATGGGGAAGTGTGGCTGAAGAATGTTTTAGGCAGAGGGAACAGCATGTGCAAAGGCCCTGAGGTGGGAGCTGGCTTGATCATAGCCCCTACTCCAGGAGGGACCCATGGGTCCTTTCTCTGCCACGTATAGCTCCAGGTGTTTCTTCAACCGCTTCTGGGGGGAGAAGCCCTATCCCAGGGGCCAGTGAGGAGCACCCCTCCTCCTAGCACAGCTGCAAAGATAATCCTCCTCCCAGCCCCTCCTTCAAACATCTCCTAAAATCCAGACCCGGTTTGGATTGGACCCGAGGCTCAGATCCCCAGCCCCTCTGTCTTTGTGGCCCCACAGGGTCTAGGTGGGGGTGTGCCGGCTGGGGTTCCCTCCTGGCCAGATTGCTTTTCCAGTCTCATGTTACCTTCCCGGGGAGTTTTAGGGGCATCATTTATTGGCAAGCCCCAATTCTCAGTGTCAGAGGCACTATGGATGGGTAGAAGCCAGCAGAGGCGCGTGGGGGCGGGGGGGTATCTCACCTGGAGATACTTTCCTCCCCCTGATTTTCTGAGCAGCAGCTCTGGAAGCTCGTGGTGAGGTCACCATGTGGGGTTGGTTCAGGACGGGCTCCCTGCTCCTCCCTGGCCCTCAGCAGGAAGCCAGCTTGGCCCAGTCTCGTGTCTCAGAACGTCCCCTCCCTGCTGTGTGACCTGGACAAGTCACCTAACTTCTCTGTGCCTGATTTCTCATGTTCGTGTAGGACGATACCCACCTCATAGCGTTGCTGTAGGGATTAAATTAGTGCGTTAAACACTTTCAGTGAGAGGTGGGCACAGGCAATTCATGAACGTTGGGTTTTATTATTACTTCGTTAACTCACATAGAGTTCTCACGCTCTGGGAGGCTTGTAGCCCAAGTGCCTGATGTGTCCAGTCTCATGTGACCACAGTGAGCCTCCCCTTGAGTCGGTTTCTCTCTTGGGGTCTCCTCAATTCTTGCCTTCCTATGGAACTTCCAGACACCCTTGGGTGTCCCTGGGCTCAGCCGTGCAGACCGGCGTCAGGCCCTGGGGTGGCATGGAGTGAGAACCCTGCAGAAATGGCCCCGAGGTACTCCTCGGAGGGACTTTGCAGACAAACATACCCCGCTTATCTCCTAAACTGGGAAACTGAGGCCAGAAAGTTCGTGAAGTGGCCTCTCTGCCGCACCCCCCCCCCCCCCCCCCCGGNTGCCTCCGCTGGCAGTTGTCGGCACTGTCTTGCTGCGGCCCTCTCCCGAGGGATTGGATTGTCTGTCTCTCTGCCGCTTTGCTCATTTTGCTTTTGTGCGGAAGAGCTGGGTAGAGGGAATATTCCTCCTGGCAGACTGCAAAGCCTGCTGATTCCTCCTCACACCTCTGTGCGTGCGCGCGAGATCTTTGCCTGGCAGCTTCGCAGGCGTGATCCCAGAGGCCCGCACTCCCTTGCTCCAGGCCTTGCTTCCCCTCCTCCTTCCCGCCCGCCGCCCTGCGCGAGCACCTGCTGCCTTGCGCTAGGCGTCCTCACAGGGCCTGGGGAGGCCGAGCCCTTGTCCGCCTTCTGGAAGCTGCCCTTCGGCGTGGGCGCAGCCCTGTGGAGAGTTAAGGTGGGGAGCAGTGAGGGGTAGGAGGCACAGGGGCTCCTGCTTCAAAGATGAGGAGACCAAGTCTCGGAAGGTCTGAGTGTCAGACAGCCCCCTCCCCCTGAGGTGCGTGCGGCTTCACCCCACGTTGGGCTTCTTCCCCGTTTCCAGCCCTGTTCATTCCATTTACTCACCTGCTTTAGCTTTTGGCCTCCCAGCCTCTTGCGTGCTTGGTTTGGAGGGCCTGAAATGCATACGTTCCTAGCACACCTGCCTGGTACCATCTGATTCTGTTTGCAGAAATAACTGCTTAAAAAAAAAAAAAAAGAACAGACATCAGAAGAATGACTAGATTTTTATGGAAAATTGGGAGAATTAAGAGCAGCCAAGAAGACAGTAAGTCACAGATGATGCCGTTCTTCCCAAGCCCCACCTGTGTCAGACATCACTAACTGCTGCACACAGAACTGAGTGTTCTAGGCAGGCAGAACTCATCGATTTGGGTTGGTCTAGTGTGAAGCCATCTGTTTTCTCTTGTTTCTATCCTTTTTAAATTTTTAAAAAAGACTTATTATTTGAGAGTGAGGGAGCACGAGTTGGAGGAGGGGCAGAGGGAGAGGGAGAGAGAATCTCAAGTAGACTCCCCGCTGAGCGTGGAGCCCCTCACGGGGCTTGATTTCGGGACCCTGAGATCATGGCTTGAGTCAAAATCAAGAGCTGAACACTTAGCCAACAGAGCCACCCAGGTGCTCCTCTGTCCTTTTTATAAAAAATGGGCTTTTAACCAGAGTGTAGTTGACAATTAGGGTACATATAACTTGTTAACGTTCAGTTTTTCCCCAGAGGCTCGCAGACGCTAGGTGGCATTTTCCTGAAGAAGGGGGGTTTTGCCTGTGGTTTTTCCTTCTGACTTGGGTCCAAGCTTCTGTTTGTGACACACGTGTGTGGCTTTTCCTGTCACAGACCAGACCGGGGAACCCCAAGGCGGCGCCTTGTCCTGGAAGCCCGCCTTTGAGCCCCTAGGCTGTCGGTGCTGGCGCTGCCTCACACACACCCCGCTCCCTAGTGCCCGGCTGGTGGGCAGGGAAGCTGTGGTTTTTCCAGCTGTCTGCTGACCCGCGGGCTCGGCCATCCCCTCTGGAAGGTGGGCGTAACCGCAGAGCGCTGCGGGTGCCAGGGTGGTGGGGGGTGAGGGGCCGAGGCCACGCACCGCGCAGTGCAGGTCGGTTGGTGATCGGCCCCGGGCACGCCTTGTGGTCACCCTGGACCTCCGGATCCTCGCGTGGATGTGGCGCGTGGATGTGACCTGTGGCCTGGCGCAGGGGCGAGCACGGGGCAGCGAGCGCGTGACTCGGCCCTGTGCCCACAGCCGTGAGGTGGGCTGGCTTTGCTCACGCTCTCCCTGGGCCTCTTGCTGCAGGATGTCGGGCTGCTCGAGTACCAGCCGCACCCCCGTGACTACACCTCCCACCTGTCGCCCGGCTCCATCATCCAGCCGCAGCGGAGGAGGCCCTCCCTGCTGTCCGAATTCCAGCCTGGGAATGAAAGGTGAGGAGAGCCGGGCCTGTCGCCCAGGTCAGAGCCGCGGCCTCGTTTCTCTGGGGGAGCAGAGGTCTGTGCTGGAGCGGGGGGCCGGCAGGGTGTGAGACGGGGGGTGGTCGGGCTGTGTGCTCGGCCTTGTCAGGGCCAAGATGGGGGTGAGCACGGAAGAGCCACACGGCCCTCTGACTTCCCACCACGGGCCGTCAGTGGTCTCTGGCCGTGCGCCGAGGCAGGGGGGTTGGCCACCAAGATGTGGAGGGGCAGGGCTGGGCCGCTGGTTGTGAGGGACATGTCGGCACCAGCGTGCACCCGTGGAGTCCCCTTCTTTCTCCCGCGTCCTCCCCTTTTCTCTGAGTGAGGCCTTTTCTGTCCCTTGGCTGCCAGACGAGGCGTTTGCCCGTTGCTGGGCTGGCCTGCTTTCCCTTCCGTCCAGGTGGGAGGGAAGGAGCCAGTGCAGTGGCTAGGGACCCCAGGGAGGGGAGGACCGAGGTCAGAGCAGGGCTCCAGGATGCCGGAGATCATAACGGCACTAACGCTAAGAATGCTGACATCTGACACACGCTGGCCCATTCTAGGCTGTGGGCCCACAGTGGGGATCCAGGTAGATGGCCCTGCCTGGAGGGAGCCTGCAGTCTAGCAGGGGAGAGGCACCTCACACACCACGCAAGATGACTCCGGAAGGGCCTCCGGGGTGCGGTAGGTAGTACCTCTCCAGCCGGGGTGGCCAGGAAAGGCCTCTCAGAGGAGGGGGGCTTGTCCATTACGTAGCTGGGTTAAAGGTACTCCAGGCAGACGGAACAGCACATGCAAAGGTCCGGGGGTGAGAATGTGCTTGGAGCGTTCAGGGGGTCATGAGCTGGAAAAGCTTTTCAGCAGGGGCAGTGTTTAGGCTGTCCGGAGGTGGAGTCTGGAGTCCTGGCTCGGCTATGTGTGCTCAGGCAAGGCATGCCCTCTCTGGGCCAATTTTGTCCTCTGCAGACCGGGGAGCTGGTTGAGGAGAGTTGGGAGGGATGAGGCTGGACAGCTCCCGTCTCTGCCCCAGGCCGCCTGAGCCCGGAGCACCATGGCTGGCCAGTGACGTCCGCCCTGGGTGGGTGACGCGCGGACAGTCTTACACGTGTTCTCATCCCCCGAGGCTTCTCGGATTTGGCTGTGCTGGTGAATCAGTGGGGTTCTTGTTTCAGTGCAGAGTCTGACTCAGTGGGTCTGGGGGGGACTCCAGACTCGGCATTTGTCAGCAGCTCCAGGTGGGGCTTGTGCCGCTGGCCGTGGGCGCCACTCGGTGATGAGAGAGCAGGGAACCACCCTCTACCCTCCTCCCGTGAGCACGGTCAGTGAGCGGAGACATGCAGGGAGACAGGTCTGTGACCGAGTGCTGCCTCGCCGTGCGCCCTTCCCCAGGGCCGCACTTCTCAGGGTCCCGGAGGGGGTGGCACCTAGCAGGTGCTCAGCGCGAGGGCAGTAGATGTGATGCCCCGTGTCCTTGCCTCCCGTAGGTCCCAGGACCTTCACCTGCGGCCCGAGTCTCACTCGTACCTGCCCGAGCTGGGCAAGTCAGAGATGGAGTTCATCGAGAGCAAGCGTCCTCGCCTGGAGCTGCTGGCTGACCCCCTGCTGCGGCCCTCCCCACTGCTGACTGCTGGCCAGCCCGGGGGCTCTGAGGACCTGTCCAAGGTAAGGCCTGGCCCCGGCCGGGGGTCCCCGATGGTCTGGGTTTTCTTCTGCCATTGGACTGGGTGCCAGGTGAGGGGTGGGCGTGCCAGGCCGGAGCACGGCTGGGGCAAGAGGCTGGGAGAGGGTACTGAGGTCAAGGGGTGGCTGAGCCTGTGCCGAGGTTGGCCCCGCGGGCCCCTCATTGGCTGGAGATGGACCACAGCTGCGTGGGTGTGTCCAGCCCGCAGGGCCACCGTGCCACTCGTGCCCTGGAGAGCTCCTTCACTTGACTCCTCTTTAGAACAGAAAGTCGAGCTGAGACGGTGGGGGGATAATGTGCATAGCTTAAGCGCCTACGGCATGCTGCTGTGGGAGGTTCTGCTGTTTCAGTAAATCTCAGGACCGTTGAGGCTGGAAGCTCCTTTGGTGTCCATTTTACACAGAGGAAGCTGATGGGGGTGCTAATGGAGGGATCCCAGCCCGCCCCCAGCTGCCCCGGATGCTGTTGTACTGTCACTGCCTGGGATGGGACAGAGACCGAGTGACGGATGTCGCCTCTGCCCATGCCTAGTATTTCCTTTTGGCTTCTTCACGACCATGGGGACACACGTTAGCTCAACAGCCTCCCAGCCGCTGGGTGCAGTCAGCGCTGCTCTGACTGCAGCACGGATGGCAGTGGGAGCCAGGCTAGGTGATGGAAGTGGCCCACTTGGGCCTGCTGGGTCCTCTTCTCCGTCTGATGCTGGACAGGGTCGAATGGTGGGATTTCTGGCCAAGGCAGGTCGTTTACTGGGGGGCTGGCACAGGATGGGTGTTCCCGTGGCGGCAGTGGTGACAGTAAGTTAATGTTAAGTGAGCGTGCCAGGTGGCGTGCCAAGTGTGAGCACCATTCCGTTGCATCTTCCTAGCCCCGTGAAGTGTGATCACAGATCATACTTCTTATAAAGGGGCCCCAGCCTGAGGGAGAAAGACACTCACTTACGGTCCCTGGGAAGTAGGCCCCGAAGGCCAGGCAGCCTGGGTCTACAGCCCACCCCTGCCCACCAGGCTGTCCTGCCATGGGCTTCCCCTCTGGTCCCCCTAGCGGGCTGTCTGCCTCCCTCTGCCCAGTGCCTGCCATCCCCCCACTGGCACCTGAGTCTGTGCCCTCCCCATTGCTTCCTGACTGCTCAGTTTCCTGGGAGGGATGTTGCCGGTAAGAAAGCTGTTTCCCTAAGTGGGTTTGGACGATAGGTGAGTGGCGTATGTGTGAAGGGGTATAGGGCCGTGTCCAGTGGCCAGGCCAAGGGCCATGTCAGGGAGCTTTGATTTCCTCCCTAGGGACTGGAGCCCCCAGTGGGTTGTGCCCCCTGCTCCTGTCCAGTTCTGCCCAGAGAACAGGCTGGCAGTTGACTCTGGCCAGCCCCGTTAGGCCTCTGCCACCCATCCAGACTGGTCCCTGGAATAGGAGCTGCTCAATTGCTCACAGCCTTCAGGCCTGTGGGTTCTGGGGGGGCTCTCTGTGCCTTGCAGTGGCTCTGTAATCCTCTGCTTGTCCCTGTTCTTGCAGCTCCCTGGGGAGTCTTAGTTTTCGTGTCTGTTTCTGTCTATCTCTGTGTCTCTGTCTTCTCTTCCTGGACCCTGGGGGTCAGGGGAGTAATGGGCCCAGCGTTGGGGCCTGCCTGGACCAAATTGCTCCAGGCTGCTTGCTAATAAGAACATTTGGAAAGTCTGAGCAGATTTTGGGCAAGGGAAGAAGCCAGGGGAGAACACAGCTCTGAAAACGTTCAGATGTTTTTTGCGTCTGCTTTGTGAAATTCAGCTGGATGCATGAGACAGGAATTCAGTGGGATTTTTTTTTTTTACAGCCCTGCCCTGCCCCCCCCAACACCAGCTGTGTTCCTTTTTCATATAAAAATGTTCTGTTTTATAATGCTTCCCTGCCCTTGAGTCTCTGGAGTTTTGTGGTATCAGGCTTCCTTTGGAATTCTCCAGACTTTGTTTTAGAGGAGTTTAGAGTCATCATACACAGAACTATTTCTGAAAGTCCCTTTGTCTGTTGGGCCACTGTTCGCTGAAAGGGACAGAAAACCTATGTCAAACTAACTTGAGAATGAGTCCTGGCTCATATAACTGGAATCCAGGGTTTGTTGACTTCAGGCACAGCTTGATCCAGGTGACATGATGTCACCTGGTCTCCATCTCTGTCTTCTCTTGGGTCTGCCATCTTCTGCGTGGTCTTGATGTGTTCATAAGAAGGCAATTTGTGACTCTAGGCCTTCCTCTTCCCATGTTCAAGGCCAACATAAAGGGAGAGCTTTCCCTCCATCTCCACATTTCTAGCCATAGCTGTTTCTCTCCTTGCCTGTGCATGGGCACCTTGTCCATCTTGGAACCCCTCTTTGTGACTCCAGAGTAGACTGTGTGTGCCTGAGGCCAGCTCTGCCCCTGCCTGAACCTGGGACAAGGGGGACCTCCCCGGCCACAGGGCTTTTGCTGCCCTTTAATTTTGAATAATGAGTTTTCTCTCTTGTGTTGGCCTGAATTTTACACCAAGGGCATCTGATGGGGGAAATGGTGCCAATTGCTACCTGGCGACCGACTGGGTATGGGTTTGTTGTTTTGCTCCTGTGGCTTTGGGCTGAAGTGAAGGCCAGCAGCCGTCGGGAGAACCATCTGGAGGCCCGGTAGCCAGGTTCCCTTGGTCCCATTCCTGGAAAACTCAGTTAGGGAGAAAGCCCTTTTTGCCCCTGGGTGTACATCATCTTTATAAGTCGAGGTGAAATTCACATAACCTGAAATTAACCGTGTGAAAGTGAACAGTTCAGTGGCATTTAGTACCTTCATGATGCTGGCCAGCCGCTGCTTCTACTAATTCCAGAACATTCTCACACCCTGAGAGGGGACCCCACACCCATTAGCAGTCACTCCTCATTCCTTCCTCCCCAGTGCCTGGCAGCCACCTATCTGCTTTCTGTCTTTTCGTATTTGCCTGTTCTGGATGTTTCCTATAAACGGAATCCCATAATATGTGGCCTTTTCGATGTGGCGTCTTTCGCTCGGCATCATGCTCTCAAGGTTTATCTACAATGTGACCCGGATCAGGGCTTTTTGTTCCTTTTTGTGGCTTAATCGTGTTCCGTTACATGATGATCCACATTTCGTCTGTTCAGCCATGGATGGACCCACTTGTGCATTTTTGGTGAGAGTAAAAGCTATGCCTGAACCTCAGGTGACAGGAGCGCATTGAAGAAGCTGGGTCTTACCCATCCAGAATTTAAGGAAAAGTTTCCAGCAACTTTTCCAGTGATTCTCAGCAGTTGCTAGTTGTTTCATCTAAGTCTTGCACTGACCCTGCCAGCTTTAGGATAGAATTTCTTTCTGCTTGTGTTGCTTATGAGAACTGTTCCTGGGTTGAGGTTCTCTTTATCTTCCTTCTTGGTCCTGGTGGAAGATCAGAGAGGGAGCTGTTTCTTAACAGCACATAATGCTGCTGGGCTGCAGGCCTGCTTCACCCGCCACTTCTTGTCTCCAGAACTCTGAGAAATGACTGAGTCTGCGGGGAGAGACCAGCCACGTGCCCTGGGTGCACGAAGGAGGGGGCAGAGCTCAGGGGCTGGGGGAGCAGGCATGGGAAGCAGAGTCTGGTGTTGGCTGGCCCAGAGGTGGAGTCGGGTGTTGTGGGCAGAGGGGATGGCTTGTGCAAAGGCCCTTAGGTGCCGGAGCGCATGAGCTGATTCTGGTTTGGTGTGTGTGGGGTCAGGTGCCCGTGGCCCCCATGTCCACCAGCTTGGCCCTCCTGTTGGGGAGTAGTTAGGGTCCCCAGCCCACCGAGTATTTTTCTTAGGGAATTTTTCTTCTATACAGTTTTGCCACTAATTTCAGGGGGTCCTGGACTGGGTTTTTGTTTTGTTTTGTTTTGTTTTGAAAGCAGTCTGTGGCTGCTTTCCCAGTACAGTGGTGGGTGAGTCGTTGGACAGAGTCCAAAATACAAACCTGAAATATTTTGCCACCTGGCCTTTGCTGGTTGCTGGCTTAGAGCCATGCTGGGCATGTGCCTCCACATTCCCAATTTCCTCGTCTGTGCAGTGGGGACAAAGGGGCAGCCCCCCGTAGGGCGCTGGGGGAGTCTGGTCGGCAGGGTGTGCTGAGGATGGGGCGGGCTGAGCGAGGAGGTTTGATTTCTTTTCTTTCTTTCTTTTTTTTTTTTTTTAAAGATTTTATTTATTTGACACAGAGAGAGAGATCACAAGTAGGCAGAAAGGCAAGCAGAGAGAGAGAGGAGGAAGCAGGCTCCCCACTGAGCAGGGAGCCCGATGCGGGCCTCGATCCCAGGACCCTGAGATCATGACCTGAGCCGAAGGCAGAGGCTTTAACCCACTGAGCCACCCAGGCGGCCTGATTTCTGTGGACTCCCTGTGGACACGGCCTGAGAAGTGTGGAGGCCAGGTGGTTGAAGGGCTTGGGGCCTTTTCTGCATTTCTCCAGGGTTCTTTTTTATTGATGTTTTTATTTATGTATTTATGTATTTATCTGAGAGAGAGCTGGCATGCACGCGTACACGAGTAGGGAGAGGGGCAGAGGGAGAAGCAGACTCCCCACTGAGCAGGGAGCCTGAGGCGGGACTTGATCCTAGGACTCCAGGACCGTGATCTGAGTCGAAGGCAGATGCTTTACTGACTGAACCGCCCCGGCGCCCCTCCCCTGAGTGTTTGGAGTGTGGAAAGCTGAAGTCCCAACGCCAGGTCTCCCCTGGTCTTAGAGGGAAGTGATGAGGACAGAAGGCAAACCCAGTGACATCCTGAGAACCTCGGGCCATGTGGGCCTTGGGAGGGTCTGGGGGGGGGGAGGGTCAGATGCACGATGGAGCAGCCTCTGACAGTCCTGAGATGGGGAGCACTTGGCAGCCCCTGGGGCTGCAGCTGTCCCAGGGAATAATGTGTCCTCTGTGCTCTGGGTGCAGCTGCCGTGGGGGCAGGGAGGCGGCGGTCTGGAGCTCCTCCCGGGGCCTCCGCTGCCAGCAGCTGCCAGCATGGCCTTGAGGACGGCTCGGGCGTGGGGTGGCTTCTGCCTGTGCTGGCCACCAGGCTCAGAGCGCGGGTTTGGGGACAGGACAATCCCAGTGCCTGCTTAGGGAGCACTTACAGTATGCCAGGCTCTGAGCTGAGCTCTTAGTACACCTTAGCTCGTTCCAGCCTCCCAGCAGCCGGGAAGGCCGGGGTTGTCCCCTTGTACAGATAAGGAAACTGAGGCAGGGAGTGGGTCCCTGACGTGCTTGTGGTCACAGTGCTGGGAGGTGGCCGAGTGGGCTGGGATCTGAACCTGGGGCCTTGCCCCTGGGTGCTCCAGAGACAAGGACTGGGTTTGGTTTGGTTTTGTTTTTAAGCTTCTCCTCCCCAGGGTGCTCCCGGCACGGCTTGGGTGCTCCATAAACCTCAGCTGGAGTGAAAGTGCCAGCGCATAGCCCAGTGAAGGATTCCCTTGTTTGTTTAACCCGATTTTGAACACAGCTTTATTACACAAAGAGTAACCCTGAAAGATGGAAAAGCAGAAAACTACTGGTCCACGAAAAGAAGTGTGTGGAAGCCCCTCCCCCACTGCCCGTAGCTACTCGGCCTCTCTGTGGCTTGTTCTCCTAGTTCTTGCCTTGGTTCTCTGTGATAGTCTGTAACTCGCTGATTTGGACGGAGTGCTGGGAATGGATGTTTGTGCTGGGTCCACCGAGGCCAGGCCTTGGGGGCTGGGACATGGGGCCCTCGGTGCTTGGTCCTGGGGAGTTTGTTTTCACGGGAGGACGTGGCCAGGCTGGTGGAGCAAGAGAGAGGCGTGTTGTGGGAAGAGGGAAGGCTTCACGACTTGAGGTTGTGAAAAGTTCCATGTACAAGACATAAGGGCTCTGACCTCTGTGGAGTGGGCGGCGGGCTGGGCTGGCTCCCCCAGGCAGGAGGCCCAGGTGGGCAAAGGCAGGGGGTGGGGTTGGCAGGCAGCTCTGCTTCTGGGAGGTGGGGACTGTCATGGTCAATGTCCTGGGTGCCAGGGCCTGAAGTTGCCACGGCTGGAAGCTCGGGGAGCGTGGCTGGGGCTGGCGACCGGGGCCCTTCTGTGCTGATCCCGTGCTCCTCTTCCGTCCCCTGCAGGATCGCAGCCTGGCAGGCAAGCTGGAGCCCGTGTCTCCTCCCAGCCCGCCGCACGCCGACCCTGAGCTCGAGCTGGTACCTCCGCGGCTCTCCAAGGAGGAGCTGATCCAGAACATGGACCGGGTGGACCGGGAGATCACCATGGTGGAGCAGCAGATCTCCAAGCTGAAGAAGAAGCAGGTGCGGGCGGGCAGGGGCGGAGAAGAGCCCACTGGGAAGAGCAGCGGCCGTGTGCCGGGCTGGGCCATGTGCCGGCTCGTTTTCCTGCCCCGACGTCCCCCGGGCCGGAGCGCTGTTCTGTGCGGTGCGCTGCTGTCCCCAGAACTTTCTGCGGGAGTGGAAATGTCTAGGTCTGCGCTGTCCACCAGGGTAGCCCCCAGCCATGCGGGACACTCACCTGGCGCGGTGAACTTCCAGCTGAACTTCCAGCTTCATGTGGCTTGAATTAAACAGCACGTGCCCTTGGAGAAGCCTCAGGTGGCTGCTGTACTGGCCGGCGCCGGGGGGCGGGGGGGGACGTCCAGGACTCACGGCCAGGCTCTCGGGGTTCTGATCCCCCTGCTCCCACTCCCCGGTGATGTGGGAGGCCAGTTACCTCTCTGTGCTTCACGCTCCTCATCCGCAGTGTGGTGGAACGTACCCCACCTGCCTCTGGCCGTGGCCCTGGAGCCTGAGTGGGCGGGGCCTCGCAGCTCCGCCTCAGAACAGTCAGCTCCCCCAGCCTCGGTTTCCTTTCTGTGAAACAGGAACAGACCTGACAGCACGTCCTAGGGTTGTGAGGAGGGAACGGGGTCGTGTGGTAAAAACAGATCTTTATGGTAACCGTGGACACCAAAGAAAAGTTAATGTAGTGATTTGTATGTTAATTTCGTAATTTAATTTTTAGCATTAATTGATAGGAAATTAATCGACGATCTGCCTTTTCCCAGATCGTCTCAGGCTTCCATTTGGCATGTTCACATCTCTGCTCAGACACCCCCTTCACAGCGGGGCCCTCCTGGCCTTCATAGGAACCCCCGTCCCCGGCCACCCTCTATCCTGGAGCCAGGAAATCCAGCCAAAGCAGGCTCGAAGCCTGTGTTTGTAAATAAAGTCTTATTGGCACACAGTCACGTTCATACGTGTTGTCTGTGGCTGCTTTCTAGACACAGTGGCAGAGCTGAGTGGTCCCTCCAGACACCGGGCAGCTGGCAGAGCCTAAGGTATCTCCTCTCGGGGCCGTCCCTGTTCTGTGCCCACATCCTTCTTGATGGCATCACCGTCGGAAGGACTACACATCCTGCTTTGTTACGATGGGGTTCTCTCACACTAGAGTGTAAAAGCAGGGTCCTCGTCTCTCTGCTCATGGCCATGCTTCTCGCAGTGCTGGCACATAGTAGGTGCTCAGTGGAAACTGGTGATTGAGTCTGTGAGATGCTGTCTTGACCCTGAGAAGCATCTGGGTTTCCCCTTGGGGGAAGCAGGGTCACACTGGGTTCTCTCTAGGTAAGGAAGTGTGGGCTTCAGGTAGGTAGGGTCAAGGGCTACCCCGGTCACCGTGGGCAGCGGGGTCAAGCCAGCTCAGGGCCCTGTAAGCAGTTGTGGAAGGAGGTCCAGGTTGTCGACTGATTCTAAGAGGGCATCGGGGCTGTTACCTGCAGGGAAGAGCTGGGACTTGGGCATGGTCCAGCAGCTGGGCTGGTCACTGAGGTTTAGCTGGCTGTCCCTGACCTGGGGGTCAAGAGGTGGGTTTCCAAGATGGTGGCTCGGGCCTCCTGAATGAGGGCTGGGCCCTGGTTGGGGTCAGGCAGCATTTCCAAGGGCAGGGAGGGAGTACTTCGGTTCCTCCAGGGCTGGCTCTGGGACGGGGCTGTAGCCACAGGTCACGTGCACACGTTTTTGACTGTGGCTAGAAACCAGGTGGCCCAGAGCAGCCCTTGATCAATTTTTTTTTAATTCCACAATTCCACAATTCAGAAAACATACAATTAGTGTCATTTGATACATTTGTGAGGTTGGGGAACTGGATGTTTTCATCTCCCCTAAAGGAGACCCTGTACCGATGAGCTGTCCCACCCCCTTCGGACCTCTTCCCGCCACCACCAATCTGCATTTCTGTCTTTAATACCTACCCTGGGTATTTCATAGAAGTGGAATTCTAGGTTACACCACCTTTGGTGTCTGGCTTCTTTCACTCGGTGAAAGGTTCATGCTGGTTGTAATAGGCAGTGCTTCCTTCCCTTTTTTTTTTGTTTAAAGTAATCTCTGTGCCCAGCATTTGGCTCGAACCCACGACCCTGAGATCGAGAGTCACGTGCTCACCCTGACCGAGCGAGCCAGGTGCCCCTTCTTTCCCTTTTAAGGCTGGATAATACCCACCGTGTGGACGGACCACATGTCTGGGTACCCATTTGTCTGCTGGTGGGCATTTGGGTTCCCTCCAGCTCTGGCTGTCGTGAGCAGAGCTCCTGTGAACGCTGTGTTCAGGTTTTTGCTTGAGTGTCTGTCTCGGTCCCTTTGGCTCTGGGTCTGGGATAGAGCTGCAGGGTCATCTGGAAACCCCATGTGTGATGTTCTGAGGAGCCAGCAGACTGTCCTCCATGGAAGCCGTGCCTCTTACCTTCCCAGCGGCTGAGCTCAGGGCTCCTGGGTCCCTCACGGCCTCAGCGACGCACCTTGTTTTCCATGCTTCTGTGTCCTTCTAGCCGTCCTGGCGGGTGGAGGTGGTTTGTTTGCCTTCTATGACCTATGTCTACCAAGCTGTGTAGCAGCGCATTTTGTTCATCTTCTGGAGAGGTTCAGTGACTGGCCCAAGGCCACAGAGCTGGTGAGCGATGGAGTGAGGTTCGAACCCAGCCCTGGCGGAGTTGTGTGTCGCCAGGGTCTCTGTGAGTCTCAGGCGGTATTTCTCCTTGGTGCCTCAGGGAAGGCCACCATCACGAATCGGAGGGAATCTCCTTCCTGGCTGTGCGCTTCTTCCAGTCTTTGGCTTGGGTTTTTTTTTTTTTTTTTTTTTTTTTTTTTTTTTTTTTTTGCGCTCTTTTGTGGGGCGGATTTCCAGGTTTGGCCTGGCTGCCCTTCTGGAAGCCGCCGCCAGGGGTCACTGTGGGACTGAGGCAGCTTGGCTCTTCCAGGCAGGCCTGGGAGCCAACAGAAGCCAGGACTGGATTTTCTGGCTCCTTCTGCCTGGCTCTTGTCTTGGCCGCCTTTCCTGAGTTTTTATTGCTTTGTTCCACGGTCTGTGGTTGTGGGTAGACTGTGCATTGTGAGCAAGGAATGGTGTTGCGTCCTCACTCCGGAGGCCCTCTCAGATTGCACACAGCCGGGCATGGGCCTTCTGGGTGCCCTTGGACCAGTGTCTTCAGCTGTCTGGTCTTGGCTTTCCCTGGGGAAGAAAGCAGACAGCGGCACAAAGGGCTGTCCTGCAGTGTTTGGGGGATGAGGGTCCAGCCCGAAGAGCAGCAGGCAGGGGAGGATCAGGGGGTGTCACTTGGTGCCGCACGCACTGCCGGCCTCCGCACGCTCCTCCCGTCTATCTGCTGTGCACGGTGGTTGCTGCTTATCCCTCGTTTCCACATGAGGAAAGTGAAGCTCAGAGGAATTCAGCCATTTCTCACTTAGAGAGCAAGAAGGACTTGAACTAGGGTTCCAGTCCACACAGCTGGGCTGCAGGGTCCGCAGCCTCCCCTGACGGACGTGGTCCTCGTAGTGATGAGGAGGAGGGTTAGCCACGGGCTCATAGTGAGCCCCCGGCCGGGCTGCACCTGCGCCAGCATGTCTGGGAGGCGCCGTGATATGCTCCATCTTACAGACCAGGAAACGGCCGCCCAGCGCAGCTCAGCAGCTTTGCTCTCGCTCACCGAGCTCCTAAGTGGCCAAAGTGGGATTCGAACCCAGGGCGGCTGGCCGCACCACCGAGAGCCTGTAGCAGGCCCTTCCCTGCCCAGCGGGGGCCTCTCCAGGGCTCGGGGTCCCCTGGTGACTCAGAGGAAATGGTTAGCAGCCTGACTTCCTGTGCGAGTCCACTGGGCCTGCCGGGCTGCACGGGGCCGCCCCTCCACCATGGGGGTGCTCCCTCCCGCCTTCCGCCCTCCAGGGTGCTCACCGCTGCACTCTCCCCCTTCCCACAGCAACAGCTGGAGGAGGAGGCCGCCAAGCCCCCAGAGCCTGAGAAGCCCGTGTCGCCGCCGCCCATCGAGTCGAAGCATCGCAGCCTGGTGCAGATCATCTACGACGAGAACCGGGTACGTCCTGCCCTGGCCCGTGGGGCCCTCCCTCCCTGTCCCGCCTCCCGGCCTTGTGCTGGCTGCCAGGTGGGATGCGGGTGTTGCCGGGAAGGACTGGCTTT
Source organism: Ailurus styani (assembly GCA_002007465.1). Lineage (NCBI taxonomy): Eukaryota > Metazoa > Chordata > Mammalia > Carnivora > Ailuridae > Ailurus > Ailurus styani. The sequence goes on along the minus strand of LNAC01000056.1, from coordinate 3,896,586 downwards.
CTTCCTGGGCCTCAGCATTCCCGTCTGAGAAGTGGGGACCTCTGCAACCTCCCACGTGTGCACAGACCTGGGTTTGGGAGTGGGAGCAGAAAGGGGCAGCCCATGTTGGTGCGGCTGTGGCTGTTCTGCTCAGGCGTGCTGATGGGTGTGGACAGTGCAGGTGTCAAGTTGTAGGACCCGGCTGTTGGGAAGGTCGGGGTGGGAAGGACTGGGCGATCAGTTTGGCACTCATGCAAAAAAAAAATTCCTCTAATGAAGAAGACAGTAGTGACATCATCATTGTTATCGTTAACAATGACAGCAGACCTTAACTGAAGAGCGCCTTTTCAGGCAGTCGGCCGGGTTCTTTACATAGCAGTCCTGGGAGGGCAGGTGCAGGAATTGTTTCCATTTAACACAGGGAGAAACTGAGGCCCAGAGAGGTTAGGTGACTTGTCCAAAGCTACACACCTAGAAAGTGGTGGACCTGGGACTTGAACTTGTGGGCCGTCAGGTCCTAGATCATGAGCACTGGGCTCTGCTGACATACAGCCCTGGGAGGGGCTTTGGCGTGGTTGAACACAGGGTCTGGAGCAGGCTGTGGGGGCTCCTAGCGATCGGGAGGGCAGCTGCTGGCTGACTGGAGGGGGCTCGGTCCTGGGGATGTGACTTAGAGGACCAGAGCAGAGTGTCTCTCACGGGCTTGCCCCTGAGAGCTCCACTTCCATGATTAACAGTGGACTCTTTGCAGATGTGCTCAGGGCCTGGGGATGTGAGTCCCCTCCCTTATTTGACAGATGTTTCCTCATTGAGGTCACTCAGTGAGGTGTGACAGATGGGGGACCTCTTCTCCTGCCTTGTCTCCTCTGGTCCCCCTGCCTGCCCAGGGGTCCTGGCCTTCCTTCCCAATGGTCTCTGCTGTAGGATCTGCCCCTGGCTGCTGGGCCAGCGCTCAGAGCCCGGGTGGGGGCTGGGGGTCCTGGGGCCCGGCAGCTTCTGGAGCCCGGGACCATGTGCTCCTGCCTGTGGCTGTGGCTCCAGGCTGGGGGCCCACAGCTGTGTGCCAGGCACCCTCCCATACCCCAGCCCCCACTCCAAGTAGCACTAGTAACGACCCTGAGGGTAGGAGAGCTGTTGGCTCACATAGGCTTCAACCAGATGCCCCAAGTTCCCATTCCGGCCTCCCCATCCCCTGGCTCTGTGACCTTGGGCAACTTACTTACACGTCCCTGTGACTCACTGGCAAAGTGATGATGATTCTAGCACCTCCCTCGCCCAGTGGTATGGGAACCAAGTGAGTTCATCACGGAGTGCCCTTGGAATAATGCCTGGCACTGAGCAGGCTCTCGCTGGCGCAGGGACTGGTGCCAGTGTTCTTTTCTGGTTATCGCTTACATGGTACGTAATTTCACGTAATCCTCTCCCGATGTGTATGAAACAGGCACTGTTCTCTCCATTTTACTCGTAAAGAAACCGAGGCTCAGAGAGGGAAGGTGAGCTGCCTGAGATTGCACAGCAAGTGATCCTTGAGCTGGGAATCAGAGCCAGGGTTGAGCCGACTCCAGGAGCCTGCAGTGGAGGGGACAAGGGCAGGGCTCCCGGGTGTCACCCCAGGCAGCCCCTCTGCCTCCCCTCCCCGATCTTTGGGTGAGGGAACAGGCATGCTTCCCTCAGCAGCTGTGGAGAGAAGTTGGTGGCTTTTGCCTTTGCTCCTTGGTCCTCGTCATGGGCTCAGCCACCTATTGGTGGCTGGCAGGCTCCAGCAGGCTGCAGCCCCCTGCTCGGTGGACTCAAAGGCACAGGCCTTTGGTGCCCTCTGTGGGAAGCTTGCTCCTCTTCCCAGCCCCGCGACTGGCCCGCCTTTCCCTGGGATTTGTCCCTCGGGTCTCCCCAGGTTTGCCCCAAAGAGCCCTGTCTGCAGAGCAGAATGGTCTTTGGCTCCCTGGCCTCGGCACTCCCCCTCCCCCAAGAGCGGTTAAGACCCCCCCTCCCCGTTCTTACAGGATGGTCTCCCTGCCAGAATTCCTGCCTCCTTCCGTCCAGATTTTCTGCTGCTTCTGTGTGAGTGGGCAGGTGGGGGGGGGTGGAGGGGGCTTGGATTCCAGACCAGCCTACGCCCGGATGAGCTGGGTGGTTTATTTTAGTCTCAGGTCTTGGGTTGCTTGGGGTCCTGGCCGTATTCTTTTTTTTTTTTTTTTTTAAAGATTTTATTTCTTTATTTGACACAGAGATAGAGAGATCACAAGTAGGCAGAGAGGCAGAGAGAGAGGAGGAAGCCGGCTCCCCGCCGAGCAGAGAGCCCGATATGGGCCTCGATCCCAGGACCCTGAGATCATGACCTGAGCCGAAAGCAGAGGCTTCAATCCACTGAGCCACCCAGGCGCCCCTTGGCCGTATTCTTGAAGTCACAGGGTTGAGGTGGCCGAGATGGCTGGAAGAAGCGCTTTGTAAACTGTCGAGTGCTGTTCCAGTAAGTCAAGACTCTCGGATACGAGAGACAGAAGCTCAGCTCATACTGGCTGAGGCCGAAGAGGGGTTACTGATGTTACAGTGAGAGTCGGGGTGTGTTACTTGAGGCGCGGGTGGGTCCCGGCGCTCCGAGGAAGGTGTTTGGGAGCTGTCCGTGCCGATGTCGTTCCCAGCCAGGGCTCCCCAGCGCATGGAAAAGCTGCTGCCTCCTCAGCCCACCCACGGCCCAGGGCAGATGGGAAACAGTCCCAGGGTTGGTGCTCACTGGCTGGCTGGAGTCACTTGTTCATTTCTCAGCCAGTCCCAGGCCCGCATGGTGGGGGTCTGGGTCCACTGATGGGTCAGGGCTGGCTCTCAGGCCCGCCCCTGGAGAGTCCGGTCCCGGGGACTAGATCGGGGTTGGGGAGGGATTCTCCCAAGAGGAGAGGAGGCTGGCCAGGCACATGCAGCCTGTGCCCCCCAACCCTGGGCTGCTGATCACCACGTTGGGGTCCCAGAGTGCTGGCACTGCCCTGTGTGCCCCAGCACCGTAGGCTGGGGGCTTCGAACCCATTTGCTCGGATTGCATTTTGGTGGTGTCCTGATGGTGTAGAAGTGGCTGGGTTAGATGAGACTGAAGCTCTGGTAATTTCTCTGAGGTCGCTCAGTACTATGAGTGGTGGGTTAGGACTCGAACCCTGGTTCCTGGGATGTTGAGAGCAGGCCCCTGCTGGGTAAGTTCAGGTTGCCCGGGGGCATGACACTCATCCTCTTCATCATTCATTTGTTTATTCATCCATTCAGCAGCCATGTAATTGAACACTCTCTGTGTCTGCCACTGTTCCAGGCAGTGAGGCACAGCAGTGACCTTGGCCCACTCTCATTGATTCTCTGGCGGGAGAGACGTAATCACACCCACAAGTCACCACACACAGGCACACCGTTGATCCACGGATTTTGCCCCTCATTGTCCCTGAATTTCCCTTTTTCTCGATTTATACCCTCGCTCTGCCCTAGCCTCACGGGCGTTTGTTCTGCCTACCTCAGGACCTTTGCACTGGCTGTGCCCGCTGCCTGGAGATCCTTTTTCCCACTGGACTCACTTCCTTGCTCTTTTAACTCTTTGCTGTAATGTGCCCTTTTCCCCAAGGCCTGATAGGACCCTCCATTTAATCCTAAAAACCCTTCAAGGGACATTTCTCCTCTTCCTGGCTTTAATTTTCTCTTTTGCCCTTGTTCCAGCTCCATTGGACATGATTCACATTTTATTGTTTATTCTGTTTATTGTAAACAGAAGTTCTGTGAGAGTAGGCATCTCTGTGTCTGTTTCCCAGCTGGATCCCCAGCCCCTGGAACACTGCCTGGCACGTAGTAGGTACTCAGTAAACATTTTTTGAATAAGTGCAAGATGGCAGAGAGGAGGGGGACTCTTTCCTCTGGAAAAGTCCTCTGGTTTTGGGGGTGCTGGGATGGGTTCCTGGTCCCGGTGGAGGTTAGCATGGAGGGGGTCCCTCCACGAAGGCTGAGCCTCAGGGTCTGGAGGCTGGGTGGGCAGGAAGGCCCTCAGCTGCCTTTGGCAGGAGCAGCCAGAACTTACTGCCCCTCGGGGGATCAATAGGATTAAATTTTAATCCTCCTTCCTTCCCTGCTGGTTCCTCTGAGAGGTAGATGACAAGGGTCTGTCTCCAAATGCCTTGCCGGCTAGAAAACGCAGCTTCCCTGCCGGGCAGGGCCCGTCTGGCTTTTCTGCATATTGGACTCTGACTCATTATCCATTCGGGGCACATGGGTGAGGCGCCCAGCACGCGCAGCGGGAGCCAGCTGAGCAAGGCTTCTCCTGCCTCCCAGGAGCCGCCTGCGTGCGCGGGGCCGGGCAGGTGCCCGCAGATGGCAGAACAGGAGGCAGAGTCTCTGCAGGGCCCCTGGGGGCAGGAATTAGGGGGGGGTGGGCCGGGATTGGGAAAGGCTCCTCCGAAGCAGTGGGTGGGCCGGCCCCCCTGAGGAGGAGGGCATTCTGGTGGGGAGAGGGTCCCAGCACAGGGAGGGCCCAGAGAGGGGCAGGGTCTCACTTGATCTTCGAAGGGGGTGTGTGAGTGGTGAGAGGAGGTGGAGGCCTCGTGGGTCTGGGAGTGTGTTTGCACTTCAGCATTTGAGCAAAACAAACACACTCAGCGCTACTGAAGGCTCACGTAGTCTGATTCTGTGGGGACGCTGGGCAGTGGCCGTTTGAGGCTGACTTCCGGGGTTGGGGGGCAGGACATGGGCTGGGCCTGCAAGCACGGGCGCCGCTGGGACAAGCCGGAGGGTGTTTGCAGTGCCGAGGACCACCAGGCGGTGAGGAGGCTGCACTGATGGGGGCAGAGGCTCTCCGTGCACATACGTGTGCACGTGTGTCTGAGTGGACCTGTGGGTGACTGTGTGCACATGTGTGAGTGCACGTGTGTGTGCGTCAGCCGTGTGGGGCGCACCCGTGGTGATTGGTGCAGTGACGAGGGGATCAGACAGTAAGATCCACGTCGTCTTTTGTCTTCTATTTCAAGCATATTACGAGTAACGATGTTGTTCTGTTTCCGTTTATTTAAAGATTATTTATTTGAGAGAGAGCAAGAGTGCACGCACATTGTTGGCGTTCGTGTCAGAGGGAGAGAGGGTCCTCAGTAGACTCCATGCTCAGCACGGAGCCTGATTTGGGGCTTGAGCTCATGACCCTGAGAGCACGACCTGAGCCGAAACCAAAAGTCGGATGCTTAACCAACTATGCCACCCAGGCGGCCCTAGTAAGGTTTTTATATAACTTGATTCGGGTGCCTGCTGGCTTAGTTGGCAGAGCATTTGACTCTCGATCTCAGAGTCATGAGTTCAAGACCCACAGGGGGCATGGAGCCTACTTAAGTAAACAGATAAAAAGAAAATAAATATAGAATGTGATTAGGGTACGTTAGCAGGTCAAGACGGCTAATATTGTTACTACTACTAATAATAGTAGTATTAGTAGCTGAGACCATGAAGCATCTTTTAGAGCATTTTGGGGGTCCAGACACCCTTATGCCCACCTTCAGACTCCCCAGCCCACCCTGAGCTGCGATTCAGGCTTTCAGAGCAGTGCTCTGGTCCAGTCCTGCAGCCCCGGGTTCCCCCCTCGGCCTGCATGACTGGCCATCTTCACTACCCCTGGGGTCCAGGGCTCCTCCTGCTTTCATCTTCTGCACGTAGAGCATGTTGGCCTGGTGAATTCGTTAACGCGAATTCTGCCCTCCCCACTGTATCTCCCTCATCACACGCCCCACGGGAGCTCTGGGCCGCGTCTTCAGGCCCCGTGTGCAGACAGATGCACTGAACTTCTGGGCTCCTGCTTCCCTGGATCACTGTGGTGCTTGGTGGGTGGGCGCCCTGTGGAGGGGAGGGTGCTGTGGACGGGACACTGGGGTGTCGGGCTTTCTGGGTAGGTGGGTGCATGGGTGCTGCCCCCATTGTGCAGACGGAGAAGTTGAGGCCCGGAGCTCAGGCCAGCTGAGGAGCTGGAATGGGGGGGTCCCTGGAGGGGGACCGGCCAGGGTGAGGGTCTGGATCCCCTGCTCAGGAGGAGCGGGGAGGGGGTGGTATGCGTGTTTGTTTGGGGAGGGGGCTAGATGTGTGTAACTGGGTAGCTGTGCTCACGGATGCAAATACAAGTGTGCTAGCGTGTTTGGAGCACACATGTATTTATGCAGCACACCTGTGTGTGCACGCGTGTATGCGCGTGGGCCTGTTGGTGACCACGCATATCTGTGTATCGGACTTGTGTGCTTGCGTGGAGCACGTGGTAGTCATGCGTTTATACGTCCACGCACAGGTGCATGTGCATGTGTCTGAGTGGGCCTGTGGATGACTGTGCGCGTGTGTGAATGCACGTATGTGTGTCCGCACATGTAGAGCACACCTGTGGTCGTCTCTGTACTTACACACTTATGCATTTGTTGGCACACTTGGTAGCTATAGGACATGTACAGGTGTGGATGCGGATTGGCGTGCTTGGGCACACGTGTGTGTGAACCCGGGTGTGAGCGTGTGTGTGAGTCGGCTTGTGTGGCACGCAGGTGGAGATGTTCGTATCCTTATGGAGGTAGGCATGGTACTTGGTCCCGCGGGCCCTCCAGGCTTGGTGCACCTGTGTGTGCAGGTGACCATGGGGTTTCGTGGCCCAGGCGCAGCCCCCAGGCTCTTTGGCCACCGGGGGTCCGGCCGCCGGGACCACAGGGTCCCTGCTCTCTCGAGTGAGACCCCAGCCTGCCCGCCCGCCACCAAGCGTGTGAGAGCCCCTCTCCTTCCTTCCTGTTTTCGTGAGCTCCTGGGGCTGTCCTCTGGGAGCTGAACCGGGCACTCTGGCTGTGGCCTCCCAAAGGCCAGGCACAGTGGGGGCCCCGTGGACCGCCTGATGAGTTTGGCTTTGGTTCTCCAGGTGGCATGAAGCTGTCAGCCGAGGGCACGGGAGGGAATTTCAGCAGCGGGGCTGAATCGGAGGCCGCACCTGTGTTCCCAGCCGTGCGCCTTGCTGGCGGGGGAGGGGCTGCCCTCCACTCGAAGGGGGGTGTTAAGGGGAAGTGACAACGCGCACACGTCACTTTGTTCCTTGCAGAACGTCCTTGTAAGAGTACTGGCAGTTTGGTAGCCTGGGGGAGTGTGGCCATCGTGCAGATGGGGAGACGGAGGCCCAGATAGTTGGGGTGGCAGGCTGAGGCTTAGAGCTGGCCCCCAGACGCTGCCCCTGGTGGACAGGTTGTCCTTGACCGACAGACGTGAGAAAGCCCTGTCTGTGTGGGGGAGAGGCCCAATAGGCAGGATTACCGCCGCCCCCCAGCTCCCCGGAACTGACAAGCAGAATCCTCCCACTCCGCCCCTTCAGGCTGAACCGGAGAAGTGGGGTGGGGGCGGGGAGGAAGCAGGAGCAGCGGTGAGGGGCATGAGCAGGGGAGATGCCCCCCGGGAGGCGTGAGGAGGTGGGCCTCCTGGGAGCCATCCTCCACCTGCCCCTCGAGCTGCATCAGGTGGGCGGCATGACCCAAAGCTCCGCTTCCCGGGGCACAAACAGGTGATGCTAGAATCTTCTGAACAGAGTTCTTGCAAGCGGCCAAACACACGGGGCACATGCAGGGTGCAGTAGAGGGCCTGGTGCACCTAGGGGCCCCCGAGTGTGAGCCGTGGCCTGGTGCCTGTTGTCAGCCACGGTGAGCGTGGTCCCAGCCCGTACGTAGCACCTCCTGAGTGTCCGGTCCTGGCCCCAGAGCCGTACAGCTGCCCGAGCCGGCGCTCCGGTCACCCGTCCTCTGGAGGAGGAAGCTGAAGCTTGGGGAGTTGGAGGGACTTGCCCAAGGCCACGCAGTTAGTAAGCAGTCTTGAACCCGGCCCAGGTGGCTCGGCGGCCCTTGCTTTGGCCCACGTCGCTGGCCAGCCCTGCTCGTGCTGCGGCATCTTGGGGTCGTCTCAGGACAGGTATCAGTGGGCAAATGGGGGGGAGGCATCTTTGGGGAAAATCGAGGTGTGTCTTAAAAGGCCCCAGGGTTGCTGAGGGCTGAGGATTGGAGCCGGGGGAGTGTTAGCCGCAGAGGCGCTGTTCATACCAGGCGTGAGCAGGCTGCTTGGGGCAGCCCGTCTCCTGTGCTCCCTGTGGCTTTGGCAGGTGAGGAAGGGGCCTCCTCCCTGCTCTCTTCTCAGGGGCTGCAGGAGGCCCCCTGTCTGGGTGCCCCTTTCCCAACGTGGTTGAAAATGGACTCCACCGTGGTCCATAGGACACAGGCATCTGGACACGGGCTTTGTGCCCAGATCCAAGACCCGTGCTTATGCTTACCTGTGCGATGGGCGGTTTCCGGGGGCCCAGCCATACCCTTCCTGTGTTTGGCATCTCTCATTTGTCTAAGGGGGCAGTTCCCGCTGAGCCCCACAGAACCCCGTGAATGCACAGAAACTCCTATTCATCTTTCAAAACCCCCCTTCCGTATCCCACCCATTCCCCTTCTGGAGAGACGCGAGCCCTGCTTTCTGCTTTGCATGTCCACCACACGTACCTTCTCTGCTGTGCGGACTAGTCTGCCGTCCCTGCTCCTGGCCAGCTGCTCCTTACCCTTGGGGATACTGCAGGCAGGCACTGGCCCTCATTCATTCCGTGTTTTGCCCCGGTGCTCAGTACAGAGTGGGTGCTCAGGAAATGTTTGGGTAGCTGCCCTGTCCCCTCCCCACCCCATCCCCATTCCCTCACTTGAACGGGCTCAGAAATTCTCCCGTGTCCCAGCCCCATGGGGACGCTCTCTTGCTTTGCGGTGTGCCCGCGGCAGGACAGTGTCAGTCCCCAGCACAGGGGAGGCCCCGCATGGGATCCGGCCCTTGTCTGTCTTCCTTCTTGGAGCCTGGAGATCAGCAGGACTTTTTCTTTATGTCATTTTTCCGTGCCTCAGTTTCATGGTCTGTGAAATGGGGACATGTCTCGGATCTGCCTCACATTGTGTTTGTGTGATTTAAATACTAATAATGCATGCTCTGTGTTGGATGCCTGGTCCATGGTAGGTCCTTGATAAATTGGAAGTCGTTATAGTACTGATTTGCCTCCTGATGTTTTGGCCCCCAGCCACACGCTGAGGCTGCTGGTCTCGGGGTTTTGGCTCTGCACGAAGGGGCTGAGAGCATGGCTTGTTCTTGGGTGGGCTGGGCCCAGGGCTCTAGGCGGAGCTCGTTCTAGGTGCCAGCTTGAGCCCACCTACATATGTACCCACTGTCCCTCCCCAGGGGCTAGGAGGGGGAGTGGGTTGGCTTCCGGTCCTCCTCCTCCCTGCTGTGACACCAGGAGCCTGGGCCTCGACTTCTCTTGGCAGGCGTGCTCCCCAGGACTCCGGGAACACCCCCTTTCACTGGGTCTGGATTTGGGGGACTGTCAATGGTGACTTGCGTGGCCTGTTGTCCCGAATCCCTGCAGATCCTACCTAGATGGTCTCCCTGAGTTTGGCTGAGTCAGGAGCATCCAGGCTTCCCTGGGCCGCAGGAGGACTCAGGTCTCCCTCGTGCATGCTGCGGGCACCCCACTTTCCACATGGTGGCCCAGGTCCGACAACAACCCTGGGAAAGCCATGGCCCACAGCTCTCCGTCCAGCCCTTTCCCCAGCTGGCCCCGGGCCATCCCCTGCGCCTCCTGAGAGCAGGTCCTGGTGGTCCCGGGCTGGGGGCCCGTGGGGCCTGGCGGACACACAATGTCCGCCTTCACGGCCGGGCCCGGAGGTCCAGCCTGCCGCATTCAGAGCCACTGAGCGCTTTCTGCCACATGTTCCTGTTTTCCTAATAAGTCCCGGGTTGTGAGTGGGGAGGGAGGCGGGGAGGCCCCCGGGCAGCTCAGAAATAGTCACATGATTGTGAAATACAAGAATCCTAGAAAGGGTATCTCTGAACGCCTCTATCTCCCCCCCCTTCCCTGGCTGGCGGCACCAGCTCTGAGGTAATTGCAGACACCCAGCCAGCTTCCAGGCGCAGGAAGGCATCTTGGGCCTGGCAGAATGGCCCGCTGGCAAGGAGCTGTGCCCGCAGCACTGGGCCCCGGGGGACGCGGGCCTGAGGGTTTGTGGGGGGCCGGGCCACGGAGAACACCGTGTGTTTGTTAGAATCGAAACTTGGCGGGCTTGCCAGGGCCGCTGCATGGGGTATTGAGTCCCCTCTGTTTGTTTCCAGCCCGGGGAGGGCTTGCAGGGGGACCCTGCACCCCCCTGCTCCGGGGCCGTGGATTGGCTGCTGGGTTGGGCAGCTGCCTGCTGTTCCGGAGGCCTCTATTTATAATCTGTTCTGGTTTTTTTGTTTTGTTTTTTTTGTTTTTTTGTTTTTTTGTTTTTTTTTTTTGATTTGTCCTCCTCTCCGTCACCCTTGCAGAAGAAGGCCGAAGCTGCACATCGGATTCTGGAAGGCCTGGGGCCTCAGGTGGAGCTGGTGAGCTGGGGGCCAGGGTGGGCGGCTCTGGGCGGGGGTGGCGGGAGAGGCGGGCAGGGCGGCAGGTGGGCGTGGAGGGGAAGGAGGAAGTCGGCTGTTGCCAAGGCTGCCCTGTCCTCTGGAGGAGGCAGGAAATACACCCTCCTGATAAGAGGGACTGGCTGATAGCGGGCGGGTGGCTGGGCCTGCCAGTGCTGGGGGCAGGGGATGGGGAGTGGGGCAGCTGGCTCTCTTGCAGTTGGGACACAGTGAAGGCCAACGCCGTTGGACTGGCTTAGCATGGGAAGCCCGTACTCTGGGCCACATGATCTCTGCTCCTAAATAGCTGTGTGGAGCTAAGCGGTTCTCCCAGCCTCCCTGACCCTCAGTTTCCTCGTCTGTAAGATGGGAATAATGACATGTATCCCTTTGGGTTGCGGTGAGGACTAACCGTGTTAATTTTGGCAGAGCACTGAACACAGTGCCTGCTGGACAGGGAGTGCTGAGCGTTAGCGATGCTTCCTATTGGTATTACTGCTGCCAGTGGCATTTTACTGATGGGAAGATGCCACATCAGCCGGAGAGCTGGGAAGCAGACCCCAGGCACCTGTCACCTTTAGAGTCCCCGGAGACCTAAACCGAGGGAACATGGAAACTCGCGGCTGACGGGAAGCGTCAGCCCCAGGAGAGATGGTAGAGCCCCACCTGTCCTGGACGTGTGAGTGTCGCACCGGGCAGGTTGGCCCAGAGCCCCGGGGCAGGATGGAGGGACATGTGCACACGGGATGGCTGTGAAGGGGCCGTGTACTCATCCTCCTGCAAAATCGAGTCTCGTGCATTTGGAACCTAATTTTAAACTCCACTCCACCGTGTGTTTGCTGAGTGGCCTTGAGAAGAGGACTCAGTTTCCTTTTCTGTGAAATGGGAAGCCCAGGCCGTTTGCGGGGGGAGGGGTGGCGTGAAACGGTGAACTCTCAGGGCGCACTTAGCACCGCCTTGTCCCGTTGTGGGGACTCGGCGATTGTGAACAAGTAGGAGCGTTGAGCTCTTTGTCCCTCGAGTTGTCTCCTCAGTGACAGCTGTGCCCCAGCCTGGAGTCCGTGTGCTCCGGCCGCGGTGAAGCAGGGGACAGCCCTGGGTGCTCTCAGGGCCGAGCCAGGCCGGCAGTGGGGGGCTCCTGCGGCTCAGGGGCCGGGCCTCGCACCCTCTGGGATGGGCGGCAGGCTCCCCTCCTAGGGCTTGCTTTCCCTGTTGGGCCCGATTTCCGGGAGGTCTTTAAGACCCTCTTTTTTTTTTTTTCTTAAGTAGCTTCATTGAGCTGAAATTCACGTGCCATACAATTCCTCTATTGAAATCAACGCGTACAGTTGAGCGCTTTTTAGTATATTCACGGATGTGCGCGACATCTCCATAGTCAACTTTAGAACATTTCACCATTTGAAAGAGAACTCCGTGTCCTTAACTATCACGTCCTTATCCTTTCCTCCCTCCCCTCCCCCCACCTGCCACCCCTCATCCACTTCTGTGTCTGCGGACTCGCCTGCTGGGGCGTTCGTATCACTGGGCTCACACACGGCGTGGCCTCTTGTGACTGGCTTCTTTCACTCAGCGTCACGTCCTCCAGGTTCGTCCATGCTGTGGCAGGTGTCAGGACGTCATTCCTCTTCAGGGCTGGATGATATTCCATTGTGTGGGTAGATTGTGTCTGTTCACCCGCTTGGGCGTTGACGGCCATGAGGGGCTGTCATAAGTGGCCGTGAACATGACCAGACGAGTCTCCGCGTGGGCCGGTGTTCATTGCTCTTGGGTGTACACATGGGACTGGAATTGGTGGGTCCTGGTCACTCTACGTGAAGCCTCTCGAGGAATTTCCCAGACTGTTTTTGCAAGCTGTGTACCATTTCCATTCCCATCAGTAAGCTGCTGCTTGCCTCGGTTTCCCCTCTTGTCAACAGGGATGGCAGGACCAGAGGTGGTGGCCAGCCATTTCCAGACCTGGCGGCTCTCCTCCCCTCTCCTGACCTAATGAGTCCCAGGGGCCTTCTGAGTGGGGGGAGTGGGGGGAGGGCACTGTGTCCAGATGCCAGAGGAGTACCCAGGGTCTGGCTGCCCTCCCGGCGACGGCAGAGAGCCCCCATCCCTGTCCTCGAGGCCCAGCAGCCTCTGCCTGAGCTAAGTGCCCAGCAGGCTCAGCCTCCCTGTGAGGGGGGCAGGGCGTCCGTGGGGCTCACAGTCCAAAGGATTCTTTTCTGGGTCTTACTGGAGTGAGGGGACGGTCCCCTGCTTGGGGGTCTCAGAGCGGAGACTCTCTCAAGCCTGGTGGCACAGGAGGCTGAGGTCTGGCGCGTCTGGTGTGTCTGTTTGGTGGGCTGTGGGGCTGTCACGGGAGCCTCTTGAAGTCAGCGGGTTCTTGGCTTGGTGGCCTTCAGTGGGGCTACGGAGCGGACTCACAGTGACCGGGCACCTGCTTCGTGTCCGGCCTCTTGGAGGGGTCCCACAGCCGGGACAAGGCGGGGAGGTGTGCTGAGCTTGTGGGGTTGTGGCTAGCCAGGGTCTGCCCTCGGGCTTGGTCACCAAAGGCCAGAGGTGTCCTCCAAGGAGAGGCAGCTCAGAGGTGTACCCTGTGCACAGGCTCCTTCACGGAGGGCCTGGAGCTGCTAATCCGAGGTCTTCCTCTGTCATCTGCGTCCAGGGAGCACTTAGCCCGGGGAGAGGCTGCTGGGCCTCAGGGGCGGGGATGGGTGCTCTCTGCCGTCGCTGGACGGGCGGCCGGGGCCTGGGGAAGATCTGCACTGGAAAGCAGGAGCGTGGCTCGGGCTGGGCCGAGCGTGCGCCTCCCCCTCATCCCAGGCCCCCGGGGATCCGGGAGGACCGGGAATCTGGGGATCCGAGGCCTGGCCTGGAGGAGGGGCGCTCGAGGGAGGGTGTGGGCCGCTGCAGCCCCCGCCCCCTCCCCGCGGCTTTGAGTCATCGGTTTCCTTCCTGTTCAGAGGTACTATTTTAAGAACGTGGTGTCACCAGAGGGTTGAGGGCCAGGGCTGACACTTCATTTCTTAGCAGCTCAGTCCACCTGGGGTTGCTGGCTGTTCTCAGCCACCCTGCCAGCTGGCTGAAGTCAGGCCCGAAGGGGACCCCCCTTCCTTCTCCCGGAGACCGGCTCTGCTCTCCTTGTCATTTCTACTTTCCAGCCTTGCGTTTGCAGCCTCGCACGTCCCCCGCTTTGCGCTCTCTGTCTGCCCTCCAGATTGTTCGGGCTGCCCCCATCTTTACAGGAGGAGATGGAGGCGCGGGGAGGGCGACAGACAGGCCCAGGGCCCCCGGCAGGAGGGTGGGCCTTCCCAGATACACCTTAGCCCTCTGCCTGCGGGAGGGAGAGCTTCCCTCCAGGCCGTCGCATCCCGGCCGGGGCTGGAGCCTGTGAGGTCGGGAGGGGCAGAGGAAAGCCAGTGTAGGTGTGAGTGAGGCGAAGGTCACCTCGGGGCCGTCATACTGGGACTTGTGTCCTGGGACACAGGGAGGCCATGCCTGGCCTTATGCAGCAGCCCCTGCAGGTGGCCAGAAGGGGTGTCGGGGAGACTCCCTTGGGCCCCGCTTTCCCCTCAGCAGTGCACCTGCCAAGGATGGGCCGTGGCCCCTCTTACCTCCATCCCACTCCGGCCTTCCAGAGGGGCTACCCTGGCGGCCTGTCACCATGGTAACGGGCATCCTCCCAGGTGCTCTGGGGCCGGACACTTCCTTTCCTCCCAGGATTCAGTTTACCTCGAAGAGTGCTCAGCAAGTGCCTCCTGGGGGAGAGCCCCTGTGGTTAGAGGTGGCGAGCCCCATAGCGTTCTCCGGGTTCCTCTGTGCCTCTCACTGGGGGTCTGCTGTTGACAGCCGCCGTGAGAGCCAGGCTGCTCTGTCCCCACCGTCCCTAGCAGGGCAGGTGGCCACAGGTGAAGGTGGGTTTGGCGAGTCACAGGCTAAGCCCGCTCTCAGAAGCCCACCTCCCCTGTTTTGGTCCTTCCCATTATGTAGAGGTAGTCCCTGCTCCCTGTCCATCACTCACGCCTAGGGTCTCCGTCTGTGGTCCTTCAGGCCCGCCTGACCTCCTCAGGCTGTGGAGACGTTGTTGTTTGCCATCTTTAAAACCAAAACAACACAAATCGGTCACCAAGTCTGACATTTCCTGGGCTTCTCGAAGGTAGTTCCTACTTGCTCTATGCCCATTTTCCAGATGAGAAGACTGAGGCCCAGAGTGTGGCCCACACATGTCCAAGGTCACACAGCCAGCGAGGGAGGCGCCATCTCTGAAATCGGGGTGTCTGTTTGTTCCTGGAAACCAAACCTTTGGGCCAAGCCCCCTCCTACCTGGCCTGTGTTTTATGGGCACATGGAATCACGAAGGATCTAATGTAGCATCACCTGGGGTTAAACGTGCATGTTTAATGCTTCAGAATTTGGCCCAGGGAGTCTTTGTAGGGCCCCGTGTTGTTCTCGGGTGAGTGCTGTCAGCCTTGCCCCCCTCAGCTGGGAGACTGTGCAGCGGGTCTCACTGCGGCTCTGTAGTTGCCCACCTGCTCAAACCCAGAGTTGGGGTTCAAAGCTCCCTGCTTCCAGCTGAGCACCTTGGAAGGGCAGCCTGATCCAGTGTGGCGGGCGATGGCCTGTACCAGCTGTGGGGTGACGTCTCCGTCTCTGGGGGCATAGCTGAGCTCGGAGGCTGGAATCCGGAGGTTGTCACAGAGGGGATCTGAGGGACAGCGGGGGAGAGGTGATGTCGTCATCAGCCAAGGCTGCCTTCAGTGCCCGGTCCGCAGGCCTGTGACGGCCCAGGGCAGTGGAGGCCGCTCCTTGAGGCCCGCCGTGCCTGCGGAGGAGGGCGAGAGGCCTGGTCCTGGGGACGGAGCAGGTCGGGCCCTGCGGCCTGGCTGCTCGAGGCTGGTCCCCATCAGCTGGGACCCTCAGGATGTTGGCGGGTGTCAGGAGCTGTATCCAGGCCCACAGCCACGCAGAAGTAATATGGCGGAGACGTTCGTGCCCTTTTCATTCGCCCGGGGGCCCTGTCCCGAGGCTGCATCTGTCCTGTGTGAGCCCTCACGCTCTGTGCCTGCTTCCTCTACCACACTCGCGCATGGCTGCCCTGGCAGGCTCCTGCTGCGTGGGGCGGGGGGGGGGGGCGGCGGGGGGGNCAGCCCCCACGCACGGAGGACGACACCCGGAGAGGGCGCAGGCAGAGCCCGGGAGCAGACCTCCGCCTCCAGGGCCAGAGTCAGGACGGCGGTTCTAGCGGCAGCTCCTCTGCCAGCCAGTGGCACGTATTTGAACCTTTCAGGGACTTGATTTTCTCCTCCATAAGATGGGGTTGATAATGGTATCGGCCCTTGCTGTGTCACAGACCAGCCCCAAATTCCGTGGCTTGAAACAAGCACCGTTTCCTGCTCCCATGAGTGTAGAAGGCAGCCGAGCGTTTCTGTTGACTGTGCTCAGCCGGCGGTCGGCTGGTCGCCCGCACTCGGCCTTGGCTGGGCTGGCGCTCCTGTCCTCTGTGTCCTCTCGGCCTCCCGGACGCCGGGCCGGCCGGGTTCTCTCCCTGGAGCAGGCGAACAGGAGGGGAAGCGGAAGAGCGGATGCTCATCGTCGAGCCTCTGCTTTCCTTAAGTTTGCAAGCGTTTCGCTGGCCCAAGCCAGGGCACGGCTGGGCATGGGAAGCAGGACAAGTTGGAATCGTTCATACATCACTGCGCCCTGATGGTGACAGTGAAGACACGGACACTCTGGGGCATTTTCGTCCGCCAGGCGCTGGGCTGAGAGCTCGGCGTGCGCTACCTTGTCTGATCTTCACAGTAGCTCCGAGTTGAACCTCATCTGCAGATGAGCCCCCTGGCGCCGAGGAGGCTGACATGACTCAGCCGGTCACCCACGGCTGGACAGTGGCAGAGCTGGGCTGGGCACCGGGCCGTGGCCCTGGGCAGGAGACGTGCGGTGGCGGCTGCAGCGCTGCCCTTCCCCTCGTACGCACAGCTGCCGACCGTGGGCCCGGGCCGTCCTGGCTGCTGTGTGCGATCGATCCCTGCCGCACCTGAGCCCTTCCGTGACGTTCAGCTTGCTCCTGATGTATCCCTGGGATTAGCCGTGCCGTGTGGGCACGGCGCCGTCCTCTCCTGGTGGGACACGGTGCCCGAACCTTCTCGGGCATCTGCAGGAGGGGCAGCGGTCAAGGGTACACATGCCTTCCTTCCCTGACAGGTGCGTCATCGCCGCTCTCCAGAGCCCGTGCCCCCAGCTACGGGTCCCCAGCTGTCGCGAGCCTTCCTCTCCTCCCCTGGCCCTCGCAGACGCGCGCAGCCTTGGGCCCCTCTCCTCTGCAGACAGCGGGGGCCGCGGGGCGTCTCGCGGTGGTCTGGACGCGGAGCCGTTGAGCAGCTGTCCGTGACCCCGTGGACGCCCAGGCCAGCCCTGCCCGGTGCCCCGCAGAGGAGCCGTGGTGGCCTTGCAGGGTGGGGGGTCCGGGCAGCCGCAGCTGCGTCCGGAGGGTCACAGCCCGTTCCCGGCTAGGGCTGTGGGCTGGTCCCTGTGTTTTGTTTCGTGCCTGCCGGCGGCCGCTTCCACCCCAATGCACCGCTCCCTGGAGGCAGGGCCTGGGGCCGGGGGCCCTGGGGCTGAGGTCGCCCGGGACGGCAGTGCGGCCCCCGGGCCTGGCTCTGAAGTGCTTTCCTCTCTCTTCCTCTGCAGCCGTTGTACAACCAGCCCTCCGACACCCGGCAGTATCATGAGAACATCAAAATGTGAGTACTGTGAGCAGCCGTGTGGATGCGTGGCAGGTGGGGGGACAGGCCATCTGGCCTCGGGGATCTGGGCTGGGATGTGGGTTCTCAGTTCCCACAAGGGCTCCCAGGCAGGGCCAGGTGTCAGAGGAAGGGGCAGGAGGGGGCAGTTTGGGCAAGAATTCTGGGCCAGGTAGGACTGAGGTTGGGGTCGGAGCAGGCCTGGGGCAGGGAGGGGCAGAGGAGCGGCCCCCTGAAGCATTGGGACGCAGGCCTTTGTTGGGGAGGGCGGGTGAGGACGCTGCACGCATGACTCTGGAGACAGCGAGGCCGAGGGCTGCGGAGCCGCCTCCTATGGGGAGCAGGCAGGAGCTGTTCTGGGGAAAGCAAGCTCAAGGTGATTGGGGGTGGCCCTGTGTCAAGTGAGGCCCCGTGGTCTGGCTCTGATGGAAGCGTATTTGGGAGTGTCCCACGGTCTGCTCGGGGGTCCCTCTGTGGCACAGCCCAGTGTGGAGCAGCTGCGAGCAGTAATCCAGACCTGGAGACTTTGGGGGTGGCCGGTGTGGTATATCCCAGTAACGGGCCTTTTCCCAGGTGGATGCTAGGAGTGA
The DNA here is from genome assembly GCA_002007465.1 of Ailurus styani. Lineage (NCBI taxonomy): Eukaryota > Metazoa > Chordata > Mammalia > Carnivora > Ailuridae > Ailurus > Ailurus styani. Next base: position 3,878,885 of record LNAC01000056.1, on the reverse strand, counting down.
AGAAATACCAGTTTAGTGCCACGTGTGGTTGGTGTGGGCAAGAGGATTGTGCTGGAGGCTGGTGGCTTCCTGTCTTCAAGCTGGGAGGGAAGCACTGGAGATGTGGCTACCAGAAGAGGGTTGGCTTTGGGGGAGGGGGGAAGAATGCATTAATGGGAGCATAGCCTCCTTGGCTGAGGAGGGGATAGTACCTCATGTTGTTATCCAGGAGCCCAAAAGGTAAAAGGGATTGCAGACCTTTCTTCTTGAGGAACATGTGGGCACTGGGTGGTGTTAGATTAGAGGCAGACCCTTTGGGATGTTTTTGAACTGTTCAAGGTTCATCATTGGGAAAGAGCGCAGGCGTTTTTGTGTGACCTCAAAGGGCAGGACTTAGCTTGTCCAGTGGGCAGGCCAGCCTAGACTGAGTGTCCAAGCTTCCCTGGGGTGGATTTGCAGGGTATACATTGCAGTAGTGAGCTCCCCATCCCTGGAGGCATGCACACTTCGCAGTAGTTTTTAAATATCTACTGGTGTTGACAGGGAAGTCCCTTCTTTTGTAGTTTCTGGACTTATATGACTGGTCCAAGCTCTGGTGACCGAAATGGCCACCCCCTTGCAGCTCCCAGGGACTGACGGAGCAGCCTAGAAAATCTCTTGTTGCTGGTGAGGTTGTTGGCCCGTGTGGGTTCTGGAGCACCCGCTTGGCTCCTTACCTGTGCTGCTGGCGAGTCACTGCCCGTGGCTGGCCGGGGCTGCAGAGTGGCCCCTGTTGGGGGGTGGGGGGCTCTGGGATAGCCCAGATTCTGTGTCTGCTGTGGCCTGTGTCGTGTGTGGCCTTGTGGGTGTGTCCGCTGCCCCCCAAATCCCCTCCCACTCAACTTGGTTAACGTTCCAGTGAGGCCACCTCAGTCCCTTCTGAGCTTCCTGGGACCTGCCTTCCCCGGGGCCACGACTAGAGTGTTTTCATCTGAGCTGGGCTCTGCCGGAAGCACTCCCTCATTCATTCATTTACTCACTGAACACACATTTATCGAACACCTACTCTGTGCCGCCCCCCCCCCCACTTCTAGGACCTGGGGATTCAGCTGTGAGCAAACCAAAGGCCCATGCTTTCATCAAGCTTTATCTAGCAGTGGAGACAGGAAGTGAGTTAAATAAACAAGAAGATGATGAAAAGCACTGTGCTCACACAGCTGTCTTAAGCTGTCTGGGCTCTGATACACCCAGTCGTGTTTTCCCTTTCGGCATAACAATTTCTGTAGTAATGTCATCGTACCGAAATCTCACATGAGTTGTTCACTAGAAGGTGAGTAATTTGAAGCTGAAGTAATGTGGGTGATTTTCTTTTATAAAAACAGCTATAAAATCCAAACAAGAAAGGAAAAAGGTGTCCACACAAATAATACTCGCAGATAAGATGCTGCCAGTGTCTCTGTTTAAGTAGAGTAAAGCTATAAACTTGCTAAAGCCAGTGCCCGTTTTCGCACCCGCCAGTCTTCATCAGAGAATGGCTCTGGTCTCCTGGAGTACATTCTGGCTAAGTAGGTGACTGCCTGGTGGAGTCACCCAGATCACAGAGGGACACGTTTAAGTTTAACGCATAGAGATGAATAATTTTAAGATAGCTTATGTAAGTGGTGAATTTTATGTTAGAAAACTATATCTATCTGTAAGCAAATTATTTAAACTCATCTATCCTTAGAATTTTGATTTTGTTCCTAGTTTTCCATGAAAATCCTAATGAGCGCTGTATTTTTAATTTCAATGTGGTCATCAATAAATTAGTGCAGTCATGTCATTCACTTTAAACAGTGTGTGGCAGGGGCGCCCGAGTGGCTCAGTCGGTTAAACGTCTGACTCTTGATTTCTGCTCAGGTCGTGATCTCAGGGTCAGGAGATCGAGCCCCGTGTCAGGCTCTGTGCTGAGCTTGGAGCCTACTTTTTTTTTTTTTTAAAGATTTTATTTATTTGACACAGAGAGAGAGATTACAAGTAGGCAGAGAGGCAGGCAGAGAGACAGGGAGAGGAGGAAGCAGGCTCCCCGCTGAGCAGGGAGCCCGATGTGGGCCTCGATCCCAGGACGCTGAGATCATGACCTGAGCCGAAAGCAGAGGCTTTAACCCACTGAGCCACCCAGGCGCCTGCTTGGAGCCTACTTAAGATTCTTTTTCTTCCTCTCCCCCTCCCAGCTTTCATTCCCTCTCATAAAAAAAAAAAAAAAAAAAAAGAAGGAATCCTATGCAGTGGCGGATATAGTGGGACAGAAAAGGAGGGTGGCTTCAGCCAGGGGATCAGGCCTGGACCTGGCAGCAGGGGAGCCCTTGGGGGCTGAGTAGCAGCTGGCCGTGCGGGCCTCCCTGGCAAGTGGAGCAGGCAGTGCAAAGGCCCTGGGGCTGGACTGAGCTGGTGAGATCCCAGAGAAGGCCAGCATGGCCCGTGGGGTAGGTGAGGCAGGGATCACCCAGCCAGGCCGATCACCCAGGGCTGAGGAGGAGTTCGGGTCGTATTACTTATGTGTGAAGGGAGGCCAGCCTTGAGGTTTCAACCGGGAAGTGATGTGTTGAGTTTTTGCTGTCAAAGCTCACTCTGGTGGCTGCGGAGAGAAAAGACTGGGGTTGGGAGACCTTGGTGGAGGTGGCCGTAGCCATCCAGGCAAGCAGTGGCGGGCCTGGGTGCTGTGGGAGCAGCCAGGGGTGTGGTGTGGAAGGTGAGGGGCAGGGAAGGCCCGTGGCTGCCCAGATCAGGGGCCCGGGCAGCTGCGGGGACAGTGAAACCTGAGATGGATGTCGGTGTTGAGGGGCCACTTGAGGACCCTGAGCATCTGGCCCTGTGGCAAGCCACTTACTCTCAGTGCCTCGGTTTCCCCATCCGTGAGGCAGGAATGAGAGTAGCTCCTGCTGTGACGGCTGCTGAGGATTCTGTGAGTTCCTGCCCCTGGCGCGCCGAGCTCAGTGTCAGGCATGTGGGAAGCAGGCTGTGGGTTTTCTTCTTGCTATTTTCTCCATGTATTCTTGTCCTTTGTTCACCCAACAAATATTTACTGGGCGCTCACTGTGTGCTAGGCCCTGTTCTGGGCCCTGGGGACACAGGAGCGGGTGGGGCCTGGCTTTCTGTGATCTGGTGACAGCTTGGTAAGGACAGTGAGAGATCGGGCTGGGTGTATCCCCTCCCCCCCCCCTGCCCCGCAGCCCATTCTGTCCCCCTCCCTCCTGCTGCTGTCATTGGGCCAGGTGGGAGGTTATCCCCTCCCCGAGGACCTTGCACTGTCACTTTAATTTCCCCGTGTGCGCGCGCCGGGGCTGCACAGTTAAAGTTAATTTCACGCTTGACTTCCTGCTGCGCCGGCAATTTCAGACGTGTCCAAGTCACCTGTACCCACCTCTGCTGCTCTCCTTCCACCACCTGCGTCGTGGGGAGGAGTGGGGGCGGCTGCCTGGGATCTCAGTCCCATGTCTCAGGCTCTGGGGAACCAGGGAAGGGGCCAGGGCAGCCCCGGGTGGACTAAGTGGGCAGTCCGCGGAGGGGCTGGTGCGGGACCTGCCGGGAAGCCTCGCCAGGGAGTCCGCTGCCATTCCCTGAACGGGTCTGGGGTTAGTGCCCGGGGACAGTTACTGCTCCTGTGTGCTCTGCCGAGGCCGACCCTTTCCCTGCTACGCCCCCCTCTGGTGTTACAACCCAGGCTCGGGCCTTGCTCCTCTTATCTTCCCGGGGCCTGGAAGCCGCTGGTTCCTGGTGTTCTCTCCGTTCCCTGCGTTTCTTGTCTTGATGTCCGATTTCTTCCCTCCTCCTGCCTCACCTGGGGGTCGTCTGGCCGGAGCTGTCAGCCCTGGAGCTGTGCAGGTGGAAAGGACACCTGGGACACAGGTTGCTCTGACAGGTTTTTGTGGTCTTGCTCTCGAGGTTCAGAGATGTTAAGTAACTTTGCTAGGCTTATCCAGCCAAACTCCTAGGCCAAGTGGATCTGCACACCCACCCTGCTACCTGTCCTGGGTCTCCCGTCTGGGCTCTGCCCCTTGCTAGCCTGGTGACCTTGGGCAAGTCACTTGGCTTGTCTAAGCGGGTTTCGGACCATCAGCTCAGATGGGCTCTTCTCAAGGTGTTCAGAGCCCCACTCAGGCAGGCTTCCTCCATCTTATTCTTCCCCCGCAGCTGGGGGTCTGGCTCTCCCTGCACACCCCTCCTCACCCCCCTCTAAACCCACCATCGTCCTCACTCCGCTGGAACTCAGTGCTCTCATTTCCCTCTGCCCACCCTATTGTTCTGCTTCTCCCAAGCCTCAGCTCAAACCTCTCTTCTTCCAGGAAGCCTCCCCTGATTGCCCCAAGTTTTCCTGTTTTAGAACCCTGTAGGTCCCAGGCCTGGCCAGACTGTCCTTGGACCTCCACAGCTTGCAGCCCCTTACCGCTCCCTCCTCGTTTTTGTGTCTCCTCCCAGGTCCAGTGCCAGATGGTAAGGCCTGGGTTTCCTCACAGGTTGTGCTTTCTTCTATAAACTCTGACTTCTCCCGGAGATGAGAGCTCTCCTGTGCAGCCCTGTAAATGCCTCTACTGGCAAACTTACCATGTTGCTGGTTTGTTGGCCCTTCTAGAAGCTCTCCTATTAGAGACTATGTTCCCTGTTTTTGCCAGAAAAAAAATCACAGCGGAAAAGCTTTGTCAGCCGTAAGCTATTTGCCTCTCCAATACCAAAACATTTCTTGGGACAAAATAAACACTCCAAAAATGTTGGCCAGAAGAATGTTGAACAAGTGGACACCCTAAGCCAGATGTCTAGGGGATTGTGACCAGGCGCTTGCCTGCGGGGCTGAGAGGGAAAGGTAGAGCGGGAGGGGCTGGCGGGAGGTAGTAGGGAGTGGTGGGGACTGTGGTGAATTGTGAGCTCATTGTCTTCGTAAAGCGGTGGTCCGGCCTCAGTCCCCAGCCTGTGGCCGTGAGGGGCTATGCCACTGCCTGATCTTTTAAAAGAAGCTTTACGTTCAGCTTTTTATGCAACAGCTTCTGGTCTTCAATACTGGCAGCAACTTCAGGTTTTTTAGAAAGCACGGCAGTCCAAACATAGTGCTCTCGCGGGCTGGCTCCGCCGGGCGGACTGTGCCCGTTTGCAACCTGCCGACTCGACATTTGTCCTCTTTGGCAGTCCGTGGCTGCCTTTGGGCGCCAGGCACGGTGCTTGCTTTGGAAGGGAAGTCGGATCTGCCAGGAGAACTCCTGCTCGGCAGGAGCTGCGGTGAAGAGGTGGCTGCAGGGGTCACCTCTGCCCCTGCGAGACTTTGTACTCGCCGCGGCCGTCCAAGGGCACGGCCGTGTCCGCTGCCTCGGGCCGCCGGGTCAGGTTACCCCAAACCGAGTGGCTGGAAACCGCAGCAGCTTAGCCTCTCCCAGCCGTGGAGGCCGGCATTCGGGCCGGAAGGGGTGCCGGGGTCCTGGTCTCTCCAGCGGGGAGCCTTCCATGCTTTCCCAGCTTCTGCTGTTGGCTGGTTTCCTGGGCACCCCTTGGCCTGTGGACCCCCCCCCCCCGTCTTCTCATGTCATCCTGCCTCTCTGTGCATCCGCCTCCATGTCCACACTTTACCTTTGTGTAAGGACGCCCCCCTTGTGACCGCATGCTAACTCGATGAGCTCTGTTGAGACCCGGTTTCCAAATCGGGTTGTTTTCTGAGGAATGGGGGGTTGGGACTCCCAGCAGCACTGGGCCCCTGCAAGTTCTAAAGTCAACTGTATTTGGTCTCACTGTGGCATTTCAACACAGATCATGACCCTGTTCTGATTTTTTCAACTTAATAAAAAATAGCTAGATTTAGGGACGTCTGGGTGGCTCAGTAGGTTAAGGGTGTTGACTCTTGGTTTCTGCTCAGGTCATGGTCTCAGGGTCATGAGATCGAGCCCCGTGTCAGGCTCCCTGCCCAGGGAGGAGTCTGCTTCAAATTTTCTCTCCTTCTGCCCCCCTCTGCTCACGCACTCTCTTTCTCTCCAAATGAAATGAATAGCATCTTTCTTTTTTTTTAAAGCTGGGTTTACAAAAGAGTGGCTAAGATAATACAGAGAATTTCCTGTACGTCCCGCCCCCAGCTTCCCCTAATACGAACATCTTACAGAAGTGAGGCTGCTCTCATCAGAACTGAGAGAGTGACCGTGGGACAGTGCTCTGTGCCAACCCAGAGACTTTCTTTGGATTTTTCCAGTTTTTCACTTAAGTCTGTTTTCTGTCCGGGGTCTAAGTGCAGGTTCCCTTGTGCAGTTTGTCCCTGTCTTCCCTAGATTTTCCCGACCCTTTCGAAGAGTTGCGGTCAGGGGTTTGGTAGAACGTCCCTCGATGTGGGTTTGCCTGGTGCTTTCTCACGAAGGGGCCGGGCGTGGATTCAGGGGATGAGCCCCACGGAGGTGAGGACCTGCCCTCCCCGCCAGCGCCCGTCAGGGGCGAGGCTGTCTTGCCCTCCTGTGCTGGGTGCTTTAGGAGCAAGTCACGGATCCGGCCCACGCCTCCTGCAGCGGCGGTAGCGCGGGATTTGTGGACACAAGTCACAAATGCCTAGTGACTATTTGGGGGAAGAGACTTCGACGCGACGCACTTGCCTGTTTTCCCTCCACGTGTGGCCGAGTCTGTACCGCTCCCACGTGGGTCTCCCTGCAGCAGCTCGAGCTGAGGTGTTCCTGTGGGCTTTTCCATCCCCCGCCTTCCTTGTGTGCTTATTAATTGGAATTCTGTAAGGAACATTTGCTCCTTCTTCCTTATTTATTTATTCAGTCATTTATTTATATCCGCACAGACTCGTGGCTATTTATTTTGTTTTTTGGGGTTACAGGCCGGGCCGGCATTCCTTGGTTCGGTGCTCAGATTCTCCCGGCTGCGGCAGGCCAAAGCGCACGCTGGGTCTTGCATCCCTCTGATCCTTGAACTTTTTTTCCTCCTTCTTCTTTTTAGCCCTTCTTTCCTTAAAGACGCTCTGGGCTCTCCTTGTGTCTTCCCGCCCCCGCTCTGGAATCAGCCACCCCTCCAGAGAGCAGTGGCTTTCTTGTTGGAGAATCATGGGAGGAACCAAGACCTCGGGCTCCTGGGCTCGCTGCCCTGGGCCGCCCTTGCTTCTCGGCCTTCTCAGCTCCGTCCGTCCTCTTACGAGCCCAGACCCTTCCCTCTGCCCAGACCAAGGCCTCGCGCCGCCGGCCCTGCCAGCCTCGCTCCGCTCCTGCTCCCGCCCCCTCCGCACCTCCCCACACGGGCCTTCTTCCGCCTGTCCTTCAAGGACTCGGAGTTTGTTCCCAGCCCCAGGCCTTGGTACTTGCAGTCCTCTGCCTGGAGTGCCCTTCCCTCTGCTTTGCTCCACAGCGGGGTCCTTCTGCTGATGCGGCTCTCGCCCCGGGCCTCTCTCAGAGACTTTTCTGCGTCACTGCATCTAAAATAGCTCCACTCTCCCCTCCCGCCCAGTCACTAGCCCACCACCCTGTGTATCTGGATTATCTTGCTTATTGTCTCACCTCCGTGAGGGCTGGGGACTCTGCTCAGGCCTGTATCTCCAGTGCCTACAAGGGAGCCTGCACATAGGCGCTCAGTAAACATCTGCTGAATGACCAAGGACGTGAAAACGTGATGTTCTTGCGCCTATTTTTCAGATGAGGATGTTGAGGCTGAGAGGCCCTCTGAAGTTGCTGAAACACCTCGTCATGGAACAAAGTGTTCTCTTCTCAGCCTGTATAACTGAGGACCCCAGTGCGCACCCGGTGGGGGACAGGGCGGGGGAAGCCGATGTGGGGGGGCCCCAGCTAATGCGAGGCCAGAATGACCCTGGGAGGCAGGGACTCCCCCTTCCCCCAGTCCTTCTGGAAGTGGCGTGGTGTTTCCTTGTCGGGAGACAGAGAGTGGATAGGGCTCTGACCCCTGCTGGCGTCCATGGGGGGTTGTAGAGAGGGGGGGACGCTGCCACACTTCCACTGTGGCCTTTCCCTCCTAATTAAGAGGGGCTGTGCTGGCTGCGAGTGTCTCTGGACTCGAGACCAGGTAGTGAGGATGCTGACCTCCTGCTGGACATCATTCAGTCGGGGACAGGCGGGTGGCAGACCCTGAGGACAGCTGGGCCTGGCACAGGGGCCTTCTGAGGTGGTGGTGTCTGTCTGCAGGGGCCTGGAGGCCCAAGAGAGTGACTCTCCATGGGGTGCCTGTGTCGGATTGTTTCCAGCGCCTTCATTTCCCATGAGGCGTGTGCCGGGAAGCTTTAGCTGTCCATCAGGGTCTGGGGACTCCCCCCACCTCGGTCCTTTTCCTGAGGCTCGGGTCCTGGGTGGGCCCTGGGACCTCCTGGAGGCTGGATGGGGTGTGGTTTGTCAGCTTCTTGTGGGGTTTGGACACGACTGAGACCATGAGGAAGTCGGAGCACCCCTCCCCAGAGAAGCTGGTGCTGCCCACCTGCTTCGGGGTGAGCAAGTTCCGGGTCTCCCCGGGCTCCCGAGGCCTGTCTGATGCCCCCAGGCCTACCCAGGCATTGGGTGTAGCGCTCACTTGTGTGGGGAGGCCGTGGGGGGAGCTGGGGGAGAGGAGGCCTTCTGAGGGGTCCCGCCTCGCTAGCTGCTCCCGCCCGTGCTGCCCTCCTTAGGGGACCTCCATCTGCCACAGGGCTAGGGTGCCGGAGGCCAGAGTGTGCGTCTTGGTTGGAGCAGCTGGGGGACACCTGTCTCTGGGTGGCACCACCCTTGGGGTCTTGGTCTGTCTGGCCCACGTTCCTGGTCTGAGCCTGTGGATGTTTCTCTGTGCCTAGTTTTCCAGAAGGGATCCTGGGCATGTGTGGACGGCAGCTCAGGGGGAGGGGGGAGGCACTGACAGCCCCCCCCGGAACCCCTCTTCTGCCCACCGTGCTCAGTCTGAATGTGGAGGGGGGAGGAAGGACACACATTGGCAGTTCATGGCTCCCTCTGGGGGGCTGCGGGCATCTCCCAGCTCCCTGCGATCCAATAAAGGGGTCAACCTAGGGCTAGCTCTCAGGAAGCAGCTCAGTGAAGGACAGTCTGTCTGAAACCCTGTGTTACTGACCTGCCCCATGTGCTGTTTACCTCCCGCTTAGAAACCAGGCGATGCGGAAGAAGCTCATCTTGTACTTCAAGAGGAGGAACCACGCTCGGAAACAATGGGTAAGCCGTCACTGGAACCCCCGGCCGCTCCCCTGGGCCAGGCTTCTGGGGAGTCCAGGCTGTCCAGGCCACTTCAGGCCGTGCCCACAGGACCGCCGGGCCTGCAGCTGTCTCTGCTGTGCGTCCAGGCTGTGGAGAAGGGCCAGGGTCGGCGGGGCAAAAGGGAAGGGTGGCAGCTGTGTCGGTGAAACTGGGGCTCGGGGCTCAGCTGCCCTGGGAGGCCCGGGGCCTGGAAATCTGCCGCCCCTTTTCCAGCCTGGAAAGGGAGAGCGCCGTACGCTGGCCCGGGAAACTGGTGGCTTGTCAGAGGACCTGTGGGCTTTCCCGGCCGGGAGAGAGACGTTTGTTGGAAGAGGCGGGGGTCGGGGGTGGGCTGCGTGCTGGCGGGGGCAGCCCTGGGCAGCGCCCTTAGAGTGAGGTTTCCCTGCACCAGAGGCAGCGAGGCCCCTCGCTCGCTCCAGCCGGCAGCGGCTGCGTCATGGGGCGGGTGTGACGCGTGCGTCAGGCCACACGCTCGGGGCCCTCATCTGGGAAACCGGCCCAAGGCGGAGAGAAAGTGTGTGAGGGAGCACGTGCCGTTGCGGTTCTGGGTGGCTGTTTATATCACTGATTCACTTGGGGGGGCAGGGGGCGGGTAGGGCACAGCGAGGGAGGGGAAGTCGCTCAGACTCTTTCCACCGCAAGGGAAGAGCTGGCTCAGATGAGCTGAAACAGTACAGGAATTTGTGGCTGCAAAGGTCCTTTGGGTGGAGTTCAGGAGTGGTTTGATCCTGTTTTACCTTCATTTCTAGGCAGCTTTTTTTGCAGCTCTATGTCAGCACATTGACAGGTTTCTCTGTGGGACCTGAGTTCCTGCAGCAGATCTGAGTCTCGTAGAGCCAGAGGGAGAGCTGTCCTTCCTCGGACCAACTCCCCAAAGCTCTGATTGGACCATTTGAGGGCATGGTCCCTCTGAAGCCACCCTGCTCTGGCCCCAGACCTCAGTTGGGTCCCGGAAGAGAGGAGACACTTCTGGCACAGACACTGGGTGGTTGGGAAGCTGTCGGGTGGCACTCAGACCCCAGAGGTCCATGGGGTGAGAAGTGGTGGGCTTCTTCCCTTTCTCAGCTTCCTCAGACCCCAGATTTACTGGATGGTGACCAGAGGTGGAGTGGATGGGGCTCTTGAAAGTGCCCATTCTATCTTATTCATTAAGCTAAATATATAGCCAGGACCTGCTGTGAGCCTGGTACAGTGGCTGAGCTGAGGAGACACAGTGAGAAGTGCTTTGTGGAGGGACATGCTGTGTGTCCTGGGTGGTGACCTCAGTACAGAAGTGGGAATGACAAGGACCAGCTATGTGGAAATCTGGACTATCAGGCAGAGGGCACAGCAAGTGCAAAGGCCCTGTGGTTGTAACCAGCTTGGGTAGGATGGGATAGAATGTAGCAGGCAAGTCTGGAGTTCTGGGCCTGAGTTGGGGGTCGCAGTTGACGTGAATGGCAGGGGAGCCAGATCACGGTCACTTAGACACACTTGCCTCCAGCCGGGATGGAGCATTCAGCTTTTATTCCAAATGCAGTGGGACCCTTAATTTATTCTTTTAAGGGTGTTCTTTTTTTTTCTTTTTTAAAAGATTTTCTTTATTTGCCAGAGAGAAAGAGAGAGCTTACAGGCAGGCAGAGAGGCAGGCAGAGGCAGAGGGAGAAGCAGGCTCCCTGCCGAGCAAGGAGCCCGATGCAGGACTCGATCCCAGGACTCTGGGATCATGACCTGAGCCAGAGGCAGCTGCTTAACCAACTGAGCCACCCAGGCATCCCAGGGCGTTCCTAATAGACAATGTGAAATCTTTGTCTTGAGAATTTTCAGTCAAACAGGAAATCTGACAGACTACAGTGAATGCCTGTATTTCCACTGTGTAGAATCGGTCGTGGCTAGCACTCCTTGGCTGTGTGTGTGCTCATGTGCGCAAGTATGAATGTTGCTGTCGTCGAACTGGTAGGAAGGATATGCAGGCACCTGGACCCTTGTCCCTAATACCTCTGGACCCGTCTCCTGAGAGGATAGGAAGTACTGTCATCAGCCCGCCGAAGAATCAACAGCCATTTCCTGCGCTCTTCCAGCCTCGGATGCGTTCACATCCCCTGTTGCCCTGTCTGGGGATGGGGTTCATTTTGGGCAGGAGGAAGAAACTCTAATGTACATTTTAGAAGGATCCGTGTAGTCCCTTGGGGGTCCCTTGAGGGGGTGGAGGGGAACGTGGGCTTTTTTAAAGATAGAGCAGCTGGAGGCTAATAAGAAATTTGGGGTGTCTCTGAGGCCAGGCTGAGCCCATCTTAGAGAGGCCGTTGGCTAAGCTGTAGTGGGCAGGGCATCTGGAATGATCTTGTTCTTGTTCTTCTGGAATGAGCCCAGAGCCCCTCAAGCATTGTTTTCAGCAAGGATGGGGAGGGGTCTTGGTCCAAATGCCACCCCACCCTGACCTCAGATCTGTATGGCCTGCCCCTACCGTGTGCCAGACCCCCTCAGACTGGGGAGCCCCACTGCCCGACTGCTTAGAGGTTCTGGGGACCAAGCCAGCTGTCCACACTGCCTGCACTCCTGCCTTGCCCGGAGAGCCAAGGCTTTGCCCCCAAAGGGACACCAACATGAACTTTCCTGGGAGGCCAGACTGCAGGGTGGAGGTGGGGGTGAGGCTGTGCTGTGAATCAGGGGCTCAGGTTCACGGCCTGCAGTGTGTGATCTGGGGAGCGCTGTCTCGCCCCAAGCCTCACTTCTCCTCCTCTTCGAAGTGGGGGGGGGCAGTGAGTTTTGAGGCACATGCTTGCTGGGGGAGGGTTGAGAGCAGTGCCTGGTGAAGGGGGGAGCGTGTGACAGCGATGGTGGACCTTCAGGGGGGGTCAGCCGGGAGGGGTGCCCAGCACAGTGGATGGGGGTCCCTGTTCCCTGAGGCTGCTGTAAATGACCCCAGGCCAGCTGCTGAAGACAACAGAAATGTATTCGCTGATGGCTCCTGAGGCCAGGAGTCCAAAGTCAAGGTGCGGGCGAGACTGCTCCCTCCAGAGGCTCTAGGGTGGATCTCTGCAGCCTCTCCCAGCTCCTGGGGGCCCAGGCATTCCTGGGTCGTGGCCTCTGTATCCACAGGGCCATCTCCGTGTCTCTTCTCTCACGTGGACACCTGACTGCATGGCTCAGAGCTCTCCCTAACCTAGGACGACCTCATCTCAGGTGCTTGGTCAAATCAGGTCAAATAATCTACAGATTCTGGGGGTCACCCTTTAACCCAGCACAGTGGGCACTGGCTTATTTTCAGCATAGTCTGGTTTTCTGCTTTCCCGGCTTGTCCCCACCCACCTCATCATTTACACGCTTTTAGAGCCAGCTGAAGATTTGCTCACCCCTCGTCCATCCCCCGCACCTCCGAGTTTCCCCGCGTCGGGGCTTTTCCTGGACCTGCCCCAGCATCCCTGACTTGCTTCTGCAGCCCAAGTGCCGGGGAGGCTGGGGGTGGGGAGCGTCGCCGCCTGTCACCGTCCTCCCTCGCGAACACGCGGCGGGGAGGCCAGGAGCCCCGGTGCTCAGGACGGCCTGTGCGGAGAGCTTTCTGCAGGTTCCGGGAGCCCCGTCCGGCTGAGCCCTGCAGGGCGCCTGCGGACGGTCGTGCGCTCCCTGCGGGTCGGGAGGTGACCCCAGAGGCCGGCTCCCCTGGCCGGCTGGCTCCAGCTGCCCTTCACTGACTCCAGCCTCCTCTCCCCTGATCCCTTGGTCTGAGACCGCCTTCCCCAGCATTGAGGGAGCCCTGTCTCCCCTCGCCCCCATGCCACGCCACGCCCGGCAGGGCAGGAGGGTTTCAAATCTTGGGGCTGCTGGGCATCTGGGGCAGATCATTTGACGTCTGCCCTCGGTTTCCTCCTGTGTTCGGTGAGGGTATTACCACCCACCTCGTCCGGTCACTGAGTGAGGGGCAGTGCACGGTGTGCTCAGGGTGACGCCGCGGATACAGTGGGCGCTTAAAACTGTCAGCTGCGGTCACTGTGGGATAGGAGGAGAATGGCCACGCGCGTCTGACTTCAGAATGGCTCACAGAGTTACAGTACCAAGAAGAGTGTGGTGGTGGTGTAAGGACTGGCGTAAGGAGCCCCATGCGACAGAAGGGAGGAGCCTGGAGGAAGCCTTCACACCTGTGGCCGGGGAGCTTTCACAAGAGGCCGGATCCAAATCCTCTTGGAGAGAAAGCCTGGTGTCCTGAGCGAATGGTGCTGGGATGGCGGGTCGCCGCATGCCCAGAGTGCCACGGGACCGCCACCTCCCGGGACTGACGCAGACACCGACTCAAAGTCAGTTGGAGGCCTGCGTGCAAGAACTGAGACCATAACGTTACTTGAGAGCGACACAGCGGTGACACTTCGTGACCCTGGGTTCGGCCGTGGACTCTTGGGTGTGACACCAAAAACGTCGGCAGCAAGGGGCGAGCAGGTGCGCAGACGACATCAGAGTCCCTGTCAGCCACGGCTGCCGGGATCCTGGCCGCTGCTCCCACACGGGGTGATGCCCAGCCGGGGGCTCACCTGCCAGGCTCTGAGTCCCACCTGGATGACAGGGGTGGTAGTCGTACCTCACGTGGGGTCTGGATGAGTCTGCCGCGGGAAGGACTCCGCTCTGTGTTTGGCATGTGCCTCGGGAACATTCAGCCAGTGGCGGGGGCGGGGGTGGGGCTGGCAAGGGTGAACTCTGGCTGCAGGCAACCAAGAGGCGGGGGCGACATCTCCTCTGAAGATAGACGGTGGTCACGGGCGACCTGCTGCGTGGACCTGCTCCCTGGGGAAGGCTGGCTCCGCCCGCAGTGCATTGTTCCCAGGCGCCCAGCGCAGTAGACACAGGACCTATGGGTCTTCTCCAGTAACTGCGTTATTTTCTTCTGTTGGTTTGGTGAACTTTTCTCCCCATCCTCCCATCCGACACATTTTTTCACTCTCGTCCATCAGACTGCAGCCTCTCCAGCAGGGGCCGTGAGCGTAGTACGGGTCACATGCTGTGATGGTGACAGCTTGGATGTCCTCTGCCCCAGTCCCCATGCCCAGTGGGGGGCCGTCTGCACCACAGAGCCACGAACGGCGTGGCTCTTCTCTGCTGCCGGACCCATGTCCTGATCTCTAGCAGGTTCCTAGAGCAGCCCACATACATGTGAGACCCCTGGGAGCTGGGGGTCACGTTCAGCTCCCTGTCAAAGCTGGCCTGACCTCCCCTTGGGAATGGCTGCCCTGCTGCGTGTGCTGAAGACCAAGGTCATAGGTTGCCTTAGTCAGGCTGAAATGCAGGACGGGGTGGGGTGTCTGATCACGAGGACGAGAGAGGGGTTTTCTGATTGTGCTGAAGCATTGGGAGGGTGTTCAAGCAAGACTCCCAGACCGTGCCATCTGTCCAGCACAGCTGTTAGAGACGGGCGATTGGGGTCTTATGGGTGGCTTATTGCTCCCCACCTGCTGGAGGTCCAGGTCACCTTGGAGATGTGGAAGCCAGGCAGCTACGTTCCTGGCTGGGTAGGGGAAAACAGCAGGTGGCATTGTGGTTAGACGTGGAGCGGGACTTCCTGGTGCAGGAGAGGCAGTAGGGGCTCCTTCCTGGGAGCTGCTCAGGACTTGACCTAGACCCCCTGCGTCTGGGATCATGGCGGAGCCTGAGGCCAGGGAACGAGGAAGTTTTCAGAAAGGGGATGCTTTCTAGGGGACTGCCCCAAACCTGACAGACACCCCAGAGCCTCGCTGTCTGACATAAGCCTTCCGCGATGGACGTGCTGTGTGTGCTGTCCACTCCAGATGGTCGCCCTTCCCACGTGTAGCTGTGGTGCACGAGGAAGCATGTCTGGGGGTACCAGGGTCTGAATTTCAAATGTTACTGGCTGTTCATGTGATTTGGACTTGGTCATGTGGCTGGTGGTTCTTGCATTGGGTGAGACATTTCTAGAAGGAGGCCCAGCAGGTGCCTCATCTCCCCGGGAAGGAGGTAGCCAGGCCCTTAAGGGAGCCTGTGGGTTTTGTTGGGACCCGGGTCCGCCCAGGTTTCTGTGCGACTGTGTGTGTGACTGTGTGTGTGTCCGCGCAGAGCGGGCTGGGAGCGCAGAGTTGGGGCGCGGGGCCCGGCATCCAGATGGAGGATGAGCCGCTCAGTGGTGCTCCCCATGCTGTGCTCCCCCAGGAACAGAAGTTCTGTCAGCGCTATGACCAGCTCATGGAGGCCTGGGAGAAGAAGGTGGAGCGCATCGAGAACAACCCGCGGCGGCGGGCCAAGGAGAGCAAGGTGCGGGAGTACTACGAGAAGCAGTTTCCTGAGATCCGCAAGCAGCGGGAGCTGCAGGAGCGCATGCAGAGGTGAGCGGGGGGCCGGAGCCCGACCCCTTCCCTCCACCCCACCCACTGCTTCCTCCGGGAGGCCTCAATGCCTCGAGCACCGAGACGGCAGAAGAGCCACGGCTGCTGGGACATGGAAAGAACAGCAGGGTATCCCGCCAGCGACCCGGGGCCTCCTGAGGTCCGTGCATGAATCGCTCGGAGCCTGCTGGGCCTTCTGTTTATTTGAAACCCAGATATGTTTTGGCAGAGCGAGCTCTCCTTCCCGCGTGCCATGGGAGCCTCGTTCACTTACATGGCCTGCGTGGTCCCTGAAGGCAGCTGGAGATCCTGGGTGTGGGTCGGAGGCGAGGGGACCTCCTGCTGGTGTGGAAGCCGGATCGGGATGCTGGTCTCCCATGGCAGTCACGAGGGTTGCGTGAGACCCTGTGTAGTTGTGCTCGGTGCGCAGTAGGCACCTGGGGATGTGTAGCTGTGGATTTGTTGCCACGTGGGTTAGGGCGACGGGCGGTGAGCCGTGGTGACGGCACTTCCATTCTTTCCTGGACGCTCAGGGTCCGCATCTGAGTGCCCCCTCCCAGCGCAGGCAGCCGGGGCCACGCTGTCCCCTGTTACAGGGAGGAGACTGACCCACAGGTCCTGAAGAGGTGGGGCCGGGGTTTCAACAGGGATCTCTGGGGCTGGGCCTTTGGGGGCATCTTAGGAGAGAAGATGGGACGGAGCCCCTGCGGCATTCCCGGGTCAGTTTGGAGTTCCGTGCCCTCCCCTGGACCCCCCCGCCTGGGGCGGTTCCGGCGGGTATGAGAGGCCTGGCCCCTTTACACCTTCCTCCCTGCCGCCTACACTCTGCTTATGGGGAAGTTGTGGGCTTGGTCTGCGCTGTGGTGCCTGCTGGAGTCCTGGCTGCCGAGGGGCTGATCCTGAATGTGTCCCTTTGGTCTCCAGCAGGGTGGGCCAGCGGGGCAGCGGGCTTTCCATGTCAGCCGCCCGCAGCGAGCATGAGGTGTCTGAGATCATCGATGGCCTCTCGGAGCAGGAGGTAAGAGCACAGCCTTGACTCTGGCCTCAGCCTCACTCCCCTCTGTCCCCCATCCACGGGAGCGTCTGGGCAGGAAGCAGAATTCACCCTGATGGTTGAAATCAAGGGGCTTGTCCCCGAGGTATGGGCAGAACCAGTGCAGGCTGTTGAGGACCTGTCTCCAAGCCTAAAGGACCAGCAGGGAAAGATGTTGCCTGGCAGCGGCCAGCTGGCAGGACACGGCCCGGGGCCGGGGGGGGGTGGATCACAGGCTCGGCCGCAGCCTGGTGCCCCAGTGAGGAGGAAGCTGGGAATGTACCGGCTGCTCTTGGCCCCTTCCGTCGTCTCCCGGTGCCTCCCATTGGCTGAGCTCAACCAGAAACCAGAGGCGGGGTGCCTGAGAACTTTCTGGGTCAGCTCCTCGGTGCCCAGACTGGGGGCAGATGGACAATTCCCCGCACACTGACTGTCCACCGGGTTGGCGGCCTTCTGGCAGGACCTGCAGCCCTGCCAGCATGACCACACTCTCTCTGTTCCCTCGGGCCCCTCCGTGACGCCTGGATGGCCAGAGCAGAGCCAGGGTGACCCTGGTCATGGTCTGGAGGAGGCCCAGAGATGATTGGGCAGCAGAGGGTGCCTTTGCCCAACTGTGGGTGCCAGCCTGGTCCATCCCGGGTCTCACAGCTCAAACTTCTGACCCGCTTGTTCCTGACGCCACAGTAGACGTGAGGGAGTCTCATGAAAGGAGGGGAGCACAGTCTTCTTCCCTGGGGACTTGGGTCCAGGGCGCAGTGGCTCTTTAAATCGAAATTAACTGAAAGGAGAGAAAACGAAGACCCCAGCTCCTTGGTCACACCAGGCATGTGCTGGGTGTTCAGCAGCCACGCGTGGTTGGCTAGTTCGTGGCTGCGCGTGGGGCGGGGTGGGCAGCAAACACCTGCGTCACCGGAGCAGCGCTCCAGCTGCTGATTGTCCCACTGGCCAGACCGCCGAGTCTGGGGAGGGGCGCCCTGCTCAGTGTTCCAGGCCCTACTCCCAGATGTTCTGATATAGCCGGTCTGGGGCGGAGCCCGGGACTCTGCATTTTTACCAAGTTACCCGCATGATTTTGATGCAGGTGATTCAGACTGTCTGGCCATGAAAAGAGATCTTCTTTTTAAAACTTCACATGGTACGTCCCTATTCTGAACACCATTCAGTCCCCAGAAAGCAGAACTCAGTCCTTGCCCGTGGTCACACCTGCCGGTTTGCTCCGGCTCCCGTCCCGCCGCCGCTGTGGCTGCGCGCCCGTCCCGCAGGGGTGTGGGCACCGGTTCATTTTGCCTTGGAAGCCAGAGGGGGGCGGGTGGCCCTTTCCCGAGCATTTCCTGCCTGATGGCCACGGGCGAGTGGCATCTCCGCTGATTCAGGTTCCCCAGTCCCCAGCCCCATGCCCGAGGCCCACTTCCCCAGGTTCCGGCCACACGAGCACGTAGCCACCGGCCTCCCAAGACTGTTGAGGCAGTTGGGTGAGGTGGTGGGCAAAGGGTATTTATGTAGGACAAACACCTCACCCGACCGGAGGCTCCCCGGGAGGGTAGGAAGGAGGGGGCTGGGCGGGAGGAGAGGTGCCGCCCCCACCCTGCAGGGAGCTTTCTGCGCACGCTGCGTGCCCAGGAAGACAGACCAGAGAGAGCAGAGTTGGGAGTCCTGCCAGGGGAGAGCCTCTGGCGGCTGGAGGGGGTGGGGGGTTCTTCCTTTCTGAGCTGGGGCTCAGGGCTGCGGGCTCCTGCTGGGAATCCAGACGCGGAAGGAGAGGTTGGCTGGGGGAGGCTGGGCGGCAGATCCTTTGAACTAGCTGACCCTGGCCATGCCGGGCCCTCGCCCGCCTCCTCAGATGGGTAATTAATCGCCAGTAATGGCTGGCTGCAGAGATTTGGGGAAATGAGCCCAGATGAGCGGTGGCTCAGAGCCTCTTAATAGCCATCCTGATGCATTATGAGTGAGTGCGGCCGACTCCTGCCGTGCACGGGGCTGGGCAGGCTGGGTCCCAAGTGGGCACCCTGGAAGGAGTGGGTGCCAGGGCCGGGGAGGGTGGCGGGGAGGAAATGGGTTCGCGGTCTCACCGGCCCCTTTCGCTGCCCTGTGTGCCCTCGGAGCCTGGATGGCCAGGCCGTCTCCCGAGCTGGTTTGGCCCAGCTGGCTGAACATCTTTCCTGTCGCGTTTTATGGCACTTGCCTTTCCAAAGAGAAGATGCATTGCCCCCCTCTCCCTGCAGATAAGGCCACTGCTGGTCTCTGCATTTAATTTACAGCCCCATCCTCCGTAAACCTGTCTGGGCTGCCTTTAAATTCTCTCTCCCCTGGCACTGGGCTCTTAGTATTTTCAGCTCATCCTCCGCTTTCTCTCTGGCTCGGCATTTTCCCACTCTCGTTCGGAACGCCCTCGCCTGGGCCCCTGCCGCTGGCGGGAGCCCTCCCCGCCCCTGCCCTGTCCCCAGGCTGTCCCGGCGAGCCCCCTGACCCGGGCCCTCCACCTTCTCCCCCTCCCCGCAGAACCTGGAGAAGCAGATGCGCCAGCTGGCTGTGATCCCGCCCATGCTGTATGATGCGGACCAGCAGCGCATCAAGTTCATCAACATGAATGGGCTCATGGATGACCCCATGAAGGTGTACAAAGACCGCCAGGTCATGAACATGTGGAGCGAGCAGGAGAAGGAGACCTTCCGGGAGAAGTGAGTCCCCTGGTGCGGGGGTGTGTGCCACCACGGCCCTCCCCACCCTCTCCTGTCCCGGGAAGCCCTTTCTGCTCTGGAGGCCAGAAGTCCAAGGTCAAGATGTGGGCAGGCTTGGTTCCTTCTGGAGGCTCTGAGGGAGCATCCGCCCCTCGCCTCTCCCCCAGCCCCTGGCGGCTCCCGGCAGCCTTCGTCCTTGCTCGGCGTTTAGCAGCATCGCTCCCTCCCTGCCTCTGTCTTCATGTGGTCTCCCCTGTGTGTCTCTTTGGGTCTTCTTTACCCCAGCTGTGCTGGACACAGGGCCCACCCTACTCCCGTGTGACCACCTCTTAACTCGTCACATCCTCAGAGAGCTCATTTCCCAGTAAGATCACATTTAGGCGTTTGGGTGGCCATGAACTTTGGGGGACACTATTCAACCTAGTACAAAGCATGAGGGCAGCCTTATATGAAATGGGGCTGTGTGTAGTGGAAGAACAAGGCCAGAGGATCTTGGAGGCTGGGCCAGAGGGCAGGGATGTGGCTGGCGGATAGCTCTTGGTTTTCATTTTACTCTGAAAGTGGCTGTTTTTTGAACACATCCTCCATTCCAGACACTATGCCAAATGTTTCTTGGGTTTTATGTATTTGTTCCTCTTATCCCTTGTAACAGCGTTGCCAGGCCATCCCCATTGCACAGGCGAGGCAACAGAAGCTCAGAAAGGTGAAGACACTTCATGAAGGCCACACAGCTTACAAACGGTGGAGGCAGGAGTCAGACTCCCCCATCTTCAGGGCCAGGGCTCAGCTGCAGTGGGAGAGGCTTGTCGGGAAGGGAGATGGAGCCAGGGAGCAGGGGAGCTCTGGGAAGCAGAGGTAGGAGTTGAGTGCTAAGCGGTGAGACTTGGGGCTTCTAAAAGGAAAGAGCCAAAAGACCGGAGTGTTCTGGGGAGACGATTGAGAAGCTGTCGGATAGATAAAACCCCGTCCCCTCAGGAGAACTAAGCCGTTGTATGGGAGGGCTGGGGAAGCTGGGCGTGAACTGGGGCTCAGTACTTGGCCAGAAGGATGCGTTGGAAACAGACTCTGCCTGCTTAGCAGCTGGACCTCCACCTCGGCCTCCGGAGAAGGCCTCGTGGCCGGGGGACGAGACCCCTGTTCTCCAGCCACTGCTGTGGCCCTGGAGTGCCTGGTGGGCCTCGGGGACGGGGGTGATTCTGGGTCACGGGCAGCACCGGTGACCTCACCGCACAGACACCAGGATGTGGACGTGCGGGGGGAGCAGTCCATGTGGGTCTGGGCTGGAGAGTTGTGTTTTTTTACAAAAGCTTTCGAGTATGGAAATTCTAAACCGTCCGTAAAAATAGAGGGGTGGCGTAACCAGGCCTCAGGTGTCTACCACGGAGTGAGTAGTTTCTGGGGAGTAGAACTTCAGGGAGCGGTTAGGAGTTTGACTCCTCGGAGACAGCGATCCTGGTTTCTTGGGGGCTCATTTCAGGGTTCTCACGATCACGGGTGTGATTGTTCTGCCACAAGTCAAGTCCCGCGTGTAAGCCATGCTGTAATTTTAGTGAAGGACTGCAGGCACAGATGCTAGGAATTATTGTCATGTTAGGTATCTGACTTCCCCCCGGTAGGTTTGATATTTTTACTTATTTATGTTTTTGTTTTTTTAAAAAAAGGCATTATTGGTGTGTCTTCTGTGTTTCTGCCTTTCTAGAGAGTTCATGTTTGCTCTTCTCACCTGAAGATTTCATTGTTAATTCAGAAGGGTAGGGGCAGGGCGGCCTGGCCTGATGTCCCCCAAGGCTCAGCTTCGTGCCCCGAGTCTTTTCCGGGAGAGCCATCCTGGTCAAAGCCTCATTTTCCACAGAATTGATGGCACTCGGACTCTGGAGATCACGTGCCAGTGGTGTCGAGCCCCGCCACTTACTGGCTCTGTCACCTCCAGCAGCCACTTCTCCTTTCCGAGGCTCAGTTTTCTCATCTGTAAAATGGGTCTGGCAACAGTGCCTCCCTTGTTTAGCTGCTGAGAGGTGCCCATTGGGTAGGAAATTCTCAGTAAGGGTTGGCAGAGGATACAGGTCTGGGTCGGAGGGCGGTGGAAGAGGTGAGCTAGAGGGTTTCCAAGTTTGAAACTTGGTCTCCTGGGATCCTGTCTGTCCTTGGGGGAAACCCCGAGGAACGGATCTAGAGTGGGAAGGAAATGTCACTGGGGCAGGAAGAGGGAGAGGAAGGGAAGTCTGTCTGGAAAAGCAGGGCGTTAGGCTGGCTGCAGCTTTGCAAGCTGCCCGAGGCAGGATCCCAGGCGGGGAAGCCTGCCACTCTGAGTCTCTGCTTCCTCCTGGAAGAGAGAAGAGGCCATTCCGGATTCTCCGGTGTCTGGTTGGGGAGCAGGGGAGGGGCCCACTGGCCTCCTGCCCAGCCATCTGGAGGGCCGGGCGGAGAGCACCAGGCGCTGGCCCAGGCTCCCTCGGGGGACACGGGGCCCCCGCCTCACCGGCAGCTCCTTCTCTCCCCGGGGGAGGCTGCGGGGCGGTGGCGCGCTGTGGGGACCATCAGGCTGCGGCTGGGCCTGGGCCAAGGACTCCACCCAGCATCCTTCGGGCCTCCGCGGCCGTGACCCACATCTCCGCCCCCACTGCCCGCCTGCTCCCGTGGCCCTGACATATTCAGCCTCCCCGAGCCTTTCCCAGTAATTCCGCCAGCTTCGCAGGAAGCCAGCTGGTGGGGCGCCAGCTCCCCGCACCCCCTCTGGCGTAAGTCCTTTCTTGCCTCCTCCTCGCGGGCACTCGGAGCCCGGGCTCCCACCTCTCCCAGAGAGGCCTGCAGCTCGCCGCCTGACCTGTGGCCTGGCTGTGGGGGCCCGCGTGGGCCGGGCGAGGCCCGGCTTCCCAGAGGCGGCCGGAGACAGAAACAAAGGCAGGTTTTAAAAGGGGGAGAACCCCACCAAAGAGCTGCATGCAATGTCCTCATTTTTCCTGGAAGCCGCCTCCAGCAGGACAAACAAATATATTTTCAAAGGCGCTAAAACCAGTGACTCACTCCAAGGAACGCCCTCTCTTACCCTCGGCCCGCCCGCCCTTCCCACACCCCCCTGGGCTTAATTGCTCGGAGTGGGGCGGCGCCCGCCTAGCCTGGCTGCGGAGATGGCAGGCGCCCGGGAGCTCGGCGCCCGTCCAGCCGGGAAGCCCCCCGCGGCCGGGCCTCACGCCCGCCCTTCTCCTCCCGCAGGTTCATGCAGCACCCCAAGAACTTCGGCCTGATCGCATCATTCCTGGAGAGGAAGGTGAGTCGCCGCCCCCAAGCCCAGCCACCAGCCCAGCCGCCCCGCCGGCCCCGCGCCTCTCGGGGGTCCGCTGGGGGGGTGGGGCGCGTGCCCCGGGGCGAAGGACCCTCCCTCCGTGCCCACGGAGCTTGCCCCTTGTTCCGTCGGTCAGTCCTTCCCTCCTGGCCCCCCTCGCTGGGTCCTCCTGCTCCTTCCTTTGAGAAGCAGCCGCAGGCCCCGCCCCTGCTGGCCCAGGGGGTGGAGCCCCAGGCTTGGAAACCCTGGGAGAGCTGCGCGCCCGGCTTCCCTGGAGCCCGCTCCCCAGCCGTGCCAGTGAGCGCCCTTGCATACTGGGCACGGCTTCTGGAAGCCGCACGTGCTGTGCCCGGCGTCCCAGTGAAGGCTTTATGGGCAAGCGTGGCATTCTTTCGGGGGCCTGGTCTCTCTGATGGTCACTGGATGCTTTCTGACGCCCCTGATGCCAGCCAGTCGTGTGGTCGGCTAGTCCCCATGCCATGTGGACAAACCGTGTAGAGCTGCCGCTCGAACCCTACCTTGCCCCCAACCCAGCCCAAGTTAGGGCCCCTTTTTGCTCTGCCTCCTGTCTGGCAGGTGGACACAGAGTGTCCTGAGAGAACGGCAAGACCTCCTTTGCACCCTGTGTCGGGCCGGGCAGTGCCTGGAGTGGGGGAAGCCGGGCCGGGTCTTTGTGAGACCCCGTGTGTTGGCATTTGGCCCTGGGAACCTGGTGTTGGCGGGTGGAGCAGGAGGGGCGCCCGCAAGGGTTTCCTCCTGGGGCTGCTGTCCGGTTTCACCACACTCCCTGAATCAGGTTTGTCCGAGGTGGGGGCATCCGCCACCCCCAGCTTTGCTGAGGCCCAGCTGCTGGAGGCCTCGTGCTTTTCAGTTGCGGGAGGGGCGTCCGAGCAGGAGCCAGGCAGTTATTTTAAAGTTGCACAGTTGTCTCCGGAGTCTGCCCTTAATGAACTGATGACCACAGCAGGAGGGGGACGAGGCAGCGTGGGGAACAGGCTCTCTCCGTGCCTGCAACGCCAGTGCGGGGAAGCCAGCCTATAGATAGCCTTTCCTCTGACTTCGTGATGGCTTCGTGCTGGGGGCGTGGACAGTCGGGGAGGCTCTAGGTCAGGGCTCCCTGGGGATGGAGGCAAGGGTTTCCGAAGCCGGTCGTTGAGCAGCATTGCTTGGGAACGGCGAATCAGAGTCTCAGCCCTGAGAGTAAACTTTATAGTGTACTCTAGCTAAGAGGCAGCTCGGGATAGGATGTAAATAGAGCTTTCAGAAGGGTCTGAAGCAGGGATTGCCAACGGTGCCCCTTGCCTTTGGGGACAGGCGTGTTCTGAGTGAGGCCAGGAGCAGGGAGGGAGCTCGGTGGGCTGGCCTGCCCATGCCTGTCCACAGAGACAGCTGTTGCTTAGGGTCAGCCCGAAGTCCAGCATGGAGGGCGGTCCCCTGAATTGTTCAAGGGGAAGTCGGACACCCACATGGGTCAACTGGCAAATATTGGCGTCTGATAAGACTGATTTTCTCAACTGCTGTGTGGGCCTCGTGTGTGGGCCAGGTTTACGTGGGAAGTGGCCTCTGTTCACGTGCTTTCTGGAGGTGGTAAACGCCACGAGGTTTGAGGGCCAGCCTGCCTCTGCACCCAGCAGCCTTGATGGAACGGCCCTTGGGGGTGAGCTGTCACCTGGAGCCGGCCCGTGGCCGCAGGCGCCAGGCACCACCGTGCTGTGTCTGGTTGCTTTGAGGGTGCCCTCTTCCTGGTCCGGTGTGGGCAAGGAGGGCGGTGGGGTTCCAGGAGGGCCATTCACTAACTCAGGAAGTGACATCAGGGGTCACACCCAGATGGGTGTGGCAAAGATCAAGGCCGAGGAAATCATAAACGTTCCAAGAGATGCAGAGTCGCTTGGGGACATTATTGTCCGGCTGGGTTACAAAGCTTGGAAGAGGTTACTTAGGACCCCAGTGTTTGGGAGGAAGGATCTGGGCTGAGAGAAAGGAGACCCAAGACCCAGGTCGGGGCCGACTTTACGTTTGCCCAGCCGGGACCTGGAGGCTTGGGGTAGGGGGGGAGCCAGGGGACCCCCTCGTTGTTATGGTTCCGGACGGCCAGCAAGGACAGCAGGACCAGGTAGTGCCTCTGTAGGGTGTCCCGAGTGCTCCGTCTTCACGACCGCTCTGTGAAGTGTGTGCTCTGAGCATCCCCATCACACAGGTGAGAAGGTGCAGTGACCTGGCCGAGGTCACCCCGCTCTGTGTGGAGGAGGCAGGATTTGAAGCCCGATCTCTGGCTCGTGGCCCCCTGCTCTGACCACCCACCCCAGACACGGCGTTCTTCTCTTCCTGTCCCCAGACTGTGGCTGAGTGTGTCCTCTACTACTACCTGACCAAGAAGAATGAGAACTATAAGAGCCTGGTGAGGAGGAGCTACCGGCGCCGTGGCAAGAGTCAGGTGAGAGGCAGGGCAGGGCGGCTGGCTCTTGGGACCAGTTCCCGGCATGCTCTGTGGGCGTTTGCAAGATGGGCGGTGACCACCTGCGCGTGTTATTCTGCGGCAGGCTCCCGCAGCTTGGGCCCCCTCAGTCATGGCTGGGAGACCCTCTCTGGGGGTGTTCAGGCTACCCCAGCAGCAGAGAGACCACTTCCATTCTCAGCCTGGAAAATTCTAGAACTCTAGGCTCGGTGAATCATGATCCCTGTGGTGAAAGGGTCATCTCCCCAATGCAAGGACTGCGTTCTCTGCATGACTTGGACTGGCTAACAAGTTTAACATTTAAAAAATATTTATAGTCTGTGTTGTTTTTATGCATATTTGAAAACAAAAAATAGCCAGACCTCAGCCTGCAGTCTGTCAGCCATCACTGTTTAGGATGAAACTGAGGGATGAGAGCAGGGCTTGGCAAGCTATGGCTCGTAGGCCAGGTCCGGCCCACCCTTTGTTTTGTGAATAAAGTTTTATTGACACACAGCCACGCCCATTCATTTTCATATTACTGTGACAGCTTTTTTGTTATAGCAGCAGAGCGGGGTAGTCATGACAGAAACTGCAAAGCCAGAAATATGTACTATCAGGTCCTTTCCAGAAAACACTGATCTCTGAGTTAGAGAAACAAGGAGCTGGTTTTAAACAGTGTTTGGCAAATAATGGTAGAGATGCTGGGTCTGTAGCACACAGGTGAAAGGGAGGGGGTACTAGGCGATCGATCGGTGCTTAGGAGACAGAGCGCATGGATTCACTTCACATCCAGGCTGTTGAAAATCAGCGCAGGGCAGGTACTGGGAGCACATGACTCCTGGAGGATGTAGGCTGGCGGTGTCGCAGGAGGGGTTTGGGTTGGATGGGCTGACGGCACCCCCGTTAGGTGCTGCCTGGAACTGGTAAGAGGCGCGTTCTTCCTGGGCCTTTGGCCTGGGGCACTCAGGAAAGTGATGAAGGCCAGGAGTGGCGGGACCTGGGATGAGAGGGTCCTAGGTTTTCTCCCTGACATTTGCGTCTTCCCTTCCCCAGGTTGGCCAGGGCAGGGTCCTGAGGCCTCGTGCTTAGCCATCCCCAGTGGGGTCCTGGTACCCAGTGTGGGACTTTGCAGTTGAGTCCCACAGATGGGTTCTTAACCGGCATCCTTTTTCTCCTCTCTTGCCATCTGGGAACTGTGCTTCCGCACTGCAGACCCACTTTCTTGTTGGCTAAGCCACATGTAATTGGGCGAGCAATTTTGTTGAGAGGAGAATAAGTAGCCCCTCGCTGCCCTCAGGCATAAATGACTGGGACTGAGTGTTGGTTCTCACTGGCTGGGTCGTTGAAGGGTGGCAGTCTGGTTTGTGGGTAGGGTTTTCCTTGAGCATTGTGTGGCCACGGTTGACCAGCTTGCTTGCCCAGCTAACAGATGTGTAAAAGCGAGTCTTACTGGCTTGGAGCTATTTAATCCCAAAGACCTAGCTGTGGTGTTTTAGAAATTGAAGTGCAGTCAGAAATTTTCTAGACTGAGAAGTACAAACTCAAATTCCAGGAAGGGAGCTTGAATATGCTGAGACATGAGAGGCAGTAGGGAGTGGTGGGGACTGTGGCAAAATTGAGGGGGAGCTCAAGGCCTTTAGGTTTATTTAAAAATCATCATTCGAGACCTGTTGAGCACCTCCTATGTGCCAATTATCCTGCTGGTCTTCCCAGTGTGTGTGTCCTCACTCATCCCCCTCCCTTTCTGGGGTCACTGTGGGTGGGCTCATGAGGCCCCTCCAGGTGGCTGGGCTGGGGGCTCTGGAGGAGAAAGGGTTCTGACTCAGGTGGGGAGAGCCATGTTTGCATGGAGAGAGATGAGGACTTGTGTGTGTTGAGGTCATTTAGGGAGGAAGGTATCCCTGGACAAGTCCCGGGTTGGGGGGGGTTGGGAGTGTCAGTGTCTTTGGTCTTGGCTGCCATGCCTTTTATTCTCTGGTGTTAATTCTGTTTATCGGACACTTGGGTGCTGGGCACAGGGAGCTCCTTGCTGGTTGTATAGACCGGTGTCCATAGGTGGTTCCGACAGCATGCCGGCAGTCTGAGAGTCTCCGTAGCATAGGGACCCTCAGAAATGAGGTTACGGAGTAGCTCCTCGTTGGACGAGAACAGAAGCAAGGGTGTCCCAGGCACAGGGAGCAGCAGGTACAAAGGCACTGGGGCATGAGAGAGCACAGTGCCCACAGAGTCTTTGGAAGAGGGGTCTTAACACCTTCCTGGGTCTTAAATGAATGAAGGATTGGAGAAAATCACAGGACGCTGTTTCTTCTGCTCATGTTTGATGAGTGGCTAGTGGTGTTTCTCTGGTTTATGGAAGATAGAAGTACAAATGTGAGGGTGCATGGCAGCTCACGCTCGACCTCAACTTTTGTGAGAGGCAGCAGGGAGTGCTGAGGCCTGTAACCAACTTAGCTCGTGCCCCGGGTCCACCCCCGCTGACGTTTGGCCAAGTGGTCTCGTCCTGCCAGAGCTGATTTTTGAAGATGAGCTGGAAATCGGATTTATGTGCAGTTGGCCTGAGTTTTCAATCTTAGGTTGGATGAAAAACAACAACAAAACACTGTATAGGCCAAACAACTCCTGTTTGCCCTTTTCTTTTTTTAATTAAGTTTTTAATAGGATGCATGCATAGTGAATGCATTAGTTTCAGGTGTGCAATACAGTGATTCAGCGGTTTTCTGCGTTGCTCACTGCTCACTGTGATCAGTGTGCTCTTACTCATACTTGCTCTCCATCTTGTCCTCGGCCCCCAGTGTAAGTTGTCTGGATTCAAGAGTGGTAAGTCTTGGGCGGTGGAGGTAAAGAGGGGATTGTGTGTGACTGGGAACGGAGGCCAGACCAGGCAGGGCCGGCACTGGGGAGCCCTGGAATATTGTATAGCAGAGGAGAAACGTCTGTTTCCTCTTTGTGTCTGCATTGTCTTGGATTAGCCATAGTGTCCACATTGCTTCTCCAGTGAGGTTGTGCTCTCTGCTCAGGCCAGTGCCTCAGGCTGGGGCTGTCAGGATAGAGAAGGGGTGCCTCTGTGTTCTGCCTCTTGCGGAAAGAAGGAAGCGGGACAGGAGGTGCCTGTCTTCTGGGAGCTGAGACACAGCTTGGTGACCTCCCCCTCCTTCTCATCAGCCGGGGCTGCTGGTGTGCCCGTGTGGCCTGGGCCCTGCCAGGGACAGAGACATGCACACATGGCCTGGAAGGACTTCGTGCCAGGCAGACCCACTGCCCTCACCCCTGGCCACCGGCCCTGTTCATAAATACGGAATAAACGGGTCAACCCAGTTGTTGACTCTGGGGCTGCTAGTCCTTTCTCTGCCCTGTGACAGCGAAACAATTGGCGGACACAGGTCCCTCGGCCCCGCTCATGAATCTGAGATGCAATTACTGGGGTGGGGGGGGTGGGGGTGGGCTGAGCATCCTCATCTCTCTTGGGAGGCCAGCAAGACAGGGGAGCCCTGTCCGAATTGCCGGCCGCTGGCCTTGCAGCACGATGGGACAGCGATGCTGCTGGCCGCTTGCTCAGCACCAGAATCTGTGTGAGCGAGGAGTGGGGTGTGTTTTCGCTCAAAGCTTTACGGGGGGAGATCCTGCCGTCATCCCTGCTGGACAGGTGCCGGGAGGGGATGAACCTGTTCTTGGTGGCATAGTCAGGATTCAAACCTAGCATAGTCTGCTATTGGAGCCCAAGGGGATCCACGGTGGTCCCATTTGCCACCTTTTGGCCATGTGGCTCGTCTTTTGGAAGCTGTCCGTCTGACCTTGTAGGCCCTGGGTTCGTCTGTCTGTGTAGGCTCTGCTTCATCAGGGAGCAGATGGACCTTGCTGTGGGCAGGACGTGCCCCACTGAGCCCCCATCTGCATCACAGCCCCCGACCCCATCTGGGTCTCTGTCTCACTCACTGGGAATCTGTTCCTGGCCCCACATGCGCCTGGCTCCTAGGAAGCCAGCAGCTGGGAACTCTGTCTCTCAGTTCTCTGCTCTCGGGACCGTGAGCGTCTCTGGGAGACACAGAGGGCGGTCTCCCCCTCTCTGGCTGTCTTGCAGCCTCTCTTAGCTCCCCAGCCCCATGCATGTCTCCTCCCTCTTCCAGGAGGCCCGTGGCCACGGAGGCTATGGTGCCAATCTGTGGTTCCTGTGGCTTGGGGCCACACTGTGGCTAAGGGTGGCCATGAGGGGCCCCTCGGCTTCTCAGCCCAGCAGGTGCCCCTTGATGGGCCCTCCCCACCAGGCGTCAGATGCCCAGGACCGTGTGTTCATCTGGGGCCATTTACGGACTGCCTCCTGCACGTCAGAACTGACAGTTCCGGCTTCGGAGCCAGGTCAGACCGCGATCTTTCAGGAAGCTGGAAGGCATCAGCGGAGCATGGCTGTCTTGACACCTCGTAGACTGTCCTGATTAAGAGCCGTGAGGCAGGTGCAGGTCGTGCTTCAGGGTGTTGGTGAGTGGACTCGATGGCCCTTCTCTTGGTGGGTGGTCCCACCTGCCACCTCGAAGAAGGCGCATCTGCTCGCTCAGGCCTGGAGACGGGGGATGGCCCTGTCTCCCTGCCTCAGCGGGCTCGAAGTGGGCCCCAGGCTCACATCCCCGTGTCTGCGGAGGAGAGGAACCCACGGCACTGAAGGTGGGGAGTTATGCTCCCCAGAATGCAGGGGACACCGCTGCCTGCTCCAGACAGGCTACACTCAGTGTCCTCAGGCTGTCCCCTCCTGGGGTCCCAGGCTGAGTTGCGGACCTGAGACACAGCTGGCGTCCAGCTGAGGGTCTCCAGGCTTCACCGGGAGGCCTTGTCAGAAGTCAGAGTGCCGGGCTGTGCCTCCGTGGGGGCCGAGAGCCTGTATCTCTAGCAGGCACCCAGCAGTGCTGGTCTGTACCACTCAAAGCCTCAGCCTGGGGGCTGCTTACTGGGGAGGGTCCCCCAAGAAGGGAGAGGGAGGGAGCAGGGTGGCAGAAGGGGAAGTCAAGGCATGGTGCAGGCTCACGGGCCGCCTGGACCTACCACGGTCAGGGGGGCAGGGCGAGGAGATGACCCTGAAGGGGAAGTGAGCTGAAATGGCCCTTCTGAGGTGTCCTGAGGTGGGCAGACAGGGCTAGGTCTCAGTTCACAGGCTGTGGACGGCTTGGGACACTTGTGGCAGTGGGGGCAGCAAGCACCTTCTAGAAGGGGACCTGGCCAGTCCCTACAGGGGCCAAATCCTGTGCATTTTCACATTTGCAAACTACACTTCCCCAAGTGGTCATGACCTTCTCGAATGCTTAACCACAGTGTGTGAAGCAAGACATCATTGTGTCTGTTCAGGTGACACCCTGTCCTGTCACCCTCATCACACGCCCTGTACAAACCATTTGTTCATCATGTTGATGGCCACTTTGGAAAGCTTGGCTGGCTACAAAGGTGGAATGTAAACCTTGATGAGAAGCATCAGCCATGTGTGAAGCAAGACATCATTGTGTCTGTTCAGGTGACACCCTGTCCTGTCACCCTCATCACACGCCCTGTACAAACCATTTGTTCATCATGTTGATGGCCACTTTGGAAAGCTTGGCTGGCTACAAAGGTGGAATGTAAACCTTGATGAGAAGCATCAGCCATTCGGTGTTTCTGGGCTCAGACCCTCAGACCGTGCACTGCCCGAGGCCGTGAGGCCCGCTTGGCATCCATGGCGTGGCTGCTCAGCCCTGGCCATTGGGACACCAGGATCACCTTGGTGTTTAACAGAGGGAGCCATCCACCTTCCAGAAACTTCTCCATATTCGGACGGAGGGAGATGCGGTCCAAGCCGTAGACTTCTGCAAGTCCGGCCCCTTCACACCCACCCCCGGGACTCCACACAGCTGAGCTCCGGCAGGTGGGAGCCCTGGCCCATGAGACCCCCCCCCCCGGCCCCCNTGTGGGCTGGGCCCAAGCCCGAGCATCCTCTCCGCGAGGTGAATCACCGGCTGAGGCGGGTGACGGTCAGTGGTTTATAGTTCATGATTCATGGACAGAGGGGCACCTCATCCCAGCTAATTGCAGGACTAGAGCCCAGGAATGCTGCGGTCGGTAGTCGGCCTGACTCTGCTGGCCGTCAGGGAGCTGGGAGCGGGAGGCGGATTTGGGCCAGGCAGCAGGGCCCAGCCCTGCTGTGGCTGTGACCGAGGGGCCGCTCTGGCCCTCCGGGCGATGGGGGGGCCGTGCCGCAGAGGGGGTGTGTCCCCGGGGGTGACTACCGCCCCCCCTGGGCAGCCGGGGCCCAGCCTCTGGGCCTGTCCCTGGGGCGTCTGAGGGGGCTATGCAGGGGCCCCGATGTCCCCTCCTGCCCTCTGGCCTGCACATCCTTGTGCTCCGTGGCTCTTCTCTGTGGCCCAGTCCAGCTCCCATCGCTGACCACTCACCCCAGGCTCCTGTGCTTTCTAGGTTAATCTCCCTCTCTTGCGCTCTTTCCTCCTCCTCTTCGTGTCTCGTGTCCCGCCTCCCTGACTCTCTCCCCACGTGTGAGTCTCCGTACTCTGTTTTCCTCTGTGCCTGCATCCGTGTCCCTCCTCCTCCCCACACCCCTCTGCCTCCATCTCTCTCTTCCTCCCCCCTTTCCTCCTCTCCTGATCCTTCTTCCCGTCCCTCCGAACCCCCTCTCCCTGCTCCTTGCCAAGAGACAGGTGACCTTGTTCTGGTTGCTGAGGCACCACAGAGGCTCCCGTACCTGGGGCAGCTCTCACGGGGGACAGCGTGACCTGGAAGGCTGTTCCGGGATGGGTCCAGCCCAGCGTGGTCCACGCAGGGAGGGGCAACGGCTGTGCAGTCAGTGTGGTTCTCAGGGCCTGGCTGCCCCCATCAGGCTGATGAAATCGCTTGAGGGCTCCCCCCCGTGCAGCCTGGCAGGGATGCGGGGCAGGCCACATTGGGCCACGCTGACTCCAGGTGGGGCTGTGTCGCTCCCGGCCCGCTGGGTAAGCGTGAGTGTGCACGTCCCGAACCGCTGCCCGGAGCCCAGATGGGCCTTCCCTGGGCACCCCAGGCCTGTAGGAGGTGGCGCTGCTGCGCTGCTGGGGGCAAGCCGGGCTGGGCCAGACTGACCAGATCTAGGGCTCCAGTGAGCAGATGTCCCTGATTCCTGCCCAGGAGGCGAGAGACCCAGGAGGTCCCTCCAGGCCTGCAGCCCCCCAGACACATTTTGGGGACCACTGGTCTCAGGAGGGTGGGTGGTCTCCTTCCCAGGAGGAGCCATACCCCAGGGACCGAGCAAGCTGGGCTGCCGTCTTGGGAGAAGACAAACATGGCCTTCTCACGGCCATGACGTGGGGGCAGGGGAGACCTGGCTCTCCGCCAGCCCTGTCCGAGGCCAACCACATCAAAGGCATAGAAGGACATGGAAAATGTGAGCCCAGCCCAGAAAATGTGAGCGTGGAGCATTTGGACCCCGGAGCGGGGGTAGAGGTGGGGGGCTGACAGACCCCACATCCAGGCGTCCCAGGCTGGGCTGCCAAGAGTCAGGAAGTAGTTACCAGAAGAGCGGCGTTTGTGTGGGTCTGTGCCAGTGTGGCCACGGCAGGAGGGGCCCCCTTGGGCTTGACCGCTCAGTGAGCATCCTGGGTGGGCGGTGGCCATGTTGGAGGCTTTTGTGTCATGACTTCACATTGATCCTCCCCATTCTTGGTGATTCCACAGTGAACAAGACAGATGAGACCCCAGAACAGACACGTCCGTGTGGGAGTGAACAGTGCCCAAGTGAATCTGCATGATTATTGGAGGCAGTGGTTAGAGCTATAGAGTGTCAAAGGCAGCTAATGGGAGGGATGGCTGCTTTTAGGGAGCTGACCTCGAAGGCTCCTCTGAGGAGGGGTCATTTGGGCTCAAACTTGAGTGATAAGAAGGAACCAGCCAGACAGAGTTGGAGGGAGAATCCCAGGCAGCAAGTGCAAAGGCCCTGGGGTGGGAATATATGTGGCATCTTCCCAGAGGCAATGGAGAGCAGCCTCAGGGAAGTAGGTGAAGGGAGCAGGGGCGGGCAGGGGCTAGATCACATGGCCTTGTGGTTTGTCAGACCACTGATTTTATTCCCGGTGGCAGGACAGGATCTGATTGACAATTTTAAAACAGAGTTTTGGCTGCCACAACCACACATCTCCCTGCAGGCAGAACAGACGTCATGGGTGTGTGTGTGTGTTAAATGCTAGTCGGGTTTTGTTGGCACATCTGTTTGCAGGGGCGTGCCGGGGAGTGTTTAGCAACCAGCCTTGTGGGGGCGAAGCCCCGATTTGTAGCACGTAACAGTTGCCGTGGTATAAATATTCCCACCACGCCCAATCTAAGCCACCAATGTGACGTCACCAGAGGTGGAGCTGGGAGGGGGTGTGCCCAGCACAGTGTCCTTCCGCTGTGTGGATGCCGTTGACGTCTGAAACCTCGAGAGCGTAGATAACAGATCTGTGTAGTCTAATAATTGGGAAGTGCTAGTCTTGAGTACTTCTTAACTTTGTTTTTATCTTAAGTTCTTCAACTGTAAGGTGTGTTGTTTAGTTTTGGTTTTCGTTTTTTAATATTTAATGTTTCATTTGTTTCAGGGGTACAGGTCTGTGAGCTTAGTTTTTAATAACAGCTGTGTTTAACAGCTTAACTGCAAAATCCTTGAAAGCTGAAGTCTGCTCTCGTGAGCTGAGCTGAGGCAGCTGCAGCACACCTCTGTCTGGACTCGGGGGCATCCCCTGTCTGTGTTTCCCGAGGAGGGACAGACAGACTAGATGAGGAGGGTGGGGTGCTCAGAGTCAGGTGGGGGCCGCCAGGACCGGGAAATTCCGTCGTGTCTTGCCTCCGACCCCTGACCCGACCCCAGTTCTCCCACCTGCCTGGGCTCCTGGGCCCCCTCGTCCGCACTGCCGAGAGACGGTAGGTGTCGTGAGGACAGAGCCCCTCTCGGGGTCTGCGTGCTGGGGGCGTGTGGTCTACTCAGCGCTGGGTTTGCTGAATGAGTGGCGCGTGGTGCTGCCGGGTACGAGGACGCTCTCACGGCATGTTTCTGAGGACCTGTCGCCTGAGGATTAACTCTTGTCGGCTCTCACTCTCTCCTCTGGAACCGACAGCCGTGCCTCCCTTGATTGGCTGTCGCGTTGCCCTTGCCCTTCAACATGGGGCAGAAGACGTCATCCCCTGCCCCACGCCCCCACCGCTGACGGGAGCCTTCGGTGGCTGTCCACTGCCACCAGGGCGCCCCCCCCCGCCCCCCAGTATGTCTGAGTGTGGGGCTTGAAGGTGGCCAGGCTTTGCAGCCGTGTCCAGTGTGTCACACGGTAAGGACAGTGCTCATGTTCATGTCGCCGTGCCTTTGCCCAGGTAGGTCCCTTCCCTGCAGTGTCCCCTCTCATCCTTGACAACCGAAAGCCTTTGGGGACTCGGACTCTTCCCCGTCTCCGTGGGTCAGGCAGAGCTGCCACCACATCTGCCATGTGCTCTGCCTTTTAAAGTGTCCCCAGCACCGAGCCTCCTTCTGCCCTGGCGGAGTGCCTTGTCTCTGTCAGTTGGGACGCCAGCTCCGGAAGGTTGGGGACAGCCTTTTTGGTGGCGTGGTGTCCCCCTTGTGGGCTCAGAGCATGCATGTGGAGGGAACACGCAGGTGGCATGGTTTGGCTTGAACGAGGGAGCCCGTGACCTCCCAGCCCAGGGTTGCAGGCACAACACCTGCCCGTAGGATCTTGCTAGGAAATGCTGTGCAGCCTGGGGCCAGCTCCTCGACCTCTCTGTGTCCTTGTGTCCTGTTCTGTGGAACAGAGGCAGCCCGAGGGCTGTTGGGAGGATTCGGTTAACTCACAGGTAGAACGAGGAGAAGAAGGCTTCGTCTGGATATGTTTTTATTCTTGCAGTTTTCCGTGCAGCCCCGGTCTGGGGCTCAGCGCAGTGCAGGCTCTGCAAGCTGCTTGCTTGTCCTGCACTCAGTGCTCCGGAGGCAGGGGTCCCTCGGGGATCGGAACTGATGGCTCTGGCTAACCATAGATCCGGTCAGGTTTTCCGCAAAGCCGTGCTGTGGTTTGGGAGGGACGTTCCCGACCGAGTACTGGGCATGAAGCCCATCGTGAGTTTGACCATTGGTGTCTGAAAAGCAGAGGTAGACCCCATATCATAAGCTCCAGAGTTGTTGCCGATGGAGTTTGGCCTCCGGATCTCCCCCCAGGTCCACGGGTGTCACCTGCTGCCAGCAGCGAGGGTCCTGGATGTGTTTTGTGAAACGAGGATCCCTGAAAGCCTCCCTGCTCAGTGTGATCCAGGAACTAGCGGCCTCAGCCTCCCCGGGCAGCTGCCTAGAAATGCCGCGGCTCAGGCCCACCCCAGACACATGGAGTCCGCATTTTCCCACTCTCCCCAGCTGCTTCGTGCACGGTCTAGATTGAGCAGCGCTGGTCTGGAGCGGGGCGGGCACGGGATGGCTCCACAGGCCAAATGTGGCCCAATGCCTGTTTTGTAAATAAAGTTTTATTGGCGTACAGCCATGCCTATTTGTTTACATTTTGATGGCTTTCAAGTTACAAACCGCATTGAGTCGAGCAATTGCAACCGAAACCAGCGGACCTGTGGCCGTAAGAATTAACAAGGTGGCTCTTACAGAAAAAGTTGGTTGGCTCCTTGTCGAAAGCACTAGATCTCCAGCCTGGCCGCCCATCGGCATAACCTGGGGATTTGTGATTGGCGTGGCTGCGGCCCGGGCTCCCCAGGTGACCTGTGCTTGCGGGAACCTTGGCTCTGGTTTCCCCATGAAAGTGGGCAAGTGCGGTTGCACAGCCGTGGATGGCCTGAGGTCCGGGGGGGCCGTAGTGCGCGTTCCTCCTCGCTGATGTAGCTGCGCTCCTGTTTGCCGCCCTGGACCATCGAAGGCTTTCGGAGACGGACCTGGCTGGGGGGGCCTGTGAGCTGGGGCCCCGTCTCGCCCCGTAAACCTGGAGTGGATGGAGCACTCCTCAGTCAGCCCGTTGGCCTCCTGCATGCAACAGGAGGCCAGGCAGATGGTCGCTACTGCGCCTGACGTGTGTCTCCCACTGGAAAATGTGTTTGAGGCCAGGATGGACCTGGGCTTCCTCCATTCCGTCCCCTGCACCGGTGCCACTCAGCTTGGGCCGCCAGCACACTTCTCCCAAGGGAGACGGCGGTCAGGTCACAGGAAACCCTGAGCCCACCTGGGGGCTCCACAGCGGTGTTGCTGCACGGCTCCTCCTGCCCACCTCTGCGCCTATTAGGGCTTGGGGAGGTGTCCGGGCAGGGGCACCGGAGTGCGGCACTGGGCTTGCACCCCGGCTGGGAAGGGATGGGAATCATGACCACGCTGTGGTGCTGGTGGGGACTCCTGAGCTTCCCCACGAGGTGGGTGCAGGTTGGGGGAATCTGGCTCAGAGCAACGGCTGAGGGTGAGGGGCCGCCGGGGGGGTGGAGGTGCAGGAGAGGGGCTCAGCATGGCTGGGGTTAACTCAGGCGTAGGCTGGGGTCCTAGCCCTGCTGTTTGTCTGGTCTGTCCTGTGACTTCTCTGCGCCTCAGTTTGTTCTTCTGTAAAATGGGAGAATGAAGGGGTTGGTGAAGGAGGTGTTTGCAGTTCATGGAACAGTGCCCAGCGCGTGGCACTTGGAGCCGTGCTGTGATGTGAATGATGATTCAGGGGTGGGGTGGTTACAGGCCGGCCCAGGCTCGGATGGGGAGGTGGGGGCAAGGAATCTTGAGTGGGGGACAGGGTGGGCTAGGTAGGAAGAGGCAGGGATGCCCAAAGACACCCACACCCGAGGCCCCAGATTCTGGTCAGAGACTCTGAGTAGGGCTTTGGGGACCATGGGACCCGGCCATCAGCTGTCCTCACTCGGAGACCGTGAGGCTTTGCCTCCCTGCAGGTTGGGAACAGGGGTCGCTGCCCTTTCTGGCTGAGGTTGGCTAAGGGCACGATGTGGGGTAGCGCTTGCAAGGGGCTTGGCGTGGTGCCAAGGACAGGCTGCCTCCATGGATGGAGCCCCGGCTCACAGCTCCTCTTGGTTTTTCAACTTCCTCACTATCCTCGGGACTTCAGGGGGCCGGGAGCAGGTCGATAGAATGTGCTGGGCGTGTAGTCAGCCCTTGGGAAGTGCTGGCGTCTTCCTAGCGGGCCCCTCAGGACTCTGAGGGGCCAGGGCTGTAGGAAGACGTGGAGCTCGGGGCGGCTCAGAGGCAGACGCCCCTGTTGGTCAGGAGGCAGGGGTGCGGGGCTGGGTCCCCGTGGGTCGGGGGCCGCACCTCCTGGCTCTGCTGGCCTGCTTTGTGGAGGATGAGGTCCCGGGGGCTTTGAGGCCCCAGCAGGCTAGATCCAGGGGATGGTGACAGGTGCCTCCTGCAGGGTGGCCCGGAGTGGGGCTCCAGTGGCCGTCGGGAGGGGCAGCAAGGAAAGAGTTGGAGTGAGGCTGCCGCCCGGGTGGGGGTCTGGGTGCAGGTGTGGCCGAAGGCTGTGTTGGCCGGTGCCGAGCTTCCTGTGGTCGGAGAGCCCCTGCCAGTCCCAGCCCCTGCCCCTGGCGTCAGGCTCCCAGGTGTGGAGAAGTTGGCAAATCTGCCAGGTGGAGACGGGAGCCAGGCCGGGTGTTCCCCGGGGCGGGGGACCCCTCCCCACGCAGCCGCGCGCGCTCTCCTGCCCTGGAGCCAGGTCCCTGAGCCCTGCTTGCCGCTCGCCCTCGTCAGGCGAGTGTGCAGAGGGCACGCTGGGTTGGAACAAACCGGGAGACCTCTCTGTCCCCACTTCCACCTGCTGGGATGGACAGCTTCAAAAGCGACTTTGCCTTTTGGGTGTGAGAGGGGGCGGCAGCTCCTGGGCGGAGGGAAGTTTATGCTCTAGCGTTCGAGGGCTCCTGGGGGTGAGGACAGGCTAGTCCAGGGCCAGCCGCCGGGAATCGGCAGCGACGTGGTGGGGGTGGGGAGGCTGTTCGAGTCCAGCCCTCGTGCCCCTTGCCGCCTCCGGCAGAATAGAGGGGGCTCTTGGAGAGGGGGAGGCAGAGCCAAGCCAGGCGGTCCCTAGGGCGGCCGCTGCCACAGCTTCAGGGAGCGCAGGGGTCCCTGCGCGCGTGTAGACCCGCGCGCTGGGCCCCAGTGTCCACAGAATGCCCCCCGCTGGCCTGTGCTCCCCACTTGCTAAACTCCAGCCGCACGAGGGGGTCCAGGGAGGGGTCTCAGGCCGAGGCAGCCTTGGGCATCGGACGGGCGTGTGTTCCTGAGGCACAGGAAAGGTGCCGGGAGGGAGCGAAACCTTGCCTGCAAGGTTTGCCTGCCCACCTTCTCCCTCGGCTTCGTGTTTTCTCCTTGTCTGAGAATCTGACCGAACCCCAGCACCCACACGCGAGGCTTTGCGCGGGTTTGTCTGCCTTTCACTTGGCTCATCGGCATGGAAAAGTGGTCCGGTCCCGAGGCGAGGAGGGCAAGCTTGCTGTTGCAGGAGCAGGTCCCCCACATGGCACCAAGCACCTCCACACAGGCCTGGGCCCAGGACCCCTCCCGCCGCCCATTTCACAGCTGTGGTGACAGGCTGAGAGGTGGCCTGAGCTTCGTCAGCGACGTGTCCCAGGTTCCCCGGTGGTCATCCGCTCCGGCCGGAGGCCGACCGGCCACCCTCCCTGTGCTGTTGATGGTGTCACTCCCACTTTGACACCCACGCCAGACACCAGCTCTGTAAGGCTTCGCTCGTTTCCGCCTCTTGGGCCCGGGCTGAGGTGTCGGCATGCTGAGTAGCCCTGCTCTCAGCGGGGCAGAATCAGCACAGAGAGGTTAAGATCCTCATCGGAGGTCACACAGCCATGAATGGAGGAGGCAGGAGTTAGTCCGGGCTTCCGATTTCTGCCCCTCGCCCGGGACTCCTGCCTCCCCAGGCCCCGTGGGCTGCAGGACCCCAGGCTGTGGCCGGGGCCGGCTCCCCTCCTCTGCCAGCTCGCTCGGCCCGGGTGCAGGGTCCCCGGTCTCACCGTTTCCCTCTCCCCCGCCCTCCCCCGGGGCCCGGTGGCGGCGGCGGCGGCGGTGGCGGCGGC
>LNAC01000056.1:3827142-3839833 GCA_002007465.1 Ailurus styani | reverse complement strand
GACGTGGACGACGACAAGGAGGAGCTGAGCAGGTAAGGCCGCGGGCCAGCAGCCGGGCTCGGCCTTGCCCCGGGGCAGCGGGGGGCGGTCCTGACCCCGCCCCAGGCCGGGCCGTGGGCAGCGCTCCGCAGGGGCTGCGAGCACAGCGGCTTGGCATCCGCCGGCTGCCTGCCGGGAAGGGAGGCCTCTTCGGCTCCGTCTGAGCCCGACAGCCCCCCTTCCGGAAGCCTGCCCGGCCCCCTCCCCTCTCCTCCCGCCCGCCTTTTCCCCCTCAAAGCCTCTGGAGGCCTCAGAGACTCATAGCTCATTTGAGCTCTACTCCTGAGCTAATAGATCTAGGCAATGGCTTTGGAGCTCTTTGCCTCTCGTCTCCTCCCCCTCCTCCGCCAAGCCTCCCGAGATGCCAGGCGGGGGCCGGGGGATCAGAGGAGCCGGCGGAAGGACCAGGGAGGCAGGCGGGCCCTGCCCTCACCTTGAGAACTCTCGCCGTCAGCGTGAGCTCTTGCAGATCAAGGCGCACACAGCCCCCCGCGGCGGCCAGGGCCGGGCGCCGAGCGCGGCCAGCTGAAGATCCGCACCGGAGAGGGGGGCGGGGGGCGGGCACGGCTTCGTGCCAGGTGCCTGGAAGAGGCTCAGGGATGCGGCTTCGGAGAACATCTGGCTTCGTTACCCCCTGTCTCCCAGACGTCCAGGGAGGGCCTTCAGGAAGATGAATGGGAGGCGGGGGTGGTAAATCTGAGCGCCCCACAGTCCGCCCTCCTGAGTCGGCTTCGAGAAGGCCCCAGCCCGGGGTACGGAGGTCACACGCACCCCCGCACACCTGGCTCAGCAGCATGGGCCCGGCAGGGGACTTCCCTTTTGTGTGTGCTGCGAGGCACGGTGGCCCTTGATAATACAGCCGGCAAAGCGAGGGCCGTTCTAGAGCCCCGTGGAGCCTCTCTGCTCCGGGGAGTGAGGTGGCCCGTCGGGGGTACCCGCCGGCACCCCGTGCGGTAGGCGCAGTAGGCTTGCCGGCAGGGAGCGGAGAGCGGCTCTGTGTCGGGCATGTGAGATGGGCTTGCCGGCGGCCCGGGCGCAGCCCTCCCGCTCCTGCCGGCCCCCGGCCCTCCTGCGGAGAGTGTAAAGCTGAGGTTTGCACAGATACGGTGGCACTGGGGACAGCTGGTAGCCTCGGGCCCTCGTCCGGTGGGTGGAGAAGGCTTGCGGACTGCTGCCTGCAAGCCCTTACCCTGAGCTTCCCCCATCTCCCAGCCTCCGGTACAACACCCCTGCCCCCAGCAGCCAGCGCCCCTCGAGCTAAAGAAAAGTGGGCGTCTTGCACGGTCGTGTGGTTCGCAGGTGCAGGCGAAGCCATCTCTGTCTCTGTCTCTGGCCTTCAGGGAGAAGACGGACGACACCTCTGGGGAGGACAACGATGAGAAGGAGGCAGTGGCCTCCAAAGGCCGCAAAACTGCCAACAGCCAGGGAAGACGCAAAGGCCGCATCACCCGCTCGATGGCCAATGAGGCCAACAGCGAGGAGGCCGTCACCCCGCAGCAGAGCGCTGAGCTGGGTGAGTTTCGGGCCCGGGAGGACGGTGGCTTCTGAATCCCAGCTGGAGCTTCTGAATGCACTGGGTGACCTGGGGCGAGCACCTAAACTTCTCTGTGCATCCCCATCTACGCAGCGCTTGCCGGGTGTGGGAAGAGCCTATGAGGGCTCAGGGGCTGTCAGCCCTGGTGATCCTGGAACTGGGAGGGTTCATGTAAAAATCCAGATCACCCGTTTGGGTTCTGTTTTTTCAATTAGAAAATCTGGCCGTACTTGGCCCCCATTTCCGCCAGGTAGCAGTGCGCACGGAGTAGCCCCACCCCTTTTTAGAAGAACCTGGGCCCAGACTGTACCCACCCTCCCCAGCCCCAGTAGGCTCCTGGGTTCGTACCTCACTTCTGTGGGCCTCAGCTTCTCCTGCTCAGCAGACATCCACCCCCAGATCCTCTGAGCCTCCCCCACCCACCTCAAGTTGTGGGGGGCGGTGGGGGGAAGAGATGGATCGAGTAGCAGTTCTCAAGTTCAACCACAGGGGGGCAGCCAACGTGTCTGTTATCTGTACCATTTTGATGGTTGTGGGGCCCCACCTTCCCACCCCTGTGCTCAGGCTGAGGCCCCAGCCACCAGGGTACCTTCCCAGGGTGGGAGCTGATGGAGGTGAGGTTTCGTTCTCACAGATGCCCTCTACCCCACACCCAGGGTCCATATCAGACACCTGTCCCTTCTTCCTGTGGGAGGTAATTTGTACCCATTTCATAGGTGGGCTGTTCGAGGCTTAGAGAAAGGATGTTGCCTCCATAGTCAGGGAGTTCAGGATTCAGACCCAGCCCCGTTGGCCACAAATTTCATGTGACTCCTGTAGGCTTTTGCTGGCTGCCCCTTGGTGCCTGGAGGCCAATGCGGTGGGGGCCTAACTTCTGGGAAGCTCCTCTTGGGCCTCTGGCTGATGTCGGGGCTAGTCTGCTGGGTGGAAAACACCACCCCGGGCCCCCCAGCGAGCTATTCCAGCACCCACACCCCGAGCTCAGGCTTCCTAGCTTCCCTCTGAGGATCCCTTGTGAAGGAAGGGGAAGTTCGAGAGGTCTCACACGCTGGCAGGCATGGCGGCAGAGTGTGGGAGCCATCTCCCCTCTTGGCTTGAGCTCTTCCTTCTCATTTCCCTCCTGCTGGAGCTTCCTCCACTGGTCAGCCAGCCTCTACCAAGCACGTACTCCGGGCCTGGTGCTGTTCCAGGCGCTGAGGCCGTGAAGCTGGTCCCTGGTGTCTGCTCTCTTCGTGAGGTCTTAAGCAATTTACAGGGCAAGACCTGGGCTCATGTCTAGGGGACCTTGGAGGAGAGACCCCAAAACAGTGTCACAGCAGAGGCCTGGCCAACGGTGTGGCGTCAACGGGAGCCACGTCCCTTCTAAAGCTTCGTTCTGACCAGGGGCAGCTGAGGAAGGGTACGGCACTCGCCCTGAGAGCAGCATTCTCCGTGAGGGACCTTATGAGCCCCAGGGGACAGCTGGCCACGTCTGGAACCACTGTTGGGGGTCACAGTTGGAGTGGGGACTGCTGGCAGCTAGTGGGTTAAAACCGGGGTTTAACAGCAAAGAGTCACCCGTATTGACGAGTCCACGCTCAGATGAGGTCCCTGCCCATCCAGAGCTCACGTCCCTAGTCCCCCTGACCTTCCTGCGGTCACCATGCTTTGAGGTAGGCAGCCCCTACCCAACCAAGTGCATGCAGAGACCGTTCTCATGGTCCAGGCCCTGGACCACCTCAGCGTTCCCGCCTGTAAAATGGGCTGATTACACCACCCCATCCCAGCGGGTTGTGCGGAGGCTGCACTGCCCCTCGGGCTGCTGCCAATGCACCCTGTCTTCCTTTTTAGCTTCGATGGAGATGAACGAGAGTTCTCGCTGGACCGAAGAAGAGATGGAGACAGCCAAGAAAGGTGAGGGTCTCTGGGGGCGCTGACCCATCTCAATTGGCATCCAGACCCTGCAGCTCGCGTGCCGGGGAGGGTGAGGCACGTCGGGCCTGAACCACATGCTCTGGTGCCATCTGGAGGGGCAGGCTCTGCTTTCGGGCTGTTCTCAGATCGGTCGCTTTTCCTCGGAGGCTCAGTTTCACCCTGCAGGGGCTGCGTCGTCAGGCTCCACAGCACGTCCCCAGGGTGACATCGAGGCAGAGCTCAGGAAAGGTGCAGCTCATGCTGTGCACCCGGGTCAGCGGGCAGCTGCTGTCGCCTCGGGGGTCACAGGGTCAAGCTGCGTCTCCCCCTCGGCTGTGCCATCTCCCTGGAGGCGGCTGGAGGCCCTGTGCGGTAGTGCTGACCTCACGTCCTCCCTTAGAAGCCAGCTGGTATTTCCTGGAGCCAGAACAGCAGGGTCCTTCCCTTCGTGGCTCAGTGACCTGTCTCTGTGCCTCAGTTTCCCGTTCTGGGAAGTGGGAGGGGCATCCGGGTTGGCCGTGAGGAACCGGAGATAGCAGGCATCGAGGGTCCTGAGGATGTTCCCCTTGCCTCTGCGCCGACTCCTCCCTCGCCCGCGCCCAGCGCTGACAGGAAGGCTGAGGCCCGGGGGTGCCCGACTCCGTTTACCTGCCGCTCTCACTTACTCTGAGCCCAGTTCCCAGAGGGCTCTTGTTTCTATCCCGCTTCATGGAGGAGGAAGTGAGGAGTGGGGCCCAGGAGGGCCCGGGGCCAGGAGCGAGCCCGGGCCTCCAGCGCTCATCCCCCGGCCCACCAGGGCCCTCCCGCTGATGTGCAGCTTCCCGT
Source organism: Ailurus styani (assembly GCA_002007465.1). Lineage (NCBI taxonomy): Eukaryota > Metazoa > Chordata > Mammalia > Carnivora > Ailuridae > Ailurus > Ailurus styani. The sequence goes on along the minus strand of LNAC01000056.1, from coordinate 3,835,542 downwards.
GCCCAGAGCTCCAGGTGGTGACTCACAGAGGGGACAAATGGCCTTTCTTGTGAAGGCCCCGGGCGCACAGGGGCAGGCGAGTGTGAGGACGGGGCAGCCTCCAGGCCCCCGGCCTCCACCCTGGAAGGGGGTGCTGAGTGGCCTGAGCGCGCTGGCCCGGGGTTTCAGATACCCATGAGGAGCAGCCCCGGACCCGAGCAGGCCCCCCGCCACCACCACCCTCCCGAGGCCCCAGGCCCCTCTTCTGAGCTCCCCGCCCTCGGGGAGCAGCGACCCTCGCAGCGCTGGGGAGAGGAGCCGCCCTCTCCCTCTCCTAGGCAAGGCCCTGGAAGGCAGAGCCAAGCAGGAGGCCTGGGCCCCGGGCCTTGTCTCTTGCTGCAGGGCGCGGGGGTGCTGTTAGCCTCCCAGGGGGCCACACGGTGGTTTTTCTCTGCCGTCTGTCCACTGTGCGCTTCCAGAGTGGATTGCACTGTCGGGTGCAAAGGACACTTCCCTAAGATCGTGTGAGTCTTTTCCTCTTTTATGTAATTTCGGCAAAACACACGTAACATAAAATTAGCCGTTTACTATTTAAAGTGTCCACTTCGGTGGCGTTAAGCGCATTCACAGTATTGTGCAACCCTCACCTCTGTCTAGTTCCAGAACGTTTTATCACCCCAGATGGAAACCCCGGGCCCACAAGCGGTCACACCCAGCGCCCGAGACCCGCCAGCCTCTGGCCTCCACTAATCTCCCTTCCGTCTCTGTGGATTTGCCATTCACACGAATGGAATCCCGCAGTACGTGCCCTTCGGTGTCTGGCTTCTCTCGCTCAGCCTCGCGTCTGCGACGTTGGCCCGTGGTGTCGCGTGTGGGCTCTGTCCCTCCCCGTGGCCAAGCTCTAGTCCACTGCGGGGTGGGGGGGACCCTGTCCCGCCGATGTGTTCACGTGGCCGTTGGTCGACCGTCATGGGGGTCGTTTGTTTGGGCTCTTGTGGACGGAGTCGCTGGGAACGTGTGTGGAGGATCGCACGTTTTTTTAACCACACGAGACCCCTGTGTCTCGGTCGTTGGCAGCGATACCGCCCGGCACCCCCACCCCGTCCTACCCCCCTGGGGCAGAGAGGGCTCCGTGCACGTGTCCCAGGACCACCGGCCGGTGCTCCCACAGCCCCTCACCCCCCCGCCCCCCCAGAGCGTCTTCTGTTGTCACGCGGCTCCATCCCCGGCTCCCTCCCTGTTGCCTGGGAACGGGAGTTGGCCAAGTTGGCGGCTGTCGCCTCTCTCCCTCTGGGAAGGGCAGATCTGGGGAATGGGAGGTCGGCGGGGATGACTCACCAGCCGAGACGGGAGTGTGCCCCACTGTCTCAAGGTTGGGTCCTCGCAGCGGCAGTGAGCTCATCCCGGGTCCTGCCCACAGAGACGGCAGCGCAAGAACCCCCCGGGGACCGTGCACGCCAAGGCCCTGCTCAGTGACATTTGTAATAATGCGATGAGCGCCGGCGTGCTCGTCTGCCGTGAATTACAGCAATCTGGACAATTACTGCTCAGGGCGGCTGCTAATGGCTGTGTGTTCCAGGCGGCGGGCGGGGGCGGGCGGGGAAGCAGGTGCTGGCAGCCCGGGCCACTGTTCTCCAGCGTGAGCCGGGGGGTGGGGGGAGGCTGGGAATGCTGCGGAGCCCCCTGTCCAGCGCTCAGGAACCCAGGAAGGGACTCAGGAAGCAGCTCTGCTTCAGGCAGGTGGCGTGCACTCGTCTTAGCACCCCGCCTTCCCGTCGACCCGGTGCGTCACCTGTGCGGGGCGGGGTACCGGAGATGAGCCGGCCTGGTCCCTCCCGAGCCCGGGGAGGCAAGCAGCCGCTGTGCCCTGGGCCTTGGGGGTGTTGAGCCTGGCCCGAGCATCCCAGAACACTTCCAGCAGCCTGGCCTCAGAGGTTGAACCTCAGAGGACCCCCTCCTGCCATCCCTGGAGAAACCAGGCCTTTTAGCTGTGTGACCTCAGGCCCATCTGTCAGCCTCTTTGTGCCTCAGTTTCCTCACGGGTCTGGCGGGACTGAGACTCTCTCCCACTGTGCGAGTTTCCTGGAGGTGCCCTAACGCCACACCGACAGGGGCCTTAGAAGGAACAGCAGGGCGCTCGCTGCTAGCTCTGCAGGCCAGAGGTCCAAAGTCGGGGTGTGGGCAGGGCTGTGCTCCCTCTGACCGCAGGGAACCTGTCCTGCCTGTCCAGCCTCCAGGGGCCGCCTCGGTCCCTGGCGTCCCGTGGCTTGTGGGCCTGCAGCGCCCCTCCCTGCCTCCATCTTCGTGATGCTGTCTTCCTTCTGCGTGTCTCTGTCCAGATTTCTCACTTCTTACAAGGACCCATCCTAATCCGAGAGGATCTCATTTTAACGTGACCGTTTCTGTAAAGAGTCTTTTCCCTAGTAAGGTTTCCTTAGAGGTGGCAGGGACATGAAATCTGGAGGGAGTTCAATCCAGTGCAGCCGCCGCTGGGGTTCTGTGGAAAAGCGGAACCCAGCTGTGTGTTAGGCATAGTGAAGTCCCTGTCACCATTAGTAACTCTCACCCGTCCCTCAGCCGCACGACCCTGCCTGGCCCGTCCCTGTCTTGGCCTCATTCCACTCCTACTCTAGCATATGGTTGGGGCGCCATCTCCCGGGGGCATCGTAAGGGGGGCACAGACCACAAATGTGCAGTTCTTAGTATACAGTCGGTGCTCAGAAGCGGTAGGCCCACAGCTCAGTACAGACTCTGGAGCCTTTTGTGCTGAGTTCAAGCACTGGCTCTGCCCTTTACAGGTGTGCGACGCTGAGCAAGCATGTGCTCCTCTCGGTCTTGGCTCCCTGAGCACATGTTAGGGAAATGAGTTGGAGGTGAGTGACCTACTTGGAGGATGTTCTACAAGGCCAGAGACGGTCCCCCGAGACGGGGGCCCTTGGGCTGGCACCGAGAGCACAAACGATAGTAAGTAACACTGCTCGGTACTTCTCAGTGTTCCTGGGTGAGAGACAAGTGGTGTTCTTAGTTCCTTTATTCAGATTTGGAAACCAAGGCTCAGAGAGGTTAAGTGCGCTGTCCCAGGTCACACAGCTCTTAATTGGTGGTGCTGGGATTTGAACCCAGATACTCTGGTTACAGTGTGAGAATGGGGCCACTGTGAGGTTTGAATGAGTCCATAGGTTTGGCTACTATTACTCAGATAACGAGGAGGACCTGGGTGGCTCATTCGGTTAAGTGTCTGACTCTTGATTTTGACTCAGGTCCTGATCTCAGGGTCGTGGGATCAAGTCCCACGTGGGGCTCCGCACTCAGCACAGAGTTTGCTTGCGAATCTCTCTCTCCCTCTTCCTATGCCCCTCCCTTGTCGTGTGCGCACTCTTGTGCACTCGCTCTCTCCAAATAAAAGGTTTTTATTAAAATTATTTTAAATTTTATTTTAAATTTTTAAATTTAAATTTTAGAATTTAAAATTTTTGAAGTTACTTAGAAAGATTAAAATCTTTTTAAAAAAGTCAAATAACAAGGGAGGGAAGTGCATCCTAACAGCAGGAACATCACGTGCAAAGGCCTTATGGCAGGGGCCGGGTGGCCAAGTAAGAAGGTGGTAAAACACGGAGCGAGGGGGAGAGAGGCAAGGGATGGAGAGGCTGTCGGGATCCCGGCCTTCCCAGCTGTGGGATGGCATTGGGCTGTTATGCTCAGAGCGTGGGGAGGGGGAGGAGCAGGGGACACAGCAGCTGTGGGGGCCTGTTTGGGCAGGTGGGCACCTTCTCTTCTCGTGTGCATGGAGCCAGGGCTGCGTGCCCCGGGGCTCACACCAAGTAGGGACTGAGCATGTGCAGGAAGCAGCCTCCCCAGGAACCGGGCAGCTCCAGGGAGCTGGCTGCCCGCCCTCAGGCTCCGCGCCATGCTGGGCAGGAGGGGCAGGCCAGGCGCTGGGCTGGGCTGTGAGGCTGTAGTTCCCCTGGGAAAGGTCAGCCTGGCCTGGCTCAGAGTCTTGACCCAGCCGTGCGGGAGGCCTGGGGCGCTGCTGGCAGCTCCTCTGGGTCCCAGCATCTCTTCTCCAGTGGGCAGGGGGCCGGCTGTGGACGGGGCGGGGAAGCCCCTGGTCATCCCAGTCCAGACCAGGAATAGGCGCTGGCCTGGCTCCATGCTGCCAGCCCCTCCCTGGCCTCAAGGGGTCCACCTGGTGAGGGGCTAGAGGCACGGGCAGCGGCCCAGGCTGGGTGGGGCTGGGGTCCCCAGCTCCAGCACGCTCGCACGCGCTCTCTCTCTCTCTCTCTCTCTCTCTCTCTCTCTCTCGCAGCAACCCTGTGCCTGCAGCCCTCGCCCCCCGCTCCCCCCACCACTTTCATGGGGAGTGAAGGAGAAACCACTAATTGCTTTGCACCTCCAAAGTGCTTGTTGTGCACACTGGCTGGTTTAATTAGTTTTTACGGATGAAGAGTCTAAGGTTCAGGGAGGGGAGGTGTGAGCCCCCAGCCACGGAGCTTGGAAGAGCAGGCCCTCCCCACGCACGTGGCCGTCGCCCAGGCCTCCTGCCGGCCCTCCTGCGGGCAGCACGGACAAGGAGCGACCTGAACACTCTGCCCGGACCGCGGCGCGCCCACCGGCGGAGGCTGGGGACCGGCCACGCGGTGCGGTGCTGTGTGCGTGGGTGGGGGCTTCGTGCGCGGGGCCACCTCCAGAGGGGAGACAGGGCCCGCCCTCAGAGCGGGTGCCCGAGGGAGGCCGACTTGGGGGGGTGGCATCAGGGTCGTTAGGAGGGACCGTTGGCGGCATCAGGGTCGTTGCAAGGGACAGGGCCGGGTGGGGAGCCTCTGGCACCCTTGGGCTGCTGTGGAGGGGTCGCATCTCGGGCGCGTTGCTCCCGTCCTGCATGCTGCCCGTGTGTGCTGCTTCAGCAGGAGGAGAAAGTCGGGTTTCTGCGTGACCTTGGGGTAGAGGGGCGACCAGACTCGGGCGGGCTCCCGACCCAACTGTGGTCCCTCGTCAGCCCCCTTGAAGATACGGTGAGGCACCTACCAGCCCACTTCGCTCCCAGGAGAAAGACCCTCATGGTGGCGTCCAGGCTGCCCACCCCTCAGGCAGAGCGGCACCTGGCGGTGTGCACAGTGGTGACGCGGAGTGTTGTCACGGGGCAAGGGCCCACCAGTTCGAGCGCTTGGCGTGAGTTAGTGTGCCAGGCGAGTGGACGTACACGTGTGCATGCACGCACGGGCACACCCGCACACATTCGTGCACGCACGCACACACACACACACACACACACACACACACTTGGCAGTGGAGAAGACCGAGGTCGGAAGCAATGAGCTGGCATACACACAGCGGATAATGCAGAGCTGCTTGGCCCGGGAGCGCGCCCTCCGCTCTGTCTGTAGGAAAACTTGATGCTGAGTGTGTCACGTGGCAATTCCCCGGAGCAGTAGGCCAGGCCACGTTAGGTCACACACAGGTGACTTCTTTTCGTCGTGTCTGCGGGATCCGCTGCAGGGGGAGAGGAGGCTCTTGGACATCCTATCGATGATTTGTGTCTCTTAAGTCTGAACCTGGGGCTTATTTTTAAAAGCATGAATGGAAAGGAAAAGGCAGGTAAGTCAAAGTTCAGGCACGAAGTTGTCTAGCCAGGATCCTGACGGGATTTCAGGACTGGCCATGGTTTTGGAAGCTCTGACACAGAGTCGGTGTCCAACCAGGTTACCAACTGAATGGCTGAGTCCATGTCCAGCCCACCCAGGGCTTGGCGTTTCTGGAAGAAGGAAGTGCCATGACTCAGGACTAAGCCCGCTGGATTTTCCCCCCTCTCCTTCGACAGTGTTTTGGGCAGAAAGTTTTGTTTCGCAAACTGGAGTTTCTTTTGGAAAATGGCAGCTGACACGAGGGGTGGGGATGTGTCCCTCTTGCAGCAGCCTGTGCTCTTCTGGAGGGAACAGAAAGCCTCAGGGTTGGAAGGGGTTGGCTGGGGTCGGGGATCCACTGTGTTTCCTGGAACGGGGTGCTGGTTTTCCAGAGGGAGCAGCTGCGGCATCCCCGGGACCCAGATGGACGGTGGTGTGCCCCCCCCCCCCGCCCGCCCTGGGTGCTCCCGAGGCCGGCCCTGGCCTGTTTATCTGAACGCGCCGAGGGTGGGCTGGGGGGTGGCTGTTGGTGTGGCTTCACAGACCCTGGGGGGAGAGAGCTGCCTGTGGCGGGGACCTCGGGAGGGAGCCGGGCCAGGGCCAGGCCAGGGCCGGAGGCCTCTTTGGGGGCTGAGTCACTGCTCCCATAAGAACAGTTCGTCACAGGCCCCTGCACGGTGCCCGGGAAGCTTCCTCTGAGGGTGGCCAGAGCAGGCAGCCCCCCCCCCCCAGGCCACGGTGTTGAGACGCCCCTCCTGCTGCCATCCCTGCAGCCACCCACTGCTCCTTTGTCTCCTTCGGAGCTCCCAGTATGTGACTCAGACCTCCTGGCTTGATTTCCTGTCTTGGTCAATTTCACTTCCTAGTTCCTGCCTCCTGACTCTTCAGAACGAAACTCTTTCCTTAGAAATTAGAAGTGGGGTCGGGGAATCCAGACCGCAGGGGACGTTGGGAGAGTCTGCCATCTGGGCACAGGCGCAGAACACTTGTGGGCCTGCCCCTGGGTGTGAGAGGTGGGCTCTGCCTCTAGCCTGGTGTAGTGAGGTCCGGGGCACCCTGCTGGGATAAGTAGTCAGCCCCCTCCTCTCAGGAGCTTTTTCCTGGGGGCCTCAGAGAGGTGGCAGGGGTGTCATGGGACACCCAGGGGGGCCCCAGATCCAGATGCTTGGGGAGTCCAGAACTTTGTTCACTTGCCAGGGGACTTCTGCATGCCTCGCAGTTACGGGTGCAGAGACGTGACAGTCAGTGAGCAGTGGAGCACAGGAGCTAATTTCTGAGGGTGACTGTGCCCTGCAGGTAACAAAGTCCCATGATGGCTAGGGGGATGGCTTTAGAGAAGCTGGTCAAGGAAGGTTTCTCTGAGGAGGCTTCCCTTGAGCTGAAGGAGGATAGAGGCAGATCTGTGAAAAAGCCATGCAGGTCGAGGAAACAGCTAGTGCCAGTGTCCTGGATCACGTTCAAGGGCTGGACATAAAAGGTCCCAGTGGCTGGAGTGGGTGAGCACGGGGAGAAGTAGGAAGCAGGCTGTCTGGGTGGGAGGGGCTGGTTCTGCAGGGCCTCCCACGCCACACTGAAGCCTTTGGATTTTGTCATTGGAAGACTGGCGTTCTAAAAGCTCACTTGGACCTCCCTGCAGGGTATGGATTAAAGGATTCAGGCACAAAGTCCTACATCCCTGACATGGCTGGGGTCCCAGGATGAGGGTTGGGCGCACAGGTGCGCCAGGGATGCCTGTTGTTCCTTGGGTTTCCGTGGGCAGGATATGAAGGCTGAGGGCTAAAGGGGCAAGCAGGTCAGTGACCCCGGAGTTGGAGAAATCGGTCGTGACCTGGATCTGGCTCCAAAGTTCAAGCCCATTAACTTTCAAGCTCGCGGGAGCTGCCTGTGACAGCTCTAGCAGGTGTTTATACGGGGGCAGGCTGCTCTGGTTGTCAGGGGTGTCTCGGAGAAGGAGGGAAGAGGCGGCCGTCATCCCGAGACCCTTGGGCAGCAGACAACCGTCTGGGGACTCCACACCAGTCCCCCAGCCTTCAATGGTTGGAGGTCTCATTTGCGCTGGGGAGAGGCTCCTCAAATCCTGAGCTTCCTGCTGGACTGTGAAGCCAGGCCTGCCCATCCAGAGACCCGCGGGTGCTGGGAGGAGTGCATGGCCCCCTTCCTGCCACCCCAGACCTCCACAGTGTCCCACGGAGGGCCTGGCAGCGTCGGGCCGGGTGGGCGCGCAGACCGCAGGTGGAAGCGGCAGCGGGGAATGACAGCGGAAGAAGCTGTTTGCTCCCCGTCTGCTGGGGTGGAGAAGCTCTGTTTTTCTGAACCCTCATCTGTTCTTACCGCTGCTGCTGACGCCGCCACCGCCGCGGATGGGGAGAGAGGGAGGGGGAAGCCAGTGCCAAGTTGGCCCGCCCCTTCTGAACCTGGGCTTCTGCCACGCTCCCCCGCCCGCCCGCTCCCGAGAGCCTCCGTCTGGAGGTCACATTCAGCCCTGACGACGCGTCTCGCTGGGTCAGGCAGCAGGAAGAGCCAGCCCAGGCGCGCAGCGAGGCTGCTCGGGGCGCTGCTGCCCCGTCAGGCTTGGCTCTTTGGATTCTGCCCAGCGGGGGCATCCGGGGATTGGGGGCTCCCGGCCAGCCCCCCTTGCTGGGCGTCCATTCAGGGTGCACTTGGGCCCGGAGCAGCCTCGGACACGGTGCACCCTGGTGACGCCTGGCACGGGGCACGAGCGCACAACTGACAAGTTCCCGCCGCCTGCCCCCATCGGCGAAGGGCACCTCGCACACCCGCAGCTGTGGGGGGGGGGCGG